>JAIFZK010000004.1:4087500-4260000 GCA_027481765.1 Tenualosa thibaudeaui | reverse complement strand
CCTTAGGCATGCTACTTTATTGATTCTATCCATTACATTAGGTAGGGAAGGGTGACCGGTAAGGTACACAGAGCATCGGCAAGCCTCACAAAAGACGCGCCACTGGGGGCTCCGCTTTGTGAGCACAGGCCTCTCTCTGGAGTGAAACGAGGTAATGAAAGCACCTAGCGGGAACTGAGGGCTTGTGGAAGAGAACTGCACTGAAGTCAGCTAAAGGCCACTAGCAGCACTGTCCTGGCAGTGACGGACAAGAGGACAAGGACAGCTGCTGTGTGTAACAGGCCCCAAGAAGTGTAGCCAGGACCAATGCCTGACTAAAATTCAGTCCCACATGCATAACAGCAATGACAGCAAAAAAGATTACAGCCGTCAGTGGACATGATATCAACCTGTTGCTGCCCTTTGGTGACTTGGACGACATTTCTATGAGTGCAGTGCACCAATCAGCTTAGTATTCCACAGAAGTGTCTGCAGCTGAATGAAATGGGGCTCAGCAACCTTTCAATGGGAAATAAAGTATTCAGCCGTGGAATTACAAAATGAGGGCTGACACTAAGAGCCCATCCGTCAAAAACATTGTCAAGTAAATTAGACGGATTGCTTGAATTATGGATTTTGTTAGCATCTGCATTCAAATCTGACTGTATTTAAAGGTGAAATCCAACACATCAGAACGCAGGGAACATAATGCAGATTTGGCAGATTCATTTTGTTCCACTGCACTGGCGTTAAAGGAGGCAAAAACAACAGCAACATTAAGCCTAGTATTACTGATGCTTGTCTGATCTGCTCTGCAAACATGACAGCTCAGTGGTTTTAAGGCATATATATTTTGTTTCTCTTTTTTGTTTTTTTTTGGTCGCCTTTTCATTAATTATGCACCAGAGAGTGGCCAAAGGCGATATTGTTGTCTACAGACAAGATTAAATATTGATAAGAGCTCCAGCATTCACCCCAGATTTCATATTGTTAACAAATATGTTTTGTTTGCAAAACAATTTGGCTTTTAATAATTCATCCAAGGGGAGGAGGAAGAGCCATTATCATTCAACATCAGGGCCACGTTGACTTTTCGCTAGTAGGGATCACATCCTCCTTCCTGACAATACATGCAAACCTCTGGCCTTTCCTAATGCATTATTGAAATGTGGTCCACATGAAGGCCTTAACATGGAAGGGGGCAACTAATGCAGCATGGGCATGCCACTGACCCCAGGACTGCTCCTTTGAAGCCTCCGACTTTGACTGATGGCCATGCTGGAGACGAGCTTCATCCCTTCATCCCCTGTTTACAACAGCCAAGCAATCTTAACCTGCTCACCCGCTTTGCCTCAGAAGTAAGACAAGACAACACACCGAGCGTGTCTATGTGGGTGTGTGTGTGGGAAGGCTGAGGTTGTGCAATGGGGAGGGGAATTGGTACAAACAGGGAGAAGTTTAGGTATTTTGTAAACATTTGTTCAATTGCTTTGGTATCTTGAACGCATAAATCTATTATTTAATACAAATACACAAACTGCGCCGCTACTTGTCAGTTCAATCGGAGACAACAATGCAGCACTGCCAAGAATGAATGCAAAACCCCATTGATTGACACATCTAAGGGAAAAGTGAGCACTGAAATGAAAGTTTGAAAGTATCCAGAGATGACGGTCTGATGTTAAACACGGAGTTCAGAGCTGTGCTGTTTGTGTTTGCGTGAGCTTCCCGTGACAATGCTGACACACTTAAAATTTTGTGATGTACTTGTATTTTTCCCAGGTTTTCTAAGGGACTCAGGCCAACTGGGGAATTTGGTACAGAAACTAGACAGACTTTTTTTGTTGTGGGGTAAAAAGAGAAGGAACATAAACAAGACACTCTTGACCTTAAATAGACAGGACATTGGAACATTATTGACTGGTCTGTCAGCACGGAGGCTCAAGCCTGCTTTGACATTCCATTACCGGTACCTGGAGGCTGACCTGAAGAGAGAGCTCATCCTTGCGACTGATGTGAGGATTTAGGGGGGGGCACAGACATTACCATACCACTAGGTGAGACGGCTTGAGGGTCACGCTTTGCACACGCCCATAATGCGTCGTCTTGGCCCTGGGGCACATTTTACGCTCCAGCGAGTCACTGTATTGCGCTGACCACAGGAGAATCTCATTTCAGCAGACAACACACAGGTGGGAGGATTTGAGTTAAGGGGAGAGAAAACAACTAGGGATGTGGAAAAAGCAAAGAGAAAAATAAATTGAAAGGACCTGTTCAAAAGGACTAAATAAAGGAGAAAAAGGCAGTTCTGAAAAGAATGAATTGGAAAGCCTCTGTGAATGCCCTCCTTTTTTATATTAAAGAATTCTCCAGCACACCCCCAAAACCCAGTATTCTTCACAAAAGCAGAAATGTTATTCTAGTTTTTAAAGGGGAAGTATACCCAATTCCATTCATAAGCCACCCGTAAGCTAAAGCAGGTTTACAAGCAGCCAATGGACATTTTGACCTCAGCCACTTTTCTCAATACAGAGCTATTGGGTTGTTGTATAAGAAATTGAAATAATTTTCTAAGATCTTGAATTAATGTGGTATAAATAGACAGCAATTATTAAAACCACATAAATCATTGTGTATGAACACTTTTTATTGTTTTTATTTCATTTAATTTCAATCGTGGCATTTTTATGGGAACTGCTTACAAACACATCACAAGGTCATTTAGGAGTTCTTTTAGAGTGTCACATAAAAAGCATTTTGCTCTAATGCATGTGTGAGAGAAGGGAACACTCCAAAAAAAAGCAAACAAATATGTGAGTGAATGATGATATGTAAACATCATTAAACAAAAAAAAAAAAACCCTGAAAATGCTGAAAAAAGGCAAGGCAAATACTTTGTGTTTTCAGAATTTTATTGATTTTATTTGATCTCATTTCATTATTTGTCTTGTTTTCCTACAGTGGTGTTTTATGTGCAAACACTGCTCTCTAGACATGAATTTAGAGGGCCTGAACCACACTTCCGGTCAAACATCATGATTTAAATGTGTTTTATAGGGACACACAGCTGGTGGGGGAAGGCTGCAAGCAAGAAGAACTCTCGCTATCTCTATCACGCACACACACACACACACACACACACTTTTTTCTCTCCTTCATTCTCTCTTTCTTTTTTTTTTTTTGGCTGAAGCCAACACAGCCACCTGTTCGGAAACAAAAGACAGCCCTGGCCTTCTTTATGAGCACCGGGCCATGCCAGCAGACATATACAAGGGCGTGCGGGAGGGACGGCGGGGTCCGTCTGCCACATATGCCCCACTCAGGAGCCATTCGTCTGGGCTCCTCCGACTGTGTGGCAGGGAGGCACCAGGGACCAGCACTGGTGCCGGGGCTGATGGATCTCCCTCTCTGTCTCTCTCTTCATTCCTCTCCTCTTCTCCTCTATCCTCCACTTCTTTCTCTCCCTCTTTCTCTCTCTCTTCTTTTTTCCCCCTCACTTCCCTTTGTAATGGGGCTCTTGTCATCGGCTGACATCTCTGTTTGTCTAACCTCCAGGATGCTGGGGCCGATTAACTGCATGCAGGGAGGAAAAGAGATATGTGTGTGTGTGTGTGTGTGTGTGTGTGTGTGTGTGTGCGTGCGTGTGTGTGTGTGTGTGTGTGTGTGTGTGTGTATGTGGAGGTATTGCACCTTCTACCTCCATCACCACTCACAGTATGCACCAGTGGTGGTAGTATGTGAGTGTCAGTGTGTGTGTGTGTATTTGTGTGTGTGTGTGTGTGTGGATTGAGGGGCATTGGGCTGTGGGGAATCGGAACGGATCGGCGGTCACATTTGCCCCTAACGCTCCCAGGTGGTTGCTGTTCCATTGGACGCACACAGGGGGAGCAAAGATGAGAGAGCTGCAGATTGCAGGAGGCAGTCAGGTTCATATCGGCAGTCAGTCGCACAACAAACCTCAACGCCCCCATCCCCCCACCCCACTTGCAAACACACACACACACACACACACACACACACACACACACTCGGCCTCCAATCTCGTAGCCGTCTCTGTGGTAAGGGTGCTGGAGGTGGCAGCTGCCGGATTGCCCTGCGCCTCAGAATAATAAGGGAGTTTATGAAACGTGACCAATGTGGCCGAGGCGCTACATGGAAAAGCGATGAGGGAGTCGCCCTAGCATGGCCGTGCTACACCTAATGTCAACAGTCACCTTGTGCCGCTTACTGCCTGCGTAGAAGGGCAGCGGGGGAGCCGGGTACAGGGAGGTGCAGATGTGTGTGTGTGTGTACCCTTGCGGGTGTATGTCTATATGAGTGCATATTTGTGTGTGCATGTGTGTGAGAAAGATATAGACAGAGTGATTTTTGTTTTGTTGTGGGGGAGACCAAAATACCGACCAAACTTCAACAGGTAAGGTGAGATCTAATCTAAAACATCAGAAACCAGCAAAATCAAACAGAGTAAGCAATGCAGTTTGGTATGTGTGCAGCCATCCTCTGAGTAGCAGCAACATCATATCGCCCCCACCCAGCAGTGTGTCAGTTGTGCTGTGTGCATATTGTGTGCGGAGTAGCACTGGGAGTCTATCAAGAGCCTGTGATTCACCCTCCTTTGTTCCCCCAAATGAGCGAGTCACACTGTCACTCGCTCTCACTGACTGATTAGCAGGGATGGCTACCCTTTTCAGCAGCCTCCGTCAGTTCAGCCGTCTGTCCCTCTGCCCTGTCCTCCGTCTGTCATGTGTATCTGCCACGTCTCTGGTCCTGTTTTTTGTGTGTGTGTGTGTGTGTGTGTGTTGGGGGGTGTAGATGAGGCTATATCTGCAGGCCTGAGCTGAGCCGTGGCCCGAGTCATTTAGTGAGCTTGTGAAAATGTTGAAGCTTGGGAAGATAAGCAGGGTTTGTGTGAGTGTGTGTGGGTGGGTGGGTCTGGGGAGTGTATGTTAAAAGAGGCTTATCTGTGATTTTAGGTTGCTGATGTGTTTGGTACAGCTCTTGCCTGATCCCAAATCTGATACTAGATGTGTCTTGCTTGTGTGTTATTTGGTGTGGGGACAAAAGGCAAGGTGAATAGTGGCACATTAAGAACACTATGCACTTGGCATAATACATTGCCATAATAACAGATTAATAGCTAATGCTCCTCTTCATATGAATGGCTATTCTTACACATCATTTTGTAAGCTGAGTGCAGGGTTTGAAGTAAACCTTGGAACATTATGTGTACTAAGCAGTGCATATTATCAGTTACTTCACATGTAATTATATTGTAATAACATAAACATCAACCTTATACACATACAACAGTCACACTGATGATGTCGCAATATACTTAATAAAAAGTATTACTCTTGAAATGATTGCTGTGATTTGAGGTTGCTTTATGGAGCCCAATATCTTGGTATCTCATTTCTCAACTTCATTCTCCTGGTAAGTGACTGCTGCTTTCTCCTCTAGTCTTTTTTCTGGCTTCTTCTGGCAACTTTTTTGTTTACTTTTTTTTCCCTCAGAATCTTGTTTTTTTTTTTTCATCCTCTCTGGTCCATTTGTTTGCATGCCAGCAAAGCCAAAGTCTTTAAGTCCAAACTAAGTTTCTTTTTCCCCTCAACTCAAGCATCAATAATATAACAGGGGTCGGGGTGAGAGGCCTAAAAATGATAGTGGCCCTAGATGGAAAGCTTTATTTTTTTATGAAAGACTGTGTTTGCGTGAGTGTGTGTGTGTATATCTGTGTGGAGTTGTGTATACTAGAACTGCTCTTGTGGTCAACCTTTTTATCTGTGGTGTTTGCTTATGTAGTTGTAAGAATGTTGAGTGTATGCATTCCACCGGGAGTACTTCAGCTGTGGGTTGAGTGGTAGAGAGAATAGGAGGGAGAGAGAGAGAGAGAGAGAGGGCATGAGTGAATGACAGAGAGGGCAAAATGGAATGTGTACAGGCTATGTGAGAGTGGAAAAGGGAAAGTTTACCCAGGCTTTCAGGTACTTAGAATCTAAAGACAGACTATTTTTATAAAAAGTCATCTTACTGAAGGCGTCCACTTTCACAATGGCACTTATGCGATTATCATGCCTCTTCTCTCTGTTACTTCACTCACTCAGTCCACTGCAAAAGAACTGTCCAGAACCGCAACTTGAGTGGATGTCCACTACACCACGGCATTCTACGAGTTCTGAATGTACACATAACTAAAATGGCAGCAAGGCCTGTAACACTTTTCATTCACTCTCAGGAAATGGGTGAACATCTGACCAATGATCTTATTTTTGGACAATAAATGGTAAGAAAAAAAGCAAATAAATAAAATGTAGTTTAATTACAATTAATTAGAAATAATTTAAAAAGAACAATCAACTCTCGCTACAGAGCAGAGAGACCATGAAGGAAAATTCTGCTGAATTTCAGCTCTGTTGCCCACAAAAGCTAACCAGTGGGGATTAAGAAATTCACTGTCAGTTTCCTTGCCCCTATTAGTTAGCTTTAGCTGCTGGTTCATTAAGCAGCCTATGTTGTACCAAATGTCTTATTCTTTTCCCTACCAACAGCACTGAGTTACCTCAAACAACAGGGCTATGGGTTGAAATGCACTAGAATTTTCCTTTCAGTGTGTCCTCAAAACTAAGGGGCACCCAGAGTAAGAAGGCAGAGTAAGAATGCTATTCTCATTCTTGACATCTCTCTCTCTTTCTCTCTCTCCCTTTCAACCATCTCCCACCAGGAGAGTAATGCACTCTCTGGTGGTGCTGGTAGCGGAGGTCTTAGTGCTTGATGTGCCTTGAGCATCAGTGCTGCCTGGTGACCTGTGCATCAATGCTGTCTCTTTGTGCGGCTGTTCCATGTCCAAAAGGCATTCACTCTTCATGCCTCCCACTCCCAAAGGACACACAGGGAGCAGAGAGGATAATTTACTTGTGTTCAGAGAGGATTTAGGCCTACTCAAGCAGAGATGTGGTAGATTGAGGGCAATATTTTATAGTATAAAACCCTGCTTTGGTAAAATGGCTCCATGTCCTACAGTATAAACAGGTGATTGTTATACTGTTGTGCAGTATAAGTGCATTACACTTGTATTCAACTTGTATTCAACTTGCATTACACTTGTATTCAAACCAAAATGAAGAACTGAACTGTAAATATTCAAACTGTGTACTTGCTTTATTACCCAAAGAGAGCCTTTTTAGAATGTTTGTTTTCAGTAATTAGCAGAGTGAGACCTTTGTGTGTTTCTCAACCCATTACAATGCAGTTGATTTGTACTGTAACAGAGGCTGTCTGAGCATTGTCTCTATACACTGCTGGAACAGAGAGAGGGAGAGATGGAGAAAAAGATGGAGGGATGGAGGGAGATGGAGGAAGAGATGGATAGAAAGAGAGAGATATGGAGGGAGAGAGACAGAGATAGAGGGAGAGATAGAGGGAGGAAGGGCAGGAAAAGACATCAAGGTGGACGAGAGACAGCAATGTCTTCTGACAGGTTGAAGTTGCTACTGCATTGACCCCCCTCCCAGGGTGGGCTTTTATTTTGTCTTTGTCATGGCGGTAGTGGATGGGGTGATGGGAGGGGAGGGGAGGGGCAGATGGGCCTCAGCAGTGGGATTTAAGGGAAGGGGAGAGGGGTTAGTTTGGGATAGACAGGAACATGTCAAATGCCCCAGGGCCCCAGGGCTGACAGGAGAGATGAGGGCAACTCAGGCTCGCCAGGAGCTGGGGATCACAGGGAGAAGGAGAGAGAGAGAGATGGAAAGGGAGAAAGAGAGATGGAGAGAGAGAGAACACTGAAAGAACAAGGCCTACACTAACTCACAGACAGACACACAGACACACACACACACACACACACACGTGTACAGGCACACAAACACACACAAAGGCAGAGTGTGGGAGTCATGGTGTCAGCAGGCAGCAGCAGGAAATACCTTGCTGTGGAGCACGCTGATTTTAAAATCAACAGCGCTCCAGAGGGGGGCTCCCTCTTTGGCACCAACTCCCCGCTCGTCCTCGGAAACCTCCTCATTCAGTGATCAGCTTTAAAGGGAGGAGGCAGAAGCTGCTTTTCTGACACGAGACCCTGAATATCACAGGCACCATTCAATGCCAAGGTATTTCCACACACCCACATATGGGTGTAAAAATTTACACACGCTCTCTTTTACTCACACACCCTCTTCTAGAAAACAAACTCAGACTTGTGTAGAAAAGAAATACCTGATTCACCCATGCAAGTGTGAAATCCCATTAAAATTTACAGCAGTGTATGTATTTTGTTGGTGTTGTTCTTGTTCACACATTTCCATACGACCACTGCAAGCGCTGTAGGAGGAATACAAAGTGCTCCATAATTATGTAGTATCACTGCTGGCAGCTGATCTGTCAGTGTGTACATAAGGATGGTGGTAGTGTGTGTACAGGGATGATGTGTGTGTGTGTGTGTGTGTGTGCGTGTGTGTGGTATGTTGATGAGGGAGGAGGAGAGGCTGAGTTTGTGTGTGGGCTCGCCTCATCGTTCAGGCACTGACAGGGCTACTTACCTGGATGTAAAAATAAAAAAATCCCCTCACTGCATACCAGGATGCTCATTACCATCCCTGAAAGACCCATTCTTCATCAGAAACATGCAGGCACACACACATGCACATGCGCCACACACACACACACAAAACCATACCCAAATACACAGACAGAGACACGCAGTCGCACACACATACACACACACACACACACACACACAGACAAATGAACATAAAAATAATAGTGGAAAAAAAAAGAAAAAGAAAGAAAAAATATCTTCACAAACTATCAATGTGATGCA
Organism: Tenualosa thibaudeaui; assembly: GCA_027481765.1. Taxonomy (NCBI): domain Eukaryota; kingdom Metazoa; phylum Chordata; class Actinopteri; order Clupeiformes; family Clupeidae; genus Tenualosa; species Tenualosa thibaudeaui. Next base: position 4,251,209 of record JAIFZK010000004.1, on the reverse strand, counting down.
TTCCTCTGATATGCAGTGGGATTTTACAAAGAAAATACTCTTCTGAAAAAACCTTTAGGAACATATGGAGCTTAGAGAAAACACACACACACACACACACACACACACACATACAGAGAGATATGAGCAGTCTTTGAAGGGAAGGTGTATGGTGGAGAAGAGGATCTTTTAATAGTGCATGTTGCTTGCTGTGCATGGAAATAAACCTGCGACATAAACAAGCCTAATTAGAGTTTTTACTACGGCCCTGTCTATCGTTGGACAATGCCGCTCTGCTGTCATTGCCCAGCCGCTCCATCTGTCTGCAGCTCCGGTGGCAGATTGAGATGGGGGCTGAGTGCCTGCACTCACACTCTTAAAAGACAACCCCGAAACTGGGGCCCGTGCAGGGGAGAGAGCTTACCCCCTGTACAGCTTGTTGGGAGCTTGGCGGTTACTCGGCTACCAGGAAATTCAAAAACACAAACATATAAATAGATACACAAATACTGTAAACACACACACACACACACACACGTCAATATGCTCATTCTCACACAGCAACGGTGAGCGCAATGCCTACGCTGCCATGTATGTGCCAAGTGCATAAATGTTGTGGTCTCTCCATTTCAGCACCATGTCGGGGACAGCGCCAGAACAGGGCCATGCATAAAAAGGCACATACACAAGGCACACACACACACACACACATACAGGAGCATACACACACACAAATACACACAAGCATACTGAAACACACACACACAGAAGCACACACATTGAAAGATACTGAAATACACACACACATACATACTGTCCTCACTCACACTCACCTCACACAACCACCCCCCCCACCCACACACACACACACACACAACACTGAACAGTGATCATGAACTCTAGGTGTGACATTGAAGCCAGCAATAGGAGGAGGATGAGAGTTAGAACAATGGCAAGCGATCACTCCATAATACATGGGTCCTCTTTCTTTGGCAATCAGCAAACAGTCTCTTGTCAAAGGCACACAATACTCCTGGAATGCTTAATAAGAGGGAACATGACACGCATCATTGTTCTGAATTCTTATAAATAGCACAAAAGAATTACGATTCCTTTCCCTGCAGACAGCTTGCTTCGAAAACCTGTTACACAAAATAACACGTGTGTTACTGTGATCTGCTTTGTCAAGTGACATGCCGTTTCTTTTTTTTTTTGTCCGAAGACAGAGAGGCGGGTGGAAATGGCACTTCAAGCAAACAACACATTGTGGTAATCGTCAGCAGACAGTAGCTGCGTTTTGTCACTCAAATAAGAAAAAGAGAAAGAAAGAAGGAAAGGGAAAGATAAAGAATTATATGGAAGGAAGAGAGAAAAAAATCATTCTGTTCTGGTTGACATGAATGGTGGCAATCTGTGGCACATTTGAAATGTACGTACCTCCCCATTTCCCACATGGTGATGATTTAGACCACAGCTGATGTGTTGCATTACAGCTCAGCTAAGATAAAGTGTGTTAAAGGACTCTCCCTCCCTCCCCCTTTTCTCTCTTTTTTACCTGCCGAAGAAAATGAAGAGGTTTGCAATGTTTAGCGTTATGTGAATTGAGTGTTCACAAGGCCATTTGTCTGTCTGTTCTCTAGTTTGAATGACATATTGTCTTGACAGAATAACTATGACTCAGAATTGCTATGATTCCTTCAGCAACACTGACATGAATTCTGTTTTCTTTTTTCCCCCATTGAGATGTAAAGCAATGGCTCTCGCACAAAGACTGGCCAGACCAACTCTTTGAAGACACACAATGATAGAGTGAATATCTGCAGACACATCTTTACAGATAGAGGGGAAATGTAGAAAGCCAGGCATCTATTGACAAAAACACACACACACAGCTCTCAGTTTATGTAAGAAAAGTGGTTATTTTATTTCAGCTTCTGTTACACACTCTACTCAAGAACACTGAATAACCATTTCCATTGGATGCTTTATTTTCAATCACAGATAAAAAATAAACTTAAAGATGTTACAAATATAAACTGTATTCTTAAGACATTAAACCATATTTTAAATGACAACAAATGAGTAGGTAGGTGATAGAGAGAGAGGGAGAGAGACAGGAAAATCTGTGGTGGGGAAGTTGTACACAAGAGGTTTACTTTTGGCAATGACATGACGGAATCTAAAGAGCTAAAAGAATCCTCTGGATCAGCACAGAGCAGATTAGGGAGCGCCATCTTTATTGAAACCTTCAGACTGGAACTGGAGATGGCACATTCATAGATCTATAAACCACATACCTCTACTGCCTCCTTAATAAAAAAGAATATGGTATGGTACATATTTGTATGTAGGTATACATGTCTTGTGTTTTTGTCTTGTAGCCTCAGCACATTTGAGTGATTTTCTCTAATTGTCAACAGAAAAACATCCATCAAAAGTCAGAGAGGAAGTGTAATCAGGATCTATAATGGAACTGATTGATCATTTATAGTCATGTTTACAAAAAGGCCTAGAGTGAATTATCATGACCAGGGCAGGTACAGTTGAAAGGCTGACTGGCTCTGTAGCAGCCAAGCTTCTGTTACTCCAGTGCTGTTCCTCTCCCACACACACCGTAAAACCATAAAACACAGACCATATTAGAACCATCACAACAGGGCTGCTACACTTCCGGTGCCTACAGAAGTCATCTGTAGAATTCAAAGCAAACACACACACACACACACACACACACACACACACACACAAATGATTCTACTGAAGCCCCTCTGGAGGACCCGTGTATCTTCTCCGATGCCATCCAAACCCATGTAAATAGGTAACTTAGTACTGAGTCAGGACAAAGAATCAGGAGGATAAATCTCTCTGGCCTTTGATATTCTCTTGGACATCTATGTTATGATCTGGGACTAAAGTTAAACATGAAATGGCTTCAGAAATACACACAGCGAGCTTCAATAAACTAGAACTGGAGCAGAATCTGAATCAAGCAGTGGGTGACAGATAATGGGGTACCTGAATATGTGTGTGGCAAATGCTCTCTTAGATACTCTCTTAGAACTTTTTTTCTATGTGTTTAAACTAGAGTATAGCTATCTGAAATTGATCCGTACAATGCAATGGCTTTTTACAATGCTTGTACAGTACATGATGACCAGCTTGCTTTTTGCCCATTCAATAAAACAAAGGTTAGTGTGAGCTGAGCGTCGTGTGTTTTAATATTTCTTTTACCTTTTAAATCCCTTTTTTATATTTCTTTTCAATAATAATAATAAAAAAATGCAAGTATCAGTTCAATGTGTCTTCAAAGCAATGAAAACTTGGCACATACATATTGAAGCCTGAAGAAGAAGAAGAAGAAGAAGAAGAAATGGGGAATTCTGAGACACACTCTGACAAACATTCAGAGTGTGTGTGCAAAACATGTGTGTGTGCTTTATGACATGCTGATGAACTGCGAGAACATTACTGTGTAAATAGCTGGTGAGTGACGCATGTGGCGGTGGTGCTAACGGTGAGAACAGGTCTGTGTGTGTGTGGCTGGCACACTAGGGCGCTGACAGGAAGCTGACTAAAGGGCAGTGTTAATTAGAAAAGCAAATCAATGCTTATAAAAGCAGGGCTCAAGCTTGGCCAAGCCTCTCTGCACACATATGTGTGTTCATGAAGCACTGGTGGCAGAGGTGGGCGAAGACAGGAATGAGACTTTCCCCTGCTCTGCCACGTGACTTCTGGCCCACACCTCTTATGTAAACAGGACTGGTTGGAAGCTGGGAGTAATCAGGGAGTTCTTTAGTCCTGAGAGTGACTATGTCGTTTACAAGGGCAGACACAGTGGCATGCAGCACGTATTTAGTTACCCACTCCTAAACATTTCTTTTTTTCTTTTTTTTTCATTTATCCATCCTTTACTTCTTGCTATCCCCCTTCCTTCTTATTCTTCATAAAGTAGTGTGTCTGGTACTCAGAGTCAGACAGCTCTCACAGATAGATGAGGGCCCTAACACACCTTGATCCTTTCGGGGCGGCTGCAGGTGATACCGGGGTTGCACTCCATTGGCTGCAGGCCTATGATAATGCCCAGAGACTCGCCTGTGTTTTCCCCTGCCTGTCGGTGTTCAAGGATTTAAGGGTTTTATGAAAAAGAGGGATGCGGTCACTGCCAATACAAAAAGAGGACAGCTAAGAACCAGCCACCTTCAGCAAAAGTGTTCAAGATTAATAGATGAACCAGACAAACCACATGACAACGCAAGTTAAAATGGACCCCTGTGTCCAATTCAAATAATGAAACCCTCTGAAAAAGTCTAATTTAGCCTAGTCCTGTAAGGAAAGGTCATGGTTGATGTCTTGATGACTTTCGTTATTTGTATGTCAAATGACAGTTGAAGAGGATGGATTGGCAGTGTTAAATCTTCAGTGGTGCAACCAAACAAAAAAGCACTTAGTGGTAACTGGATGATTGTTCTTCTTGGAGATTCAGGGCCCCAAATTCAGTTCAGAAACACTACCAAGGTTAGGGAATAATGGAAATCAACAAAACTCCTGCGAACCCCACCCTTAGGTGCTCAGTGCTTCTCCCTGTGTAGCTTACTTTCTGCTGTACCGTTGTGTTGTGATTCCCCCCCATACAGATGGCCACATATGAATGTCACTCCTGGGTCAGAGACACTAGGCGCTGCAGACATTATCTGACTGTTCACCGCACAACAGTGTCTCAGAGACACCCAAGCCACAAATGCCAAATAGAGGACAAGTATAGAAACTGGGTGGGGGTTTGAAGTGACATGAACATTGAAATGTAGGCGCTTTAGTAGTGTTGTTTTGCCTATGCAATATGGATGTCACAGAGAGTGGATGAGAGAGAGAGGGAGAGGGAGAGAGAGAGATGATGCAAAACATTGTTATGCTAATATGGAATGCCAATGTCAAGCAAAGGAAATGTAGAATGAAAAGCAAGAGAAATCAAATCCAACCGAGGGCTCTGCTCCAAATCGATGCAGCCAACAGAGTCCCCCAGTTGATTAAGTGTATGAAAGCATGCAGTCCTAGCAGGCGAAAAGTAGATACTTCAGACTTCACATGTGTCAAACATAATAAAGGTCAAACTGCATCCCAGCAAATTCAGCTGATCAATGTGAAATACTGCATTTTGTGTGAGTGTGTATGCGTCTGTGAGTGTGTGTGTATTTGTGTGTAGATAAGCGTGTTTGTGTGTGTGCTTGTGTGTATGTGTGTGTGCGGACACGTGAGGGGGGGATTGATTGGCAGTGTATACGGTAGAATCAGGACAGTTTAAAAGTCCCCCCTTGGAAATAAAAAAAAAATGTAATCAAAAATAAATAAAAAAGAATCTGTGCAGTAATGAATGATAAAAAATGAATATCATAAGCAGCTGAAAACAAGCCCAAGATCAACAGAAGAAGCTGAGTCCTTCACACGTAAAGCAGTGAGCAAGTGAATGGATTGATAAGGCTTCTGACAGCACGGTGAATATTAGATGTTTTTGTGATGCATGTGGTGTATTATTTTTTTTCTTGTTTTTGTTCCTTTTCTTGTCTTCTTGTTTTTTTTCCCCTCACTCATTGTCCCCATAGCGACGCTGAGGGATGTCCATGTGTCGTTGTGTCGTTTTTGTTTTTTTTCATCTTTTTTTTTCCTTTCTTTGTAGGGACCGAGTGGTGACCTTGACCACACGCTCGGCCACAGTCTGTTCACCGGTCAGACGCCCTCAGTGTCCGGCTCCGTTTCATACCTCCATCGCTCCATCCATCCCCCCGCCACCATCCTCCAATGCCCCCCCTCCCCCTCGTCCCATCAAACCTGACCTCCCACTCCCTCCACCTTTCACCCCCATGACCAGCCACCATCCAACACCCCCAGTCCCCATTCTCACACTTCCTCTCCCTGCCCCTCCTGGTTCTTTGGCACTTGGCTGACGTCTGTGGGCGTCCGGTGAGGTGGTGGTGAGTGGTGGGTGGTGGTGGGGTGGAGGGGGACGGGTGGTGAAGGTGATCATCGGGGCAGCAGGCTGGGGTTGTGGCGCGAGCGGGACCTCTCCAGACCAGCACGCCGGTTATCTGCTGCAGAGACAGAGACAGAGAAAGAGAGGGTGAGGGAGAAGGAGAGAGAGAGAACAAAAGGAGGGAATAATTAAGTGTGAGGAAGTTAGTCTAGAGTGGGGTGGAGAGTGTCTGGTGTCATAATAACTCCACTGAACTCTTAATCTGAACCCACAGTCAAAAGCTCCTCTCGCATTTATTGCAGACAGTACACACACACACACACACACACACACACACACACACACACACACACACACACACACACACAATCAATGAGACAATATACATACAAACCACACACCATCAAAACAGATAGAGCTGGCATGCTCTGGGGAAATAGCCTGAGTGCATCTTGAAATGACACTGGAAACACAAAGACTAGTGGCACACATAGAGTGGAGGAGGGCAAAGGACAGAGAAAGACAACATCTCTCTCTCTCTCTCTCTGTGTGTGTGTGTGTGTGTGTGTGCTATTATTGTGTGTGTGTATGAGGGCCAAAACACAAATGACTACAATGACTACAAGACAAAGGCAAAAGAAGAAGAAGGACAAAAAATCCAAAATGGCATGTTTCTACATCCTATCTGATCCACTATGGCATCTGTGAGCCATTACTGCAAAGCTGTGTCTGAGCGCTAGTATTTGGTGCGTGTCTCCAACTGCTCCCCCCAGAACAGCCACACACGTAGAAAGTGCCAGTCTCCACTTGGCAAGCATGGCGAGTGGCGCCAAGGAGCGGTCAGTGACAGGTGGACTGGGCAGTGCCAGCCTTTACTCCTACGGATGGCGTCCCTGCCACGCCTACGCTCTGGCGTGCCTGGCATCGGGGCGGTGGCCCCGCGTGCACGATGGCCATCGCTCGTTCATTCGTTCGCTCGCTCCTCTGTGCCAGTTGGGAGGTGCCAGGCGCGGCACAGGAGCGAGGCGTCCTCAGGAGTGGGCATTGTTTAACGGTGCCCACTGCCATCCATCACGTCAGGTAATGAGCTGCGAGCGACTGAGACAGGGCCACGCGTGTGTTCATCTGGGAGAACACCGCCAAGCAGCACGCAGGCGCAGGCACACACATACACACACACACACACTCTCTTTTTCTCTCTCTCTCTTCTGCTCTTTCTCTCTCTCTCTCTCTCACACACACACACACACACACACACTCTCTTTTTCTCTCTCTCTCTTCTGCTCTTTCTCTCTCTCTCACACACACACACACACACTCTCTCTCTTTTTCTCTCTCTCTCTCTTCTGCTCTCTCTCTCACACACACACACACACACACACAGGCACACTTCTGTAGCGAGAGAACAATACAGATGGCACACAGGAGGAGAAAGAAAAGCAGAGACAGGAAAATAGGTAGAGTGAGAGAGTCTAAGAGAGAGGAAGGGAGGGATGCAGGGAGGAAGGGAGAGGAAATTGGGAAGGATAGGGAAAGAAAGGACAAAAACAAAAAAAGAAGAAAGCAATGAGAGAGAAAGGAGAAAAAAAGAGAAAAAACAAATAAACGGAAAAGCTGAAGCAAAATCAAAGTAGAAGGAGAGGCAGGTGGCAATGAGAGACTTCCTGTTCCATTTGCTAAAGTTCAGGTTAGTGACTCCTGACCTTCATTAGCAGGGACAAACACTTGCCACTCACGTCCTTTCATCCATACACACACACACAGACAGACAGACACAGACACCAGACACACACACACACAAGAGCAAACTTCAAAACTGGAAGAAAGAAATCGAAGGAAGAAAAAAAAATCACATCCGAGGCTCCTTTCCCAACCTGCCCGAGGGCTTGTAACTTCTCTCCCACAATGCACTGCATTAGTGTGCATTCTCACATCAGTAGCGTGAGGGGAGAGGGAAGAGGAGAAGAGAAGAGAAGTGGAAATAAAGCCTATTCAAGAAAGGATGTGAGGAACACAAAGACAAGAAAGCAGAAAAAGAAGAAGAGGGAAAAAAGAAGAGGAAAGAGTGGAGGAGGAGGGCAAGGAAAAAAGAGAGGAGGAGGAGGAGGAGAGTAAACGGCGATGCCATGTAGGAGGGGAAGGAAAATGTTCATCATATCTCCGACTTAATTTGCAATTCCTATAAATGTGCCCTCATTCCTCGTGGGGCTCGGCGCTCACACCCTCAGCCCTTTCCAACATTCAAAGAGTCCGTTTGGAGAATAAAGCAGGCTTTGGCTGATTAATACGGGGTCACAGACGCTCGCACAACGTGGGAGGGAGAGCAAAAGAAGATTAAAAAGAAATACGACGAGAGAGAGAGAGAGAAAGACAGAGAGAGAGATATAAAGAAAAAAAAGGAGAGTCTGATAAAGGGAGTAAAACAGAGAAATACAGATTTGGAGAGAGGGAGAGATATGGACAGGGAGTAGAAGAATACGAGTGGGAGAGAGAGAGAGAGAGAGAGAGAGAGAGAGAGAGATCAACACTCCCACACGTTTGCAATTGTTTTAAAATACGTTGTTGTGTTTGGAGGTGCAATAAGACGGCTCTATTGTCTGGTACCTGTGATTTTTAGTCCCATCCTATGCTCTTAAAGATGGACTCTAAATTGAAAATGGAACAAACTATCATAGCTAGTTTGGAGAGGCTGTGGTGGGAGATTCAGCACATTTTCCAAAAGGGCCGAGAAATAACAGGTGAGAGGCAATACTCAGAGATAATTGCTTCAAGCTCAACAGATTGACTATGAGGCCAGGTGTACACGTACACACACACACACACACACACACACACACACACACACACACACACAATCAACACTCCTAAGGCAATCAACACTCCAATAGAAAGAACTCTCAAACAGGAAAAATCATGTTTGTGCAATCCTTATGGCAACTGCCTTGCCTACAAGGAGAGGAGAGGAGAGGAGAGGAGAGGAGAGGAGAGGAGAGGAGAGGAGAGGAGAGGAGAGGAGAGAAGGCTCTCCCATTCCCTTGGCCACATGAGGAGAGCTCTCCACCCCCCTCATCCGCTGTTCTCATCAATCTCCAGGAACAAACTGAATGACTTGAACAGCAGACAATTTCTACCACGGGGGCCACATTTTACAGCTCCAAACCGCTCCACAGGAATAATAATAATAATAATATAAAAAAAGCACAGCCCTGGCAACTTGAAGGAAATGTGTTGATGGTGAATCTGTCCCTGGTCATTGGGTTGATAGGTGTGTTTTCTCTTGCCCATCTGTTTTTCATTGGGAAAGGTGGCACACGCACACACACACACACACACACACACACACACACACACACAAATAAAAACCAACTAGGTGAGAGAAGTGAGCAAACCAGAAAGTGCTAACAAAATCAAATTCTCTGGGGAAAATGTGTCCATTCTCTACGTAATGTGACCACTAACAAGAGCATTGATTTTCTAGTAAGATAGGGAATCACATGGTCATTTAGTACACAGGTGCTAATACTAGCACAGCACAGGTGTACAAAACATGTAACAGAGTACCACACTGAGCTGGTGTAGCACATCTGCTCATTTTACAATGAATAATGCAAAGATAACTTAAACACACCCCCCCGAACGGTTCTGGCACATTCATCCCGAGGAGATTAAAAGTCATAATGGGTTTGGCGATGCTGTCATCTTTTTTAGTAATTACATGAAGTTACATCATGAGAGCGGGACTCCTCGGAGTGAGGTTTGTCTCGTGAATAAATGAGCAGAGGAAAAGAGAGAAAGAGAAAAGTGTCATTCACGCAAAGAGCCACTGTAGTCCTTCATTTAAGTATCAGACGGCAACAAAGGGGAAACATAGGCCGCAGCTGAGAGATTATATGTAGGAGACTTCATTACCATTTTAATGTCGGGGAGCTCGTCAATCAAATCCGCCTGAAAAAAAGAGTACTGCCTACAAGATAAGGCCCCAACGCTATGTGAAATGCAAATGCACAGTTACCTTCAAAGACAGTTTACCTGACCATATTATTACACACACAGACACACCAACACCATACCACAAACACACACACACACAGTCATATACACTTCAAAGCGTTTTTAAGTAGTCCATATTCTCATGACAGATGGGGAATAAAATTGATTCAATCTTTCTGGCCTGTGTGTTGACACAGTGTGTTTCCACCCAGTTCCAGAAGGCAGCCTAGCAGTGGCCACAGTGGCACCTATCTGTGTCCTTCATCTCCAGCCCGGCCTGGGCCTGTGTAGGCTCTCCTCGGCTTGCCCAGTAATTGAGCTCCAAACCCCGGAACAAGATATAAAAATGGAAGGAACGGCCAGATAGCTGAGAGAGAGAGAGAGAGAGAGAGAGAGAGAGAGAGAGAGAGAGAGAGAGAGAGAGAGAGATGGGGTAGGGGGCAAAAGAAAGAAAAAAGAAAGACAGAGAGGGATGAAAGAAGGGTGAGAGAAGAGGGAGAAGGATTCCTGGGTCTAAGATATAGCACAGTGTGTGTGTGTGTGTGTGTGTGTGTGTGTGTGTGTGAGAGAGAGAGAGAGAGAGAGATTTCGTGGAGTTCGAGGGAAGGCTGCAGTGGCATCAAAACAGAGGCTCATTTGAAGCCAAGGAGTAATTGCTTTCAAAGGGAAGGAGGGGGAGAGTCAAGTAGAGAGGAAAGTCGAGTTCAAGCTAGTTGAGAGCAGGGGGTCAGGGCAGTGGCGGTGGCCAGGGAACCACTTCAAACTGATGGACAGGCAAAAAAAAAACACACAAACACGCACAATATTTCGATATTCCACACCCTTGTGGAATATAAGATACTTATAACTAATGTTAACTATAGGATGCCACAGGGCTGAGAAATGCATGAAAATAAAAAGTTTCAATTTTATGGCATCTGAACAGGTACAATGTTGAGTGAGAGCACAGCAGTTGATTGTTGGAATGTTGCCATAGCGTTACAGGAATTGATTCATTTTGCATAATTGCAATTTTCATTATTTTCGTTGAAACAAAACAAAGAAAAAGGTTATACAGCATAATTATAGAAAAGTACACACATATGGTTGAAAAAATTAAATTGTGCTTCGACTGAGTCTCAAATTACACATAAAACTCATCAAACAATGCACAGCACTCATGATTGACTATGTTTAAACATTACAAAGGCACACACTCTCTCTCTCTCACACACAAATGCTTGAGCAGAAAAAGGTGAGGGAGAGAGTGAGAGACAGAGAGAGAAATGAGGAGGAGGAGGAAGAGGAAGATGAGAATGAAGGTGGAAACAAAGAATTCAGCTGAAGACTCAAATTGACTTGAGACAGGAAGGCGACATAGCGAGGGGGTGTAACAAAATGTCGCCTTTGTTCATTCTCCATCCCGGGCGGAGGTACAGATGTCTACAGAAACCCTGAGATGTGTATTAGACTCCCAACCCAATAGGAAGTGCCCATGGAGACAAGAACCCAAACAAACTTCCTCCTTTAAAAAACCCTTTCAGCTGAATCAAGAACAGAAGACCCCCCCCCCAAACCCACACACACACACACACACTACCCACTACCCCACTACATCTCAGATTCAACTGTAAACTCAGTATATACAACTACATGAGAGGGACATATATTGCCTCAAACATGGAAGTCCGTAGGATAATCACAATAATGAAATTTAAAAGGCTAAGCTAACAACATGACAAATGGAGAGTGACAGGGGCCTTGGCGTGCTTAATCCCCCTTTGCCTCCCGACTCCCTGGTCTAAATCAAAGCGGCTCCTGTCGAATGGGCATGCTCGGCTCTTCTCGGCTTGGCCATCTCTCTCTCTCTCTCCGTGAGTGACCCAGATATCATATAGGCCCCATCTTGGGCTCCGCCATTTGGTTCTCCTCTCATGATTTGCTTTCTTGAAGAACTGCATTAAAGTTTCAGGCTTCTCGCTGTGAAAGCTGTGTTCTGCACCGTTGTTTAAAATGGACCGCATTTTAACAGATTTCGCTACAGGCAAGCTCACCCTATAACAGCCCCCCCTCCCCCTTTTCTCCCTCGTTCTTTCTTGCCATTGTCCAGTTCTTTTCTCCCCTGGCGCATATTCTTTCTTTCCCGCGTGCTCTCTTTTCTTCCCGGTTCGCCAGCACTGAAAGAGGAGCCTTGCCCGAGAGTAATGTCTCCTGACAGCTTGGCACACAACATCAGAAGCACGAGAGCCGGAAATCACTGCACACATCCATAAACAAATGCTTATTTTTAGCGAGGGAGCAAGGTAGCAGTTTATCTCCACACCGAAGAGATGGTTGACAGGTTTGTGTCAGGGACAAAGGGCGTGAGGATGGAGAGAGATGGAGAGAGTGGTGGATCAGAGGAGGAGGGGAGCCAAGTGAGTGAGAGTGTGTCTGAAAGTGAAGAAACGAGTTAAAAAGGAAGGGGGAATGTGAAGGAGAGCTGTGCAGCAGACGGAAGTCTCAGGCCACTTCCTGGTGTGTTTTCTGCGTCTGATGTATCGAAGAGAAAAGGCCAGGCCTTTCTTCCATGTCTCTTTCCCCAAGCTCATTGTGCCCGTGAGTGAGGGCCTGCTGAAACGCCAACGCCCGTTGTTTGATTAAAAATGAAAACCTTGACAGATTCGAAGCTGATGTGATTTCTCATTGGGCGCGGCTGCGCGTCAGACAAGCTCTTTGATTTGGAGGTGGGGCATCAAGGGGGAGAGGCGGCTGAGTGGCACTCTGGTGGGTGCTTCTTGGCACCTGCAAATGAGAGCCATGTCCGAAAAGAGACGGCAGAAATGGAGAGGCACAAACAAATAACCTGCACCATGAGATGATGTTTTTCTTTTTCTGTTTCTTTCTCTTATTTTAAACATTGATTTGTGGCCTTGGGCATATCTGTGGTCTGGCACAACCTCTCAGAAGTGCTTTGAAGAGGGCTCTCTACATAAACGGAATTATTGAAAGAATGGTTAAACTTGAAGGGCACTTGCAGAGTCCAGACCTCTGCCCAGGCTTACTTCACAAATCAGATACTTCACCCATTTCAACGTCTATGGTTTGCATCCCCATTCCCAAAATTATTCTTTGGTGACATCCCATCCCATCCACCAAGTTTAAAGGTGCCCTGCCATTCATATAGATCTCCAAAGTCTTTAGCTGGGCTGAAAAGGAGACCTTAACTTGGTCCTCTGTAAGTTGGAGTTCAAGGAGACCTTAACTTGGTCCTCTGTAACCTACTGAAATAGCCCTTGGGTAAAGCGCCTTGTTTTTCCACCTATGATAATGAGCTGTGTTATGATTCACTGCAGTATCTTGTCAGTGTTGCATGACTCTGATGGCACATTGAGTGAATATATAATATATATATAAGAAGAACGAAAATTTGGGAATATTAAATTTCAGAGAAAGCTGTGGAAGACATAGCTTATGACGACACATTAACAGTCCTATCATATTTCAAAAACAACATGTAAAGGTCAGGGCACCTTTAATCAAAATCTGCCCAGTACTAATCCTTCTGACAATCAGACAAATGGCACTACACTTAATGCTTAAACAGCAACTTTTTTAATTTTTTGGCATTTACCATTACTAACCCAATGCCTTAAAATCTCTAGAACAACATTAAATTGTCTGTTCCGTAGCTAATGTTATAAATACAGAATAAATTTACATATATGTTGAAATATCATCATACTATTTATCTGTATGGCGTGTTTATGCTGCAATAATTAACTTCCAAGATAACTAATGGATCAGGCTACAGCAAACATAACAGTAGACCAGTCATCTAAATTAAAATAGACCAATCTAAATTAATTTTGACGCAACATGACTTAATGCTTTAGTAACTAATCTGGTGTGACCCTAGCCTTACAGCACCTTCTTAGTGTCCATCTGTATGTAAATATCCACAAATGTAGGACACATTCAATCATTATGTCCCAAAATATGTCTGAGTCTCGTCATGGGGGGCCTGTAACCATGTGTGTCTGGTCACACTGCAGAGCATGTGTGTGAGGGTGTGTGTGAACCTGCATGTGTGTGTGTGTGTGTGTGTGTGCGTGCATTCACGCATGGCATGGTGTGTTGTGCAGCCGGAGCTCTAGCTGGTAGGAGAGAGTTCATTAGCAGCCTGGGCCACTAGCTGGGAGCCAGGCCTGTGTCACACAGGGGGCAGATGGGCGGACGTGGCCAGAGCCTGGTGCTCTCAGGCCTCCACACCAAAGCCATGGCCGAGAGAGCAGCTAATCCGCCAGGGGCCCCCGCCGGCCCCCAAATCACACAAACACACACACTCTCACACACACACATACTCAGCCCTGGAGGGGTGGTGGTGGGGGGTGGGGGTGGGGGGGGTCTTCCTTTGCCAGCTCTGTCCTCCAAGACTGATTGGGGCCGCGGCTGGAAGTGCCGGCGGCCGGTGGCGAGGACGCAGGCGGGGAGGAGTGTGTCCGGCTCCAGAGACAAGCTGGGCCAGACTGGTGGTGGCAAAGCGCTGACCTGGTTCAGAGCTTCACGGGCACCGTCTGGTGTCAAACACCACCCTCACCACCACCAGTGACACCACCAACCACCAGTGCCCCGGTGCACCTGGCCCAGCTACTGCGGTGGCACAAGGTCAGAGCGAGATAACAGAGGGAGGCAGAGAGAGAGAGAGAGAGACAGGCAGACAGAAAGAAAGAGACAGAGAAAGAGAAAGAGTTTAAACAAAAACAGAGAGAGGACAAGAGAAGAATGAGAAGTGGGGATCTGGCTGCAGGCGTCCACTCTCACCACCTACTGCAGTGTGGAGTATGTGTCTGCATGTCTGACTACAGCCAGACTGTGAGCAGACTCTGCTTGAGGGGTGGTGTGTGTATCTACATACGTGTGTGTGTGTGTGTGTGTGTGTGTACAGGGAATGAAGGAGGGTGGCTGTAATTACGCACGGACCGCACAACCGAGATGGATGGCCGCGCTGGCAGCCGTGTGGCGTGATTGCGGAAGACAAACTCCACTGCTTAAATAGGTCTGATCAGACTCCTGCATGTACACATGCCGAGAAGAAAGGAAACAGACGGAGAGGAGGAGGAGGAGAAAGAATTAAAGGTGGAGAAGAAAAGGAAGAGGAGGAGGAGGAGGAGAAAAAAAGCTGTGTGTGTGATTGACAGAGGGATAAGTAGAAGGAGAGATAGTTAGACAAATGGATAGTAAGATATAGTTTGACAGACAGATGGCAGCGTAAATGGATGGTTTGGCAGCATGATAAGGTAAATAGACTGATGGATCACTAAACAAATAGAGGGGGAAAATGCCTGGTGCAGAGACAAGGAACGAAAAAAAAGAAGAAAAAAAAAAACGTCGCCATGATGGGGAGGCAGATACAGTGATAAACACAGATGGATAGTGTTGATACACTGAGATCGATAGATTGCTTTATTCTTTTTTTCCCTCTCAAATGAGATTTTTCTTTAGGTATATGATGAATAACTGAGATGGATCAAGAAAGAAAGAAAAGAGAGAGAGAGAGAGAGCTTTGTAGTGCGACGAGCAGCAGGGTGGGGGAGGTGGGGGGGCATGTCTCCATCTCTCCTTGTACTAAATCTGAGGTAACACGAGGCTGTCACTGTCTTTAAACATCCCTCTGATGGGGGTGGGCTCTATAAATCTCCCTCGATAAAGCCATCCGTCTATGCATGGCAAGGGAAAAAAATGACAGATATGCATGCACTCACACATCACATACGGATGTGCATGCACACATACACACACACACACACACACACTGAGAGAGAACATGACAGACACCGGAAGGGTCTTCTTTAGCCACCACAAATCAAAGGCAGGTGGAGGCATCATGAAGATCAAAGGCGAGATAAAAGGTGAGGCAAGGGGAGGGATGATGAATTGAAGGAAAAGCGAAGGACGCTACCAGCTCACACCACTGATCAGCAAATCCCTTCTGTGTCAATCTGTACTTTCTCCTTGTATCACTGCCCTCTCAATATATGAACCAGGGGATAATCAGGGAGGTTGAAAATCTTAAGGGCGGGGCGGCAAAGTACTTCAGAGTGACACACTGTTCCAGCAGCCTACTACTACCCTTGGAGAGAAGAGGAAAAGGCGTGTATTAGCCACAGGCTAATTTCATCCCATAGCCCATAGCCTAGTGGCTACCATAAGCTAGCTAGCGCACATGCTTGTCTACTGATACATCACAAACCCATGCATTGTACCGTGTCTACACGAACAACACCTGGACATGTCAGCTCTGTGATGGGATCTGTCCAAGCAAAGCTGTGCTCCATATGATGCTGTCCTCCATATGGGCCACATGAAAAATTGAAAGCGGTGGTGGGACTAAAGATCCAGATGGGGGAAGTAAAGGTAAGCTACGCTCAGTGTTGTCTATCTCTAGGCATGTTGTCCATCTTTCTGGTCCTTCCTTGTAACACCTGATGGAAGTGATTTCGATGTGATTTCGACCTGTCCATTCTACATTTCATAGAGAGACCGCTGTTCGGAAGATCATTTCTCTCCTCACCCTATGTGTGAGGTATATTACAGAACATGCATTAGTCTTAGGGCTTTATGGTTCAGTTCATGTCTTGCTATGTGTTCCAAGCAGGAGCGTATCACGCCCACACACATGTGTGTTAGTGCTTTCTTATGTCCGTGTGTTTGAGGGAAATAAGGGGGGGGGGGGGGGGTGTAGCTTAGCACTTCAAAACATCTGATGTGCCTGGACACAGCCACTCACAGAGGTCATTTTCTCCCCCATAACGACGCAAAAAGCCTCCTGCCATCCATCAGATGAAAGCTTTTACCAGTTACAAAATGGTCTCTCCTAGCTACTTACACCAACTTTCAAGACTCACCTTGCACCCCTCTCAGACTCTTGATGTCTCCTTTCAGACAGCAGGCCTGAATAAAACATACACTGTATGTTTTTTTTTCCTCACCACTCTTTTATTTATTTATCTATCTATCTATCTTTTGATGTTTTTTTTCCAGCACACAAAAAGCAAAGAGATTACTGGTGTGTGTGTGTTGGGGTGGGGGGGGGTGGGGGGGGGGGGTGCAGGAGCTGTCTTTCCTCAAGCACCTCAAACCCATTTGGTCTCCAGTGGGAAGCTGGGAGATGCGAGTCGAGTCCAGTTCCTAAATGATTCATACACGCTGGGACGGATGCAACAGGATGGCTTGTCCTGTTATGGCTTCACATGAAGACACCTGCTGTGTTTCTGCTATGCCCACCTCCCTATCCTCAAACACACACATACATACACACACCAGCAGCACACATTTCTAGCCCTACTTCCTCCACCAACAGCCTCTGCAGCCTCTCCCCTGATGGTGTGTCCTGGAGCCCATACTCCATCCACATCTCCTGCCTTTTTCTTTGGCTTCCTTTCCACTGCCACTCATTTCCTGTCTCTCCTGCTCTTCCAGGCTCCCTCATTCAGATAAATATCCCCCTGCAGTCTTTTTCCAGAACGATCCGTCAGGTTGGCTGCCTGCTATCTCCACCCAAGCTGTGAGGTGCAAACAGCCGAAGGAGGTTCTGTTTGCTGCTCTGCTCCCTGAGAGAGCAGAATGGATGGCAGCTGAAGGAGCTCAGCTCCTTGTCCTGATGCATCATTCCCCACATGCCACCCCAACGTCAAAGAGGGACTTTTACTGAGAAGCAGATCGTGAGATCATTTCCTGCTGCAGTATTGTGTAGAGTCCCCAGGCCCTGGCCTGTTCCTGTTAGCAGACAGAGGCTAACACAAATGCACATCCTGCTTCATTATACTGCTTTGGCTTCACCAGCACAAACAGCTGCAGGGCTTACTGGCCTGGATGAGACTTGGCAAGGGATGTGAGAGGGTTGAGGAAGTAGAAGATGGATAAATGGAAAGAAGGATGGATGGATGGATGGATGAATGGATCCATGAATGGGGAAAGCGAGTGTGTGAGTGAGGGAACAGGGATAAAGATAGAGGGAGGGAGGGAGAGAGAGTGAGAGAAGATGTTTTCCAGCTTGCACGGGGCTGTGACACATCCCCGCAGACATCCAGGGCGACAATGGATTCTGTGCCGATGAAATATTCATCCCAGCTTCACTTATTCATCGCGAAGAGGACGAGGGAGGTAGTGGCGGTGAGGGGGAGAAGTGGAGGAATCTCAACTGGGGAGCCCTCCCGAGATCCCGCTCACATGCCAGGCGTTCGCCACTTCACCCGCAAGGTTTTCAATAAAACAAGCAAACAACACGATTCCTCTACACCTATGAATAAGTCAGCGTTCCTGAATAAAGTGCCTGTACACAGACTCTGCTTCAGTCTCTCCCTGGGCGCCTCATCACACTTTTATGGCTCCGGCACGTTGCTCTGGAGATGGTGTGCGTGTGTTTGTGTGTTGTGGGTGGGGTTGGGTGAGGAGAGCTTGGGAGGTCTATGCACAGGGCACATGACAACATGCTTGGGGGCATGAGGGCATTTCACCTGCACCGCTAATTGGCATGTCTCTCTCACCATGTCTCCTCCATCGTCTACATATCATTAATACATTCATATATGAGCACAAAACACGAACACACACACAAACCATGCAGTCTGCATGCATCAGCACCGAGTGGCTACTTGCTACCGAGTACATTCACTTGCCTTCCTCACTACTCTCCAGTGTGTGTGTATGTGTGTGTGTGTGTGGCCTCTTGTCTTTAACAGGCGAATAACCCAATGTGTGGATATCAGAAAGCATCCAGACCATTCAGAGAAGATGTATGGCAGGATGCTAGCTGGATACTCAAGCACAATGCTTCTCTGTATGCAATGCTTATCTGTATTGTGAGGGTTTTATGTGAGTGTTTTTTTTCTTTTCCTTTTCTTTAACAGAGGTTCAAAAGAGGAAATGTCATGTGCTCCAAGCCTCCTCTCAGAGCTCAATAGGCCTGTAAATAAAGCTTTCCAACATATATTTCTCTAACGTCCTACACAAGCCTAACAGAGCAAAGACATAAAAAAGTACTAAAAAAGACATACGTACACACGCGCACACACACACACACACACACACACACACACACACACACACACACACACACACACACAGCCCAAACCATCAAGGTTGTGCTTTATGAAAAAAGAGAGAGGGGGGAAAAATAGGTCACTCTACCAGCCGCTGGCACTTTTGCAGTGGCGGCCACAGCCCTGCTGCTCTGCGGTCTCTCACACAGCCTCTCATGGCAGCCAGTGCCCGCGGCTACACACCTGTGTCCACTCCGCCTTCCCAGGGATCAATTAGCATTAAAGTTTCAACCAGAGCCGGAACACCCGCCCCCCCCACTCTCCGACACACACTCACATACACACACACACTCTCTCTCTCACACACACACACACACACACACACACATCCAAACCACCCCTCCATCCACTGCCCCAGCTCCCCACAATTCCCTTTTCTTTTCAATTCTGCCATTAAAGGTCCAGTTGATACATCATGGCTAGCGGTGGCTAGAGTGAGCGCTCCATGCCTTGGGTTCAGTCAGAGGCTTTGTTGTCTCTGTGGCCTTCATGGGCCCAAAACTACTGACACTGTTCCACAAGGGCCTTCATGCCACTGAACGAAGCACAGTGACTTAAAAAAAAGAAAAAATAAGAAATAACATTTATAGGTCAGCTATGACCACATGCTACAAAGATGGCAGAAACTATGGCAGATGACTGAGACAATGTGATGCATTTATTTTCACCAAAAAACAGCACTGTGCTTTCTGTGCGACGCAAACTGGGTCAGATATTGTTTGTTCGGTGTCACATTGGGATCAATTAGCACAAAGATTTCAGCCAGAATTGCCTTCAAAAATTCCCCACTTCACCTTTTCTTTTCATTCCTTCTTTTTGAAATCTAAAATGAAGTAAAAAATCCATGTGTAGGCCTACACACAGCACGCTGTATGGCACAGTACTCACACAAACTCTCTTGCTTACATCTACCACAGGCTGCCGCTGGCATACTAAGGAAACTGATATGAATGGCTTCATGGCAATTCAATAACAAAACAACAAAATACAAATATGGACACCTAAGGGCTCATTAAAATGCTATAAACTGGTGAAAGTTCATGCTGGGTTGTAATACTGTCAACTAATCATCACAAAAAACCCATCAAGAGTCCCTGAATTGAGCACATGAAATCTCCTCAATAAAGTGGCTACAGCAATGTCCATGATGGTCCAGACGAACTAGCACAATGTCTGTAAGACTATACTATACTATATAGACTGTAATGTCTATAATCAGAATCATTACAAAGACATATGCGGTGGGCCACAGCAAATGTCTGCTTCCAAATGAACAGCCGGCAGATGTGAGGGGAAAAATGCTAGCGTAGACTGAGGCAAAGGCTGCCGCAGGTGTTTCACCAGTGGGTGAAGATGATGACCATGGGGTAGCAGAGGTGTGTGTTTGTGTGTCAGAGGTGGGTAGAGTGTGTGTGTGTGTGCGTGTGTTTGTGTGTGTGGCAGATATGAGTAGAGGGTGTGTGTGTGTGTGGCACAGATGGGTATGGGGGGTAGCGTAAGTGGAGGAAACTATCTTGCTCCAAGAGCCAGGGCAACAGGAGGTTACAGGGAATAGTCAGGGGGAGACTAGGATGCAGTGGGTTGCATTGCCTGTTTCCTGCCGAGGGGTTGGGGTGTGTGTGTGTGTGTGTGTGTGTGTGTGTGTGTGTGTGTCAGTGGGTGCAGGGCGGAGGTGAGATGGGGAGGCAGCCGTACCTGCGCAGGCTGGCAGGCGTCTCTAGACAAGGCCCTTCGCATCACTGCACGGCCCTCCACATCAGATCTGACAGATGTGCCTTCAATGCACCAGCCCTCTCTGTCAAGGCGCACTGCCACCCACCACAAAACACCATGCAGCAACCATCCCAAACCACCGCCCCCCAACACACACACAGACACACACACACAAAACACACACAATTACCCAACCCCTTCTCGTTAGCGCCCATCCTCATCCCACACCCACACGCGCACACACGCACACACACACACACACACACAAGCCCTCTGCAACTCCTGCTGCCCAGCAACACTGGCTGACAGCTATCAATGGGGATTCCAGCAGAGATGCAGGCAGACAGTGGGATAAAGACAGGGAGAGGGACAAAAACACAGGGAAAATCAAAGAGTGCTCAAGGTAGCCTATTATTCCCCAAGAGCAGGAAATAATTTGCTGGCAATCTGTGACTCATTTTATTGCTTTTGTGCAGGGACCAACTTTTGTGTTTGTGTGTGTGTGTGTGTGTGTGTGTGTGTGTATGTATGTGTGTATGTGTGAGGGAGAGCCAGCCAGAGTGTTCTTGTATGTTTGTGTGGGCAGGCGGGGGTGCGAAACATTCATTTTTAACATTGTACACACTGTATTAAAATGTCACATAACGTGCGTCTTAAAAATACTTCTTAATCAATATTCAACACCCTCCATGTGAGTGAGGCACAGTATATCATCAATTAGAGGATGTTGGGAGCAAACATTCAGATTCAGACTCAGAGTCTACACAATGCATTTGCTTCCCAGACATCACAGATCTTCTTAATGACTTTTTGTCACATCTGTAGCACCAGTGAAGTTGCTGGTAGTTCTATGATGTGATTATATGAATTTTGAAGACTGTGTGAAGGTTACATGAAAAAATAGAACCTGTCCAATAATTACATTTAAATATGCAATTCATTCATAATGTGGAATGGTCCTGTACATATTTGGTCTTCAATGCAGGTCTTGCATTTGAGACAGAATAGCAGTTAATAGAGGAGCTACATGAATGTATTGCAGCACTCGGTCCACACGCTGGTAATTTCCACTCCCCGGCTTGCTACGCTAACTTCAACTCTTACAGGAGACCAGACAGCAGTGCAGCAAACCACCCTTGATTCCCTTTGCTTAATTGAAATGAAAGAAGCTGACCTTTGTGCGCTTATGTCCTGCACGGCCTGGACGCTGTGTGTCTCGCCCTTCTTAACTCTGGAGCCCCGCCATAAATCACCCGGCGAATCGGGCTACCGTGACACCCACGACCTTTTCCCGTGGCATTTCCCACAGGGAGGATCCTCCATTCAGGATCGCACAGGGCCCTTGTTCTCACACACACGCACACATACAGACATAGGAAATGATACCCTCCGACTAAAAAACCGCATGTGCCTGAGGTAGCTTGGCTCTTGCTTCCCTCTTCTTTAATGGATGTAAATATAGTCACATGATATTGAGAGGGTCTGGTGGTAGGTGGGTAGAATTAGCACTGTGTCCTGGCAGGAGTTCTGGGAGTAGGTGGTGCTGGGGCTTATGGGCATGGGTGTGGGTGCAGCGAGGGGTGGGTGGAATGAGGAGGAGCGCAAGGCTGCTGCTGGTAAAAAGGACTACAAGCGTAGAGGACACGCCACGCCACACCTCCAGCGCTCCAGCTCCAGAAAAGCAGGCTGGAGACGAAAGGTCCTCCCCGTGACAAGTCTACTGGGAGCGGGAACATCTGGTGGACCGGCTGGTCCTCTGGTTAACATGCTACCCCAAGTGGCCTCCTGATGCCCGACACACACACACACACACACACACACACACACACACACACACACACACACACACACTTTTAGGTGTATGTGCACACATTCATTCATAAGCCCACAAAAAAAGAATCACTATTGCTCTTTGGCTAACTGCAAAAAAGGTGACTTTCTCTTCAGTAGAAAGGAAAAGAAAAAAACATCTCCAAAATAACAGCCGAGCACAATTTTCTGCACACCTACACAACATGCTGGCTTGTTACTAGTGTTCCATAACCATACACAAGAGTGCTCAATGAGTAATCACAGGGAACCAGAAAGACATGCAGTACACTGTCCAAGATCAGTCTGATCCTCTTCACAGATATTAACACCTGCAGACAACTGGGAAAGAAATGTCACAGTGTTGGCAAACGGGCCCCCTCGTCTCCCATCCTGTCGTTCTCTGCCCTAATGCGAACACGCTGGCTAAGGTTCTTATCAGCACTGTCATCTGCTGGAGGGAGAGCCAAGCCTGGATCTTATTGTGCTCTCTGTGTCCTAATGAATCTGAGGGGAGACTCTAATGAGACACACTTGCTCCTGTCAACAGCTCCTTGGTTGCTTTACATTACATTCAATACATATCCACACCACACACACACACACACACACACACACACACACACACACACATACATACATACATACATACATACACACATACTCTCCTCTAAATCAAGTAAATCAGACAACTTTTGGCCTGGGAGATGTAGCCTGGGGTGTATTAACTGGGTTGGGCATCAGGGAGGCAGAAGCCCTGGCATCTGTGGTGCCACGGGCACTGGATTTCTCCAGGCACAGCAGTCTTCATTAAATGCGGAGTGGCTGCCAGGCGGTGGCATGTGTCCGACAGCGAAGATGGGGAGGGGAGCTGAGCTGAGATGGCAGGGGTCAGCTCCGGCCTCCTGACCACCCTCATAAACTCACACAGATACACACACACACACACACACACACACACACACACACAGTGAATCACACAGACATAGGGACATTTAACAACGCTGCAGGAATACTGGGAATTTTTGGAATTTTCCCACTCCTAATCAAAGAAAAGATCTTTGTTAATAATGAAAAGCATCATAATGAAGAGCTGTTTGATGGCCCCACCCCCTGAGAAAGAAGAAAGCAGAGGGACTAAGCTGAGGAGCCTGACAGGCATGATCTCAGCAGGGTTGTTGGGTGGCAATAGCAATGACATCAGGGACACACACTTATGTACGTACGTCAGCACACACGTGCACACAAACACACACACACCAACAAACAAACAAACAAACAAACAAACAAACTCACATACACACACACACACACACACACACACAGAGAGAGAGAGAGAGAGCTGACAGAGCGCACAATGCTCACTCAGATACAGAACAACAAGGAGGCTTACGGGGAAAAGAAAAAAAAGGGAAAAAAAAACTTTTCTTCTATGTGTTTGTTCATAATACAGACACTTTTAGGCCTGTCTACAACAGAATATAGATTTTGCTTTTGGAAGGAAACACAAACGAGAGGTGAGAAAGGAACAAAACGAATATGAGGCAACAAAAGGCAGAGAAGAAGAGGGCCACAAACATGAGAGACTATTCAGGCTATTGGGAGGGGAGGCTGAAAGGCCTGTCAGGAATAAAAAAGAAGAGAGAGAGAGGAGGAGAGAAGGGGGGAGAGGGGGAGAGAGGGATCCATTATTTCTACACATTCATGCAAGGCTGTTAAAAAAAGGAACCTGTTGGATATGCATTGATTTTTTTTTTCTCAGCTTTGCACCACAAAAGTACCGGCTAAGTGCCGGCAAATCGAGCTTCTCTCCCTGTCCGACGAGCCCCACTCCATTCCAAATTGATAAATTTCACAGGGCTTTTCAGAATGTATCCCTACTCCATCTCCCCATCACTCTCCACAGCAGGGCTCAGTGGCATTACAATGGCACCACAACACAAATGAAACAAAGTCACAGACAGACAGAAAGGAAGGAAGGAAGGAAGGAAGGAAGGAAGGAAGGAAGGAAGGAAGGAAGGAAGGAAGGAAGGAAGAAAATAAGGAAGAAAGCTGGGAATGAAATGAAATAAAGAAAAGTGCATTGAGTGTAAACAAGAAAACAACAACGATGACAATAACAACAACATGAAGAACAGCAATGCACCTTAACAGGTCAGTTAAGGCTATCAGGGATCACTAAACCTAGGGTGAAGAGAAATTATGGTCTGGGTCACATTTCATTTTAGAAACAAACAGTCTGATAGCAGAGATAAATAAATGAACAGAACCAATCCCCCCCAAAAAAAAACAAAAAAAAAACACACAAACACACACACACACATGGGCTGTCTAAGGGGCTGATGCTAATTTGACAAGGATCCTTTCTGATGGAGGGAGAAAAAAAATCAAGTTTTAATGAAGTCCTGCACTGGGAGAAATGAGCTGCTACCCTGAGGAGCCAGTATTAAAAGTTTATAAATGACAGTGGGTGTTGTCAGTGATTGCCTTGGATAGGCAGAATCAAGGGAGTTGCCAGCTGTGGTGACGTAGCACGAAACTTGACACTGGAAGCTTTAATAACCAACCAACCGCCCCCACCCCCCCCAAGCCCCAGAAAAAAACAGGACGGGAGCACGAACACGAACACGAACACGGCGAGCGTAGCAAGTGCTGCAGAACAAACGCGCTGTGACGCCCAGCGCCTTCATCACGGGCCTGATCAAATGCACCAGGACAAGACACCATATGGGATCTGGAGATTATTCTTCCAATCACAGGCCTGCATATGGGCTGTGGGGAAGGGCACACACTCTCCAGGTTTATATGCTGTCGCAGCCGATGACAATGAGAGAATGAGAGAATGAGAGAGAGAGAGAGAGAGAGAGAGAGAAAGAGAGTGGGAAGAGAGAGAGAGAGAGAGAGAAAGAGGGAATATGTGTGAGGTAGATAGAGGGAGCGAAATAAGGAGCAAGAGAATAAGAGGTAGAAAGCATGAGATGAACTGAGTGGAGCCACCCACACAGTCAACAATGTGTCAGGAAATGGGGACGCTGAGGGACTGAAGCAGACAGGGGGAGACTATCAGACACAGACACACACACACACATAGACTCAAGTACAGGTGCCACACAATCCACCGATCCAACACTCAATCCTGCCAAAAAAATTGAACCAACACCACATGTTCATTCCCATAGTGCCATGTTCTTGTTTATCCTGTTTTTTTGTATCATACAGAAGAAGCAAAACCACACACAAACACACTCATGACTCTATTTTCCAAATGACATATTTAAAGAGAAGGGGTGCTAAGAAACACATTAAAAGAAAATATTAAATAATAGCTGGAGAGTCTAAAAATTGCGCTTATCATCAGGGCTGTCTCTCTCGCAGGCTTGGGCTAAATGCAGATTAAGCCTAAGCCGCAGAGGTGAAGGGCCTGGCGAATCAAGCCTGTGCAAACAGAGCATCGCATGGAAATAGACATAATCTCACCAAAGCCATATACAATTTTTTTATTTCAGTTTTTTCCCCCATGTTAGAAAGGAACATGTCAACTTTGCTGCTGCGAGGCTTTATGAGCGTCCAATTACGAGTTGTCCAATAAGACTAGAGCACTTTGATACGAGCACAACCAATTTGCTTAACTTTTTTTTTTCTTTTTGTTGGTGGGTTGGTTGGGGAGTGGGTTGTTTGAGGGGCCTGTGATTTGTAGTTGCCTGCTGACAGAGGAATATGTTGTTATTCACTTCTACTACTTAAGCCCATTTGCACACTCATTCACCTTTTTATTTTCTTGCTCCTGCTTAAAGCCTCGCCGAGATACGTATCGACCTCAGGTGAATAGGGACATCGGGATTAGGTGTTTCCTTGCTAATCACTGGGTTACAGAAGAGAGGATGATAGGGGGATGGAGAGATTCCCAACCTGCACACTCAAATGTGCTCTATCGCATTGGCAGTGGGCCTTATTTTTTATTCAGATATGGAGCCTGTGTTTTTTTGCACGTGGGCGACTTCCTATAAACCCCTGCACTCAGACTAAAGCGCAGAGATAATGGGCTTGTTTATTTTCAGATGGTATCGCTCCGTGACAGAGTAGGGATGTTCTCCCCTAAGCAGTTGGAAACGCCATATTTAGTCAGCAGATTGGGGAGATATATTTATTCATGTCATTATTTAAGGGCTGTTAAACAGGAGGAAAAAAGGAGAGAAGACCAGGAACAGTTTTTGTGGAGGCCTGCACCCCCTAAACCAAAAAGACAACACTGTAAAAGTACAGTAAAAAGAAAACAACCACTACCATTATGAAGCAGTGCTGAAGAAAAAGGGGAATAAGTGTGTTTTTACGTTACGGCGCCATAAAATGGGACAATTTTAATTTTATGGATAACTTCATTGCTGGGGTGCATCTGGAAGCAGACGTGCTCCGATTGTGCTCTTTTTATGCTGAAATGTGACGCCTTCAAGCAAAAAACAAAAAAAAAGTTGTCATTGCTTGTTCTTCAAGAAGACTTATTGCAGTGCACCTGAGACCATTATAACTTAACGGCTCCTCAGAGGCTTCAGGAAATTCAGCCTCTCCCCCGGGGCTTACCTTGAGCATTTAATTGACAGGGATTCCTTCTTGGCAAACACACTTTCTTCCATACCTCCCCACCCCTTGCCCCATGGCCACAGGCTTTTCTTAGAGCTCCTTCTTCCAAACAAAAGCTGACTCTTTCATATTCAAAGCTCAAACCAACATTTTAGAACTACACAGCCTTGTTAGAGGTAATTATTTATTTTTTCAAAACACAATGGTGGTAAATAAATAGGTAGAACACTGCAAACTGACATGTGAACAAGGCCACCGGGAGCTCTAAACAGGATGTAATGCCCTCTTTACTCCATGAAACCTTGAGGAAACTAAAGGCAGTTTTGTTAGCCGTTTTTCTCAAGGTGCAAAGACAGTGAGTGAAGAGAGTATTAGAGGCCAAGGGCTGAGAGGCTGTTTCCAGCCTCGAGAGCACGAAGTCTGCTCAGCTGAGCTTCCAACAAAAAGGTGGTTGAGAAAATTCAACCCTTACAAGCTGCTACAAATCCACCACCATGACCTTAATTTTCTTCTGCAACTTGGCTGCATATGGCTTTCAATATGATGAACACTGAATAAAAAAAAATTAAAAATCATTTGCCTAACCAAGGTTACAGCATCAACATGCTGCCCTTCAGTAACAGACGACAGCTCCTGAACACAGCTTCAAAAAAAACACACACGGGAGTTCATTTCCAACTGAAGGCCCCCATACAGGAAGGCCCACCTATCTAGGACACCGGCGGCACTTATTTGATGAGCTTTGGCATTATTAAAGGACTATCCCTGCCCAATAAAATGGCCGCGTCCTGGCCTCAGATAATAGATGTTGCCATTCGGAGCCAAATAATAGTGTCTATAATGAAATCAGTGGAGGAGAAAAGAGGCGCTTTTTCATTTCCTCTTGAGGGCCGCATGTTTTGTACGTCCCATTATTCCTTAGTCCCCTTCAGCTGATAACAACATTTGCATCTGAATCAGAAGTACTTTATAACCTCCTCTAAACACCACCAATGCAAATGACTTGACCCAGAAAGAGAGAGGGGGGGGGGGGGCTTTTCCTTACGACCGTACAAACTTTCACGGACGTACAGTGTGGAAGAAAGCCTGCTTGGTCTGCGCCGCGACTGGGATGCGGGGGACCTTGTAAAATGCACACCGCCAGCCAGAACAATAGGTGTCCTTCCCCTGTTTTTTGTTTTGTTGTTTAAAGTTAAACATGGGGTCCGATGTAGAAAAAAAAAAAAAGTCACCGGGGAGAGAGCAACTGGGGCGGTTCCAGCAGGCATTTTAATGCGCTCGCTTGGTGCTGATGTTCAAGGTGAGTTTGCTAAAGCTCAGCTCCCTCAGAACCCCACCACCACCACCCTTACACCACCCCGGTGTTGCATCTTACCTGCACTGAGAGTACAATGAACAAAGAACGCAAGAGATTCACAAGAGCACCTGAAAAAATAATGCCCTAAGCACACAGCCTGAAATATGTATCCACATAAATAAGGGATAGTGTGCAGCAAGCCAGTCATTATCGCAGAACCGACCCCAGCAGGGAGGCCAACATTTCTGATGTAGTGGAGCAGGTTTCTCCACACCCTGGAGGCTTTTATTTTGCTATTAAGAGTGGCCATAGCTTGTTGTATGGTGTCCTTCTCCAGACACTGCAACTTCCACAAGAAATCAATAGTCTGGCTACGACTATTAATTTGAAATGATTTTACTCTGGCATACTGGCCTCTGCTGTAGTCCATTAGAGAAGAGCATAGTAATAGTCACAAACACTGCAGCAAAGGGTCTATCACAGAGTTCACTTCTCTTGCAATACCAGACCTCCAGTTCCCAAGGGTCAAGAAGTTCTCAGAGCGGCATAATAACACCTTATTATATCCACTTGCTCTACATTGTCAGTTTACCTTGGACTGTACAGAGTGAAACAACAAAACGAATGACGGCAAAGCCCTGAGCCTTGTACTTAGTAATATTTGTGATCAATCACAAGCACAGGGATTGCAAGATTGTGCTGATTCAAAAAAATAAAGATGCTATTGGGACCAGGCCAATCTGAGGAATGGGAGGTCTGAGAGGAGGAGAGTGAAAAGCAGTCCTCCTCTGGAACTGTGTGTGTGTGTGTGTGTGTGTGTGTGTTGCTGCACTGTGCTTGGTGGTGGTGAGTGATGGTCTGTGTGTGTGGCTGTATAATCTCCTTACTCGGAAGACAAGGCCATGCGAAATTCCCCAAGCAGTGCCGACGCGCTGAGGGAAAACAGATTGGCTGCTCACCTGGCTTACAGGACAAATTAACACCCCTCCCCACCCCCACAACCCCACTCATCGCGACAACACTACTGTCCACACAGTCCAAAAATGTGTGATGGGATACAGGATACAACAACAGAAAGGAGTTAAGGTGGGGGAAGGGGGGAGCAGAGGAGAAGATGGGAGGGGAGGAGGGAGGGAGAGGGAGAGAGAGAGAGAGAGATTTGCTCTTTCTGGCAGAGCTCAGAGCTCAGGCCTTGGTCAGTAAATAAGCTGGTGGAGAGTGTGATGACAATGATATATAGGCCTGTGCAATAGTTGGGGCTACTCTGTTCCGCCTCGCTCTCGGTGTGGACAACCACAACGCTTTGAAAAACCACACTGTAAATCCAACTTATTCCATTTGTAGGGGCCCAACTGAAGTAAATTAATAAAAAAAATAATATAATTATATATATATTTTTATATATATATTTTTTTTGTGCTGTAGAGAGGGAGAAACACACAGGCCCAACACAGGCTGAGAGAGAGAGAGAAGAAAAGGCACCAGGTTCAAATGAAATCACTGCAAATATTTCTTGCCCCTCTATCTCCAGCTCCCTCTATCCATTCACACTGCTGTGGTAAAACCAGTGTTGGGGAACTGTCAAGTATATGTCGGGAGAGCGGGAATAACACGTCTGTTGAGCTAACAACTGCCCGAGTAATGTCACATCACAGAATGCTGCAAAAATAAATAAATAAAGACGAGAGGGCTGGCTGAATTATGGAGGAGACTATTTAATTATGCATGGAGGACAGGCCGAGTTGCAGACACTTTTACCTGAGACACACACGGCTCCGGCTCCCAGGCCGCAGACGCTCCACACCACTCGTGCCTCCGAGGCCCCCTCCCCGCCTGCACGGACCTACGGCTCATTTAATTACACACATCCTCCACTGGCATGGTAAATCTGTCCAATGTCGTGTTTCTAAGCAGAAAACAGATCTTCCCCTCCTCTATCTGCAATCTTGTAGAACATGCTGTGCTAGTGCCTTGCTGTGATTCTTCTTGTGTTTGATAGCAACTCCTTTAGCAAGCAAGAGATGGCAAGTAAAAAAAAAAAATATATATATATATATATATTTAACAAAAAAAAAAAAGTCTTGGAGATGAAGTTCCGGATGATGATGATAAAAAAAAAGAATGATCACAACTCACCCTTTTGGGGATATCTGTAATTGACGGCCAAGATAAGTGTTGGAGAGATTGTTCAAAGGAATGAAATAGCTTGATGCTGCTTGCTTTAGGAGCACCATTTTGGAGAAAGAAGAAAAAAATCTTGATGGGGAAAAAAAAACATGAAGAGAGAACAAATTTGAATTTAGCATTTTTTCCATTTCTTTTAGATACAACCTTCAAAACATTTTTATCCCTGCAAATAGGAGACTAAGTATTTGTGTTTCTACTGTAAACCTTAAATGGTCTGAAAATCTACCCTCTCCAAATGCCCTCCCCCTCAAACCTTTTACAAAAGGAAATATCTCTCATCTGCTTGACATCAATAAAGAATTTACCATTTACCTCTCTCTCAAAATAGGACACTGCCTTGTGCACCTGCACTTCTAAAGAATGGTAATGGACTGTCAACACATCCACATCAGAATGCCCCCACCAAACGCTCCCAGAAAAGGCTGAGCCCCCCAGTTTGAAAAGGCACGACTGGTGGAAGAAAGGGGAGCTGGGGGTTCGGAACTAAAGAGGGGCGTTTTCTGTCCCCCATGAGAAAGAGCCATGTTCCTGGGAAGACTGAGGCACAGAGGGGCGAGCCCTCCCACTTTGGGCCCCGGGCCCTGGGAGGCATCTTTGTGTGGTGACGTGGATGAATGGTGACGGTGACGGCCGCGGCGGCTCGAGTTCAGCTGTAATTAAGAGGTCATGGGCAGAACTTTTATGGGTGCTTTCCAACCCCCCACCCTCCCAGCCAGTCTCCTTCACAGCATCTTTAGCCTCGCTTTACAAAGCTCTGTATCACCCCCACCCCAACTCCCTTCATTGATGGCGAGACATCCCAAAGTGTAGTAAACCAATATATAGCAGATAGCTAGAAACATTTAGCCCAGAGGTTAAAGGTTATTTGTGATGACCCAAGTGAAGTAATATTTTAGTTTTTCATATTTGTTATGAAAACCGAGCACTTTTCTTGTAGCAATGTCAGCATTCAGCATCCGTTGGATTCCACGCCCATCGATAACCCCCCCCCAAAAAAAAAAAAAGTGGGGAAGATTAAAGCATTTTATATTAGACGCCTCAATTGATTCAAGCAGAAATTAATCCTCTGCAGCAGAACAGAGCACAACACAACATCCACATCTGGTCCTGATTAATCAGAGAGTTTGTTTGGTCGGACTCCTGTTTGGTTTGGTCCAACATCCGACATGTGCACCAGAGAGACAGGATAGGCTAAATGGACGGGCAGCTCTTGAGCTCAATATGGACCCATTGCTCTGGCCTCCATCCTGATTATCTCTTCTGGCCTGGGCTGTTTGTCTTGCTGAGGAACAGACGAGAGCCAGGAGTGCTATTTCAACTTCTTGCCTAAAAAAACCTTTCTTCTGCTTCTCCCACTTTCTTTCTTTCTCTCTCTCTCTCTGTCTGTACCTCTCTCTCTTTCTCTTTTCCCCCTTCACCATCCCCTGTCATTCACTTACTCACTTGCCCTAATATAGCCTTTATTGCTACATTTCACTGATGACTTTCTCTCTCTCGCTCTCTCTTTCTCCTTCTATATCATGAAGTGCAGCCCAATGCAGGATCTGGGACTGTCTGCTGAGGCCTAGGGGCTCAGGCGACTTGGGAGAGGCATTTCTGCAGCCCTCATTCAGACTCTCTTATACATTCAAAGCCTTCTCTCTCTCTTTATTTTTTCTGAAAAAAAGGGCCACACTTTTGTTTTGCAGACAAAGGCCCAACCAGAGGTGCTTCCAAAAGAGTGAGGCCCACCGTTCAAAATCAGATTATTTCCAGCGACATCACCCTTTCACCACCTGCCAGTTAACTATGTACTCTCCATTGTCCGCTCCTGAATAAGCCCATTTTGGCGCAATGGGTACTGGAAGTGTATGTCTGCGATTATTGCTACATTTATTCCAAAAGCAAAGAAAGCAATTCAACCCCCCTCAACACACACACACAGACACACAGGCACACAGACACACACAAACACTCCTTTCCCTTCTTCTCACACTATACTATATTTTTTTTCTTTGAAGAAATCTGGGCCACAAGCCCCAGAGGAACACAAAGTGCTTTAATTCACTCCCACCTTTTCTCTTTCTGGCTGCCATCTCGGAGGCCTCCTTTAATGCCCTGAAGTGATTTGCTCGGGCTGGACCATCAAAGCAATTATTGTAGCGGCCCGTTTGCCTATTATAAGAGGAGATGACTGACAACAGTGAGACAGTCTGGGGTGGAGGGGCCACTTGGCTTCGATTTATTCGATCTGAAGGCCCGCTTCATTGGCAGACGCACAAATGCTGAGACATAAACAAATGAGGGGGCCATAAAACGTGCCCAGGCCCTTTTGTTTCTCACATCTCTTTCTCTCTCTTTTTCTTCCTCCTTTTCTTTCCTCAGCTATTCCCCTTGTTCAATTACCACGCAAGCAACTTTCGGGGGACTGTCAGGCAGTGGAGAGCGAGGTCGAGGGGGCACGTAAAAATGCCCTGCTTGGGTCAGCGCTGTGGCCGAGGCATGCGGTAATTAATGTACTGGACAGAAGAGAGAGAGAGAGAGAGAGAGAGAGAGAGAAAGGGAGAATGGAGGCATGCCTCTCTATCTGATCAGAGCGCTTAGCCATGGAGCAGTAAAATCTGCACACCCTCAAGTGTGCAAGAATGCCTGTCAGGTGACACACACACATACACACACACAACAGCTACACCACTGGCAGCAGCGACGTGGGGGGGTTTTGTCCATCATACAAATGAAAACTTCATCTGAATTAATACTAATTAATATAATACTGAATTAATACTAATTAATTAATACGTGATAATAAAATAAAACAATCCTGAACAAAGGCACTGGCAATGGTGGTCTTGAGCGATGAAAAAGAGCTATGAGAACAAACAGGGAGGCACATCACAAAAGGAAAAGGGGAACTGTGTGAGTAAGAGAAAGAGAGATAGAGGGAAAGAGAGAAAGAGGGGAGGTAGGGAGAGCCAGGGAAGGAGACAGAGAGGAGGGGGCACTGGGCACAGGCAGACATACCATGTCAGCTAATAATTCTCATGGCTTTTTGCTCTGATGCCACCCCAGTTTTGTGCCGTAAAAGCCTCCTGCTGCTTTTTTCAAACCCCTTTGCATTGACTGATTCGCCTCGTCAATTATTTAGGATTTATAAGCAGGATCCATCCATTCTGTTACCAAAAGATCCTGTAAAAAATGAATAACTGCTCCATCAGCCTTATCGACAGTCATAAAAGTTTTACAACTAGCAAAAGAAAATCCATTTCTCTGACAGCAAGTTAGCGCCACTATAAACATACTAATGAAAATATCTGCACAGGACTAGTCATCGCCTATTAAACTCCAGGTTTACAACATGGTAACATCATGAGTGATTTTTACATGCTTTTAGGCTAATCAAAATGTGCACTCTGTTTATGTGACGCTAGACATGCAGATCCTGAAGGCGCACAGTGTGTATACATGTTAGTGTGTCAGCTATGTTGTAAATGTGTCCATGTGAATGTGTCCATGTGATTGTGTCCATGTGATTGTGTCCATGTGATTGTGCTCATGTGATTGTGCTCATGTGATTGTGCTCATGTGATTGTGTCCATGTGATTGTGTCCATGTGATTGTGCTCATGTGATTGTGCCCATGTGAGCACACTCGTGTGTGTACTGTCGTACTGTGCATGGATCCATCTCCACGTGTGTTTGCATGTCTTTTATGGAGTGTGAGTGCATTGTCTGTGTGTCTGCACTTCTGTACGTGGGATTCAGATCACATTTCAAGGGTCTCACCTCCTTCCTTCCTCCTTGCCCTGTCCTTGTCCTTCAGCATCAACTCTTGTTGGTTCAGACAGTGACACGTGGACCTCCTTCTCTGTCTCCAGTGAGACCAAGGGGAGGGTCACTGGGGCCTCCCTCCTCAACACCCAGCATCCCTCCCTACGGGCCCCTGGCAAGAGGTGACCTGACTTACTGGAGAGAGGACGTCTGGGAGAATGCGGTTAGCTCCCAGTACTGAAGTACCCTGTGGTGGGTCGCCTTCTTCCCTCCCTCTCTCTGTGCCTGGCTTACTCACACATTGCCATCTCCTTTGTTTCCACCCACCCCCCACCCCAACACACACACACGCACACACACAAACTTCCTTCTCTGGGTGTGTCTCTGCTAATTTATGCTTCCCCCACTACTCTGCTTATGATCAGCTGTCAGTCGTGCACTTGGCAGCACCCTTTTGATTCCCAGGGAATGGGGAATGCAAGGCCTGCCTAACACCCCCCCCCATACACACACACACACACACACACACACACATCCCTTAACATTGCAGCCCATTTTCTTTTAAACTGCTGTTTATGGACAAAAGGCCTTCTTCTCATCCAGCTGACTATTTTTAAAGCCCAGATATTAGTCATCTTGTCGAAGCTGGGAAACAGTATAATTCATGGAATTCATGAATACAAAGCGACTTCTCTGCCTGCGCGGCTGATGTCATGTTTCCTCCCAGCTCGCTGGAATTTCAAAGAAAATCAGAGAAAAGAAAAAAAGAGAGAAAGAAAAAAAAGAAGTGAGTAGGAAAAATACCTCCCAACTTCAGTGAGAAGCTTAATCCCTACTAGAGCCATGAAAACTACTGTCAAAATAAACTGTGTAATTTTTTTCCTTTTTTTTTTGCTGGAGTCTAAAACATAGAGATTTTCCAAAGGCTGGCCGTAAAGTCGGTCAAAGATGAGATAAAGAAGACTAAGACTGTCTAATGGTGTCCTACTTTATAATCCCCCCTCCCCCTCTTGAAGCCAAAATTGTATATTGTACACAGGAACTGTTTTAACTTTTAACCCAAAAGGTTCTTAATAGGCGATGCATAGTTGTTGGACATTTTTTGAGAATATACTGCAAGCCAAAAACAAGAAACAAAACAAAGCAAAAATATCTGTGTACCTCGGGGTTCTTAAGTGCTTGCCTGATAGTGGGTTGCAATTTTACACTTTGCCTAATGTCTTCCAGGAGAACACCGGGCCGAAATGAGACTCAAGCGTTTCCTGAAGAGGCTACACAATATTGCTTTTAGCTTTGGGGGATGCTGTGCATGCGTGCGTGTCTGTGTGTGTGTGTTTGCCAATGGTTTTATTTCCTCTGTCCACACAGAGAGCATGAGTTTGAACGCTCCTTGTTCTATGACCCAGCCTCACTCTGTCCCTTCCACAGACCTCTGCAATATTGAATTTTAGGGCCTAATGACCTCAAATTGCATACTTGTGGCTAATTAGGCATATCCAAGCCAAGGCTTCCCAGGGTGGGAAAATATGTCATTGCAGAAATAAACAGTAATTACACTCACACAAGTTGCACCCTAATTGCATCATGTGAAAAAGAGGGAGACGATCAAAAGCAGAAACCGGTGGCCAGCCCTGTCACACAGGCAGTGGATGTGCATGAGTGGTATCCAACAGTATATATGCACCAATTCTTCTCCATTCAGATCTGCAAATGCATCCTTTTAAGAGGACACAAATTAGTAAGAATTTGACAGAACTGTGCAACACAAACACAGGCGGGTGTAAGACAGCAGGAACACACACACAAATATTCCCCACTGCTCACATTCTAACGTGCAGGGCTGATGTAGTCATTTAGGAGCTAAAAAAGCCCTCGGAAATTGCTTTTCTCCACAGCAACCCATGGCCTGATTATGTTCTCACAGAGTAACCCCCTCTCCCTTCATATGTCTAGTGTTTGTTGGAGGGGGTAGAAGGGAGGAGAACCATTAAAGTTGTCGGATTAGGGCTAAGTAAGTCA
This sequence comes from Tenualosa thibaudeaui, assembly GCA_027481765.1. Lineage (NCBI taxonomy): Eukaryota > Metazoa > Chordata > Actinopteri > Clupeiformes > Clupeidae > Tenualosa > Tenualosa thibaudeaui. Next base: position 4,214,864 of record JAIFZK010000004.1, on the reverse strand, counting down.
ATGGGCCCTATCAGCTTTCTATTACTGGAGAGGGATAGCTATTGGGACTGTTTTGAACGGAAATGAAAAGGTGAAGATATAGATGCATGCGCTGTTCATGTGAGTGTAAATGTTGCCTACTCCTCAGCTCCTGTTAAGACTCCCCACCCTCCCCGTTCTCCTCCCCTCCATCAAGCAAATGGAACTCTGCCTTCGCATCCTTGAGCCCCATCAATAAATAAACCTGACACAAATAAACAGTTAAATAAATAAATGCGCGGCAACTTGCAAATGGGCATCCGTCAGTGTTAGTGATAGAGCGATGTCAGACGTCCTCACGCTCCACTGCTGGGGGAGTGCCCAAGTGGAGTGGAGGGAAGATTCTTGCTGATTGCACACACACACACACACACACACACACACACACACACACACACGGACACCCACACAATTCCCCTTAGAAAGACAGGCTCTCCTACAAAGCACATACACACACAAACATAAGACACACACGCAGACTCCCTCACGTAAATACACACAGATGCTTGGCATTACACATGTTGTTCTTCCCCCAGTCTCTCTCTCGCTATTTTTATCCCTCTTTCTCTAAGAGGAGTGCCACCGCGGGCACTGACAGTAATGGTGCTTTTTGGTATCATGCTTTGCAATGATGTCAGTCCACCAAAAAGCCACCAGTCTGAGAAGGCTGGAGTCTGCCTCTCCGTGCAGAGCTCCTGTCACTCTCTACACACCCTGTCCCTCAGACCAACAGAGGCAGAGAAAGAGAGAGAGATGGAGAGAGAGAGAGGGGAGGAGAAAGACAAGTAAAGAGATGGAAGAGACAGAAAGAGATGGAGAGAGGAGACAGAAAGAGATGAAGATGGAGAGAGAGAGAAGAGGAGAGAGAGAGAGAGAACAGCCTCCTCAGCCCCACCCCTCTCCTATACTTGAGCACAGCCTCAGCCATCTCCACCATCTACTCTTTCCCCCTTATCAGTGCCACTCCGCTGTCTGCTCCACGCTCTTCCAGCATTTACTTACACGCTTCTCCTGGAGAAAATGATTTTAAATCATTGTTTGTTTTTAATATACCTATTTATGGTCTGGTTTGATTTTATTTGACAGTATGGGGAACAGCTACCGGGAACTGCAGTACAGCCGGACAGACTCGACCGCTGTTGACGGCGAATCATTACCGGTAAACCCCTGGCTTGAGAGATGGCAGACGTGACATCTGCTTTCTGCCATGGTGCCTCTGCTCAAATCACGGTCTGCTCAATCGCTTGCAGACTAGAAGGGAGCAATGCATTATTAAAGCCACCGGGGGCACTGCGGTGCACTGGTGCACCATGATTTTGCACGACACCTCCAACCCTACCCGTGCATGAGGGGACCTGGGGGAGGAGAGGGGTTGCAGCCTGTCACAGATGGGAAACTTAAACCAGGTGACAGTCTCCCCAGAGCTCTGAAAAAGCCTTATGCATGTAGATAGCAGCACAGCACTGTTATGCAACCTGCTAGGAGCAGTTCAAATGGATTCAACAACAGCTTGTTTTTTTCTCTTTTTTTCCCCCACAAATTCGCGACTGTTAGAACTGCATTTCATATAGTACTGTTGGACTTGTGCCATTTGTAATAACACCATTTGTATTGTGAGTGTTTAAAAAGGAACATGTAACATAAATGCTGGAGTAAACATGATATAAGGATGCCATGTTATTTTTTTTTCTTTCTTTATGATGTGCTTGTCCTCCTGAGGCATATGACACACACCATGTACTTAGCAATGTGCTGATGGCACAGAACACATCCCAGGCTATCACAACTGAAAATTAGGTTGTGCTGCACTTGCTGTGTAAATCAGTCTAATGAATAGAAAGTACTTCAATGCATACTTTCAAAGGCAAAAAGGGCTGATTCTGTAATGGCAGCAAATGTGCTAAACTGTAAATGAAAGCAACTCTCCTTCCATAACAACAGCAACTACAGTGACAGGCGCTGCTTTCACCAAATGGAGAGCATCCCTCCCAACCCCAGACGCCACACTCCTTGAAGGCAGTGGCCCTGGCAGCCCACACAGACCCACTCTCCTCTTTGCCGGGCTGCCCTCTCACTGCATCCTCCCTGGCAAATGGAAAAGTAAAATATTCATTCGAATGGTGGCGCCTGACAGATCTCTGATAAGCTCTGATGCTCCAATGCAAACACTGGGCCCCAGTACTATTTGTCTGTGGTAATAGACACCTCGCATTGGCTTAAACAATGGCCGGGGAGATGGCGGGGCGAAAACAGCATTAAGGGCCCTCCATCACCTTTCATTGGGAAAAAGGAGAGCCAGGGTGCCAGGCTCCCCCCGCTGCCATAATGCTTTATTTATTCTGTTCAGTGTCATTACTGAGCCCCCACTCTCCTCTAATAGGCCCGTGAATAAGCTTTAATTCACTCGCCGGAACTTTCCATCTCCAGCCTGAGTATGATGGCCAAGGATATTCCTTTGGAATATTATGAGCCCAATTTTTCAGCTCAGGGACGGAGTTTGTTCGTACTGTTCCTCAATCTCTGATTTTTTTTTTTTTTTTTAAAGACACACTCTTTGCTTTTAGCGAAGAGAGTTATAGCTCTATTAGGATGGAGAGAAATCAATTTTATGGAGTAAATGGTAGAAAAAAAAGACTTAGAAGAAAAGGAAAACTCAATAATGGCTTTCAGAGGCATATTTGTTCCTGAGAGACGGATTAACAGCCATTATTAACAATCAGCACTGAAGGTGACCTTTGTCATCACCTCCTACACTTACTGCACACTGTAGCTCTTGGAAGACAAAGAAAGAGCAAAGTGAGTGGATGGAGTGGATGGGGACACAGTCATTTCTCATCAAAAATGAGCGTTTTGCTTTGATTTGAACTGGGAAGGATACAACAGCATGAATCCAGAGGAAAACGGACAGGGGCAAAAAAGGGGAAAAGGGAATGAGATCCACTCACATAAATGGGTGTGAATACTAGGCTTTTGTTGGCTCTCCAGCCCAGCAGCCCATGCCAGCCTCACATCTATCAGACAGCCAGTCACGTCGCTGGGAGATAAGGCACAGCACAAAGCCTGCCCAAGTCTGGCGTCTCCTGCAGTCGCAGTGCAATAGACTTCCTCCTGAATGCTTGCCTCCACCACTAGGAGCCAGCCCTGGCATTCTGTGCACACACACCCGCTGGGGGCAGGTGGTGGGAGGTGTGTGTGTGCCTTGTGCAAGTGAGAGTGAATGAGTGTGTGTGTGTGTGTGTGTGTATGGGGGGGCGACCTGCCGCTGAGGTGAGGATTGTGAGACTCTCAGTGTGTGAGTAACAAGCGCCAGTTTGTCTCCTTTTGCTAAACTTTAGAGGTCGAAAGGCCCTTGCTGGAAATCAAATGGCACTGGGCCGGATGAGCGCATTGGCAAACAGCGTGACGTGGCAGACTGTGAGGAGTGGACAAAAACAGAGAGAGACAGAGAGAGAGAGAATCAGAAGAAGAAACAACGACAGAGAGATAAACTCCAACACGAAGCTGAGAGAGTCTGGGGAATGACAGATAGGGAGAGAGTGAGAAAGAGAGAGAGATAGAAAGAGAAAGACAGAGAAAGAGAGAGAGAGATAGAAAGAGAAAGAGAAAGAGAAAGACAGATAGAGCGAGTGAGAAGTGCACATTTTCTCCTTTTTACTGAGATTTTGATTTATTTGTTAAAAATGGATCCATGTCACACTCAGCTTGTTTAACAAGCCCTCCAGCTATATGGGCCGATATAAAAAATGGCCGATCAGATATCTGTGGAGTGCCCTCAAACGGTACATAAAACACTCTCCTGGATTTCCATGATGATTATTTGCCACTGGACTGATAAATGACCACTTCTTGACTGGGGTCCTTGGGGTCTGTGGCCTGGGGGACAATAGAAACAGACGTCTGGTCCATCCGGCTCCATATCAAACTTTGCGATCCTTCACCTCCCCATCCCCACCCCCACCTCCTCCACCTGCTCTCCCATCGCACACTTTTGAAAAATATCCTTATCTGGTGCAAGCAGGTGATAGGCTTCAAGCAGCCATCTCTATAGAATGATGTGACGCGTTTTTTTTTTTTTTTTTTTTTGCTTTTTTTCACCCTCCCCTTCTCTCTGGATATCTGGGATCTACTAAGCCATCCAAGCCATTGCCAAGGCTGCGCAACCCTCTGGGTCTTTCCACCATCCCAGAGCAAATCACATTGGCTCCACTTCCTCGAGGAGTGCCCCTGGGGGCCACCTGAATGAATAACATCTATCAACACCCTGAAGTGGAGTGCTTGAGGTTTGGGGAGGTTGGGGCTTGAGCTGTCAAGTGAAAACTGCTATACAGCAACACCCCCTATCTGGTGTGTGTGTGTCTGTGAGTGTGTGTGTGTGTGTGTTGCGGTGTGAGACTGTGGTATGACTGTGTGTGTGTGTGTGTGTGTGTGTGTGTGATGTTTGAGGAAAAAACTGAATAAAAAAGACAGACAGATAGACAGTATGGGCATGTGTGAGTGTGTGCGTGTGTGTGTGTGTGTGTGTGTGTGTACGTGCGTGTGTGTCTGTGTAAAAGAAAAAGAGATAGCAGGAGAGAGATGAAAAAAAGACAACTACAGAGACAGAATAAGAGCATGATGCTTTCACGATAAAAAATTAATTGCTCTGGGAATTCCGATCACAATCACCGGTATGTGTTAAGATAACACTGATTCATTTAAAAAACATTAATACAACAGGTCCCAGCAAACGGTATTACCATGAGAGCAAGGGCTGGGGTTAAGATAAATAGGCTTGTTCATCACAGGAAGCCAGGAGGACAAGGCGGAGGTGAGGCAGGAATTATAGAGATCATTACCAACACCGACAGAATGATTTGAGAAGAGAGGGAGAGAAGAGACAGAAGCTTTCTACCGTTCTCCTCTCTCTCTATTACACCCCCTCCTCTCCCACAAAAAGCGAAAAATCATTTGGTACTCCACAGATTCATCCCCGTATTCCTTTAAAATTTCATGACCCAAAATAGGTAATTTAATCTTCATTAAACATACAGGCCCCCCTCTCGCTCACTCTCTGCCTGGATGAATTAACGGCCAGGCTCAAGGAAGATTAGACAGTTGGGCTCCAATCCCATAACCCTGACAAGCGTTATATCACAGAGTCTCTGTTTGGTGCAACGGAAGAGGAGGAGGAGGAGGAGGAGGAGGAGGAAGAGGGAGGGGGGTCGAGCTGGAGATGAAAATCCTGCTCCGGTCAATGGCAGAGATGCCCTTCAGAGAAGGAAGGAAACTTTTGATGGACGCTGTGGTGAAGGTGAGTGCCAGAGGACGGAGGGGAAGGCCAGGGATTAGGTAAATAAATCAAATCGGCTTCGCAGCCACCTTTTGAAACCTGACTGATGGGCCTACTGGGACGGCCCATGTGAGAGAGTTAGCGACTCACTGTAGCTTTCATCAAAGACCTGGGGGGGGGCACCTCTTTATTTTGGGCTGAAAAACAAAAAAAACTAAAGCTCTCTCCATGAGCAGTCCATCCACCTGTCAAACTACCAGACAGAAGTTTCCTTGCATCAGTAAGAAATCCCACCAGAAAAAGTCATTCACGTGAGTTATTGTCTACAACAACAGACAGTCATCTTTAGTCTAATCTATCTTTACCCCCAAAAAAAAAAAAAAAAACATACACACACACACGTGTGGAAAAATACAAAGATACATACAACACTGCCTGGCTTGCATCACAGAGATTTGATGGGGCACTGCATTGAGTTGTCCATGCCACTCCGTGCATAATGGACAGCTGGAATCGAGTGCTTTTAGCATTAAACACATTATGTGAAGGAAGGGAAAAGGCAAAAAAAAGTCCCCTTCTAAAACCACACACATCATCCTGACACAAATCAGAGCAGCAGCCTCACAGAAGTGAAGTCACTGCCCCAATGTCTGCAATTTTCTACCTCATAAGAGAGAATAGGAGCCCCTCAAAGAGACAGCTTATCAGCAATTCTCCAGCGCCTTTCATCGAATCAGCCCGTGCCGGCCAACTTAATTGTTTCTTTTCAGTGGCTGAAGTTTTGATTTTCTCCCTTCCCGCACCCCGCGCCCCGAGGTCTGTCTGCTCGCAAACTGAGACAAATGACGGATCCTCCCCTGCTGAAGAATGGCGCGTATGGTTTCTCGAGCTGTTGGATCCATGGAAACGGCAGATCTGAGGGATTTTTTAACCCCTCCCCCCGGGCCCTCCTGAGTTTTCTTTCGTGTTTCTCAGATAGGAAATCGTTCAAACACTTCAGCAATAAAAAAATATTGCAACAGACAAGGTACATATCGTACACACACAAAGGGACACATTCACACACAAAGAAACACTCATAGACAGACACACACACACACACAATACAATTCTTACTTACCTGTGTACATAATTCTCACATTTAACATTACATTTCTGCAGAGCGAGACTAAACAAAAGGTGCACATGTACTACAAGTAGCAAGCACTTCAAGGCAATCAACGTCATGCACACACAGCACTGCAGAGAAACAGGACTGGGAAGACTGAGGCAGGGAGCTGCTGCTGAGTTACTGTGTCCAAATGGCTCTACAGGCAGGAGGAATTTAAAGCCAAACACATACATATTGAATAAGCGAGTGCAGGCTTCTGCTGATGTTGTAAAGAAAAACACTCCGACACACTCAAGCATATATAGACACACAAGCATGTGAGCAAGCACACACATTTACACTCTCTCTCTCTCACACACACACACACAGAAAGAGAGACTCGGCAATAACGTTCCGTCACAGTCGTTACTAAAGTAGGTCGGGGCACAAAAAAGGCTGGAATCCATTAGAAGAGAGTATTTTTGGGTGCTCTGTGCAATGGGTGACATTTATGCGAGGAATGCCAAGCAGCAGAGGCGGCTTAAGAGACTCCAGGAGCCTTGTGTGCCACAGGCGGATGTGGGCCAACTCTCCTGCGGATGCGGGGGGCCTGTTTGCCCGTTTTTGTGTGTGTGTGTGTGTGTGGGGGGGGGGGGGGTAGATCTACAGGGCAGCATTGGTTGGTGGTGGTGGTGGTGGTGGGGAATGTGTGTGTGTGAAGGAGGGAGTGGAGAAGTGGTTAGACAGCTGACAAGCATCAAAGGAACTGCACTGAACTGGATGGCAAATGCCACTGCTGCCGTGTCTTGCGTTTTTTTTTTCGGACAGGCCCTTGTGGTAAGCGTTCTAATTATTCAGTAATTAAGGTAATTAGGCTTATTAAGGGGCAAACCATGAGACGGTCTCTCAGTGTTTACACAGGACTGAAATTCAGATAATTTCACATGTATTTAGATGACAGATAAGCATTAGAGAGACTATGTGCCCCCATGCTAATATGGATGCTACATATATACTATATAGAGGGTGGGGGTGATGTTCAATGCCACGGGTCTAAAACAGGCTGTTACTGTCAGCAGTAAAACAAACACTCACTGCAAGGAAAGAGAGAGGGGGAGAGAGAAAGAGTTGAGAAAGAGAGAGAGAGTTGAAAAGACTGAGAGATTGAGGCCGTCATTGTGATCATGGCAGCTGGCTCTAGCCAAGATGGAGCAGAGCGGCGCGGTGCGTTCTGGAGCTCAGTGCAGCATTGCTTTGATGCGTGGACCAGCACCGGGTCAGTCAAGGGAATAAGCAAAGAGTAACAGCCAGCAGCGGAGTGGGTGGGGGAGAGAACTACAAACACGACTTTATTCCGTTACCATGGCTAGCACCCGGCCACCAACAGGCTGGACTGGAAGGGCTTTGATCACCTGCAAACGTTGACGGGGTGGACAGAGAAAGAGAGTGTGAAAGAGAAAGGGAGAAAGTGGGAAGGAAAAAAAAGAGGAGAGAGAGAGGGGAGAGAGAGAAAGAGAAAGAGAGACGTCAAACATGAAGCAATTGGGGTACTTGTTACCAATTACCCGCTCTGAAATGTTCTCTCTCTTGGCGTTGGATCTCAGTAAAAAAGTACACACTGTAGACAGAACCAAGCCCAACTGAGTAAAGAAGTCGAAAGAGAAAGAGAGAAAGCAATAAAGAAAAGAGACATGGGGAGAGGGCAAGAAAGATGAAGGCAAATAAGTGTATGAGAGACAGAGAGCATAATAGGAGCACCAGAGATAAAATAAACCATTGTGAGAGGGGCTTAGAAAAAACAAATAAATAAGTAATAAAAATAAACAAGAAAACAAGTAATGCACCAAATGACAGAAATTGTGCGTAGGTGTGTGTGTGTGTGTGTATCTGGGGGGTGGGGGTGGAGTGGGCACCGCATGGCACCCTGGTGATGCCTGCCAGGCTCTTGTCACGGCTGACTGTACCCCGGGCCTCTCCAGACGGTGGCATGGGAGTCGTGGGCTGAAGAGCGAGAAACGTGCCACGGCTGGATCGGCCCCTCTTCCTCCACAGAGGATGCCAGAAGAGGAGATCAGGGACGGGGGCGACGTTTGTTTGGCGGAGGCGAGGACAGGCGTCGACACAATGAGAAGGCGTTTGGTGTGTGTGTGTGTGTGTGTGTGTGTTTGTTAGAAAAAGCAGCTGCCTGGCACTCACCTGATACTGGCAGCACTGCCCACATATGGGACACCCATTTCCCTACCTTGTCATTTGGCTACAGCACACATAATTAGTTGGAGAATAGGCCACAGTGGGTGAGTGAACTTAAAACTGTTGCTGAAAGATAAGACCAAATTATTTACCGCCGTTATAAAAGAAAAAAAGTCTATGAAAAAAGAAAAATCAAGAGCATGAATGTTGGTGTATTTTAAACGGAAAAAAGAAACGAAAAAAGAAAAAACGCTCCCATGGAGGGGTACTGGATGCAGAGGAACAAGGAATTTGTTGTCAGGGACTGACACATTGGGGCCACTGAGGGAGTTGATGACGGAGAGAACTATAGATGCCAGGTCTCCCAATGTACCCCCTCCCCTCCTCCACACACACACAGACACATTTTCAATTCTGCCTGGCACCTCTACCAGGTGGCCTGTCGGAACATCCCTTGGGTGAAGACAATTCATCATGGCAGGATGGAATATGTTAACATTAAGATTATGTTAAACCATCCCTCAGTGGAACCAATGCCTACATCCCATTTCTATTGTAATCAGCGGCTTATGAATGGCAATGTGGCGATGAATCCCTCATGAACTGCGTCCCCAACATATTGTAAAACATAATGAAGATTTCCGGGATGGCGGGAAGCAGGACGACAATAAACTAAAGCCTGCACCAGGGTTCCGGGGTAACGTGGCGAGAGCCGGGGAATCGCTCCTTTTGGAGAGCGCCTTAAAAAAGTGCTGTAATAAAATTTAAGCAGTAAAAACAAGAAAAAAAAAAAAAAACATTGAGATGCTTGTTAAAATGAGCAGGGAAGAGATGCTTGTGTACATATTCACTGATATGGGGGTGTGAGTGTGTGGGTCTGTGTGTGCAAATGTATATGTATAGAGGCTCAAATGAAATATATATGAAGTAAGGCATGGGTGCTGCTCAGATGATATTAGATCCTTACCATTTCGTGGGGTTCGTTTCCTCCGGTCGCGGAAGGCAGCACCAGACTGTAGGGCCTCCATTAGGCTGTCCATCACACCTGTCTGATCTCCATCTACTGGGGAAAGGGTGAAAGAAGAGAGAGAGAGAGAGAGATATTACTACACAGTTACCCATATATTTAAAGCAGTCAACTGTGTCTTCGGGCCTTTCTATGAACCGGGATAACACACTTGAAGCAGAATATCAAGGCCATTAGGTGGGCATGGCCGGTGTCCTATGGCTGGGTTTTTAATCACTTAAATAGAGCACCTCAGGAGTGTGGATGCTCTAATAGAGGCTGGAGCACTGAGTGAGGAGTCAGGGCAGGGCAGATGTGGGGAGAAACAGCATGGGAAAGCAGCCGTGAAAGGGAACTGGGGTCTGGTTCTAAACCAGTCGGGGTGGGGGTGGAAGGGTTAGCCAGGCGAGGATGAAAGCTTTCAGTGATGACCATTGACAGATATTCTTTCGTTGGCTTTTGCACAGGGGAGCTAAGTGCTCTTCACAGAGATTTAGTGTGGAGCCGCTCAATATGCCGGCTTTCTATGATTGTTTTGTCGATGGCCGTGGGATCTGGCGTGATAACATTCTTGGCCAACAAAATGGTTAAGTGTCTCCCTGGGCGAAATGGGCTACGACAGTGATGGCAGAAAGGGACAGTAGGAACCCTTAGAAGACATGGGAAATGCAGTATGGATCAGGTCGAACAGTTGTGAGAAGTGTGTGTGTGTGTGTGTGTGGGCAACTAATGCTTGTTCCATCTCCATCATCGCTAGAAGTCAAATATCTCAATGCAGAAATCACAGTCTGCAAACCCTTAATCGAGCCATCGAATCACCTTGTTGACGCCTCGCCAAGCCTGCCCGTGGTGTGCCAATGACAGGGTTTTAAATTCAATTCCAGCCCAGTCTGCCGCTTCAATGCATGGCTTTTGAAGACAAGCGGCACACCGACAATCCCTCAACAAAAGAATCCCCTACCTCCCTGCAAACGGAGGCCACTGAGGAAGAGAGAGAGGGAGGGAGTGGAAAAAAAGTGTGTTTGGGGTCTTTTATTTGGGTCATCTATCTTTACCCTATACTAATGACTCACTGGGTGCCCTCTTCATCATCGTGGTCCAGAACAGGCATTATTTTAAACTGGGATCATTAAGGTGACTTATTGTCGAGTGTGGGAGCACGCCATCAATCGTTTGTATACATGAGTGAACCGCTCTTGGGGAATGTTCAGCACACAGCGAGCAGGAGTGCTGTCTCTAGTTTGGGAGAGTGTGAGAGAGAGGAAGAGAGAGAGGTGTATGGTAGAGAGAGAGGGAGGAAGAGAGAGAGAGAGACTGGAGAAAAGAGAGAGAGTTTATTTGCAGTGGAGATGATGGTTGCTTTAGGCAGCACTTTCAGGCATGGTAATCAATCTTTTGTTTTTATTTTTTCCCTCCACACACATTCAAAGCAGACGACAGTCAGCAAATTGAATTTATAAAGAGGAGAAAAAAACTTGACACCGCTACATAATTAATTTGAGGAAATGCCACACTCCTGCATAACACAAGAAACACTAAACCACTGCTCACTGCCTCCCCCCAACACACAAACACGGGGGGGGGGGGATTCAGGCCAATGAATAGGAGATGCAAATAGAAGACGAAAGAGAAATGGTTCATCTGCGCTTGTTGTAATTTCTCTCTCCGGACTCAATTGTGCACTTTGCTAGTTTCCCACAGGCCTGTCCCCGGGGCTAGTTTCGGCATGGCAGTATGTGTTCTCAGTGCGCGATAGCTGTTGCTTAAAAGCAGCCCCGATTAAAATCGAGCTAATTAAACTAGCCGTCCGCACTCACGCACATGAGCCAAAGCCAGAGCAGAGCAAGCGGCGAGTGCTTATCTCAAATTGCTCAACATCTTCCGCTGATAGTTGTGCAGGCTGGCTTAAATCGGGAACAGCCCACCCCCACATCCCCACCCTTCTTCCCCACATCCACTCTCGTCACCCCTCCTGTCCCTGACCTGCCCACAGAGCTCAAGACTCTCTTTCCTGTGGACCTGCAAGTAAATCTCAGAAAGCAGAGAGACCTCTCACAGTTTGCTAGTCTGCTCCACTGCTATGTCCTATCCTTTCCTTCTCACACAACATGTCCATTGCAAACATCTTATCTTGTAAAGGTGACGGAAATGGGAGATGATTCAAGCGGTGGGTAAACATTTATCAACAGCAGCACCAACTTTTTTTTCTTCTTTTTCTTTCTTTTTTTCCCCCCAGACAGCTCCTTCATTTCCTTCGTCTTCTTGGAGACCTGCACATCACTGGGGGCACCTGACACTTTGATCAATTTGTCCTACTTCTTGCTTAACTGTAGCACAATTCATCATCCGTAATGACCAAAGACTCGGGGTGCCAGGTAGACAGGGTTTCTGGGCGTAGGGTGGCAGGAGAGGAGGGTGGTTGCTGGGCGGGGTTGAGGAGGATCGCAGACACAAAGAAAAAAAAAATACTAAAATGGGAAACATGCTCCCGGGTGACCTGAAACTGCTCCATTAACACTGTCCTATTGGGCAACACTTGTGCCGAGAGCCGCAGAGACCTCTGCTCTCAGCAAATGGCTGTTTGAGAAACTGCCAGAGAGTGATGCACTCTCCAACCATCTGAACCTGTTCTGCAAAGATTGGCCTTAATAAAAAAAGAAAGAGGTAGTTAAAAGTTTTTAAAAGGACTGAAGTTAAGAATTTGACTGTATGAGAATCATTTTGCTGTAATCTGAATAGTGCATTTTATCAGAAAATGTGGACCTTTTTGGTGGTGAGATGGTGCTGACTTTTCAAGGATCTTATTTTGAGCTGTGAGAACAAGTGCATATGTTTCTCTCTCTTCTCAATTAGCACAAATCATACATTCTGAGACAGGGAATTATAGCTAAGCCAACCTTTGGTCTTTCCGCTTTAAGAAGCAAGACTGCACTGACAAAAGATAGCACCTCCTGAATAGCTTACGGGAGGGTTATAGACATGAGAAATTGCAATAACACACCTTTTCATAGTTTAAAAGTCTATGAATTCTTCTTCGTCATAATGGTATCAACCTTTTTTAGCCATTTTTAAACTTCTGGCACAAATGGTGACGAAACCATTGCTAGTGCTAGTGACGAAAAACAACTCTAGCTCTTCTGGAACGTTCCTCTATACTTCTTTCACTCCCTGTGTTCACTAACATTGCTAATTTCTCTGTCCATAACTATGTTTAACGATGCACCCTGGGACCTTGAATTAGATTCACCCCTCAACCCTGAACGCTCTCCCCCTCTCTCCATGTATTATGGGTCCACTATCACAGTTTTTAATTAGAGGGTAGCAGGCAGAGGCCTCAGCTGGAACTGTGTGAATTTCACACATTAGATTAGCTTCTCGACAAGCTACCTGCTATTGACAAGGGAGGAGGGTTGAGTAAGGCGGGTTGGTTGAGGTGGAGCTTATCATTTGGGACCCAGCAGGAAGTAACAAAGTAAGGAGAGATGGGAAGAAGAAGAGGAGGAAGAAGGGAGGAGGGCTCAGAAAAGACAAGAGGAGGGCCGCAGGTGAAGAAGAGTCCCTGGGTGGCAGTGACATTTTCAGGAGGAATGTGTTCTCGCTAGGGCAGTGAAGAGGGGGGGGGGGGGGTCTGGGTCTGGGCTTAGTAGAAAAAGTGGAGCAATGGTAAAGAAAAGCCCTCTTGGATTGCTGATTCATAACACAAGCTGGCTGACATACCATTCTTGATAATTACTATACTTGAGGTTTCACACACACAGACACACACACACACACACACTTAGTCCTTATAACAAGGACAGAGATGTGGTGTACATAATCCATGGCTTTCCTTCAGCCAAAAGCCAAATCTACAGGATGATGGAGCAGGGCACCTGGTGTGCCGAGATCTGTCAGAGAAACCTGGGTGTGCTGGCATCAGAGCACCATGACCACGCCGCCTAGCAGCCGGCCCTTCTCAGGGGTCCTCCCCGTGCAGTGGCACCATGACCTGTGTGTCGTGACAGCACCAGGCCTGCATAGATGTGTGTGTGTGTGTGTGTGTGTGTGTGTGTGTGTGTGTGCATGTTTGTGTGTGGTGTGTGTGTGTGACCGCCTGCCTTTGATCTGCTGCTGATAACACGTTGATGCCTTTTTTTCTTCTCTTAAATGTCCCGCAAGCTTCGCCCCTACATTAGGCTGTTGATCTCATCCCTGCTGACAGCAGAGTGAGAGGAATTGATCTATAAATAAAGGCGCTACTCGCTGGCAAATGATCTGATTTATCCCACACAAAATTAAGTCTGAAGTCACAAAGACAAGTAAAGCAACTATTAATTTCCCCCAGATTTGGGCGTCGTAGAGAAACAGAGGCAAGAATCTAGCCATCTGTATCTCACCCTGTGCCATCCTTTAAAACAGTCAGGGAGTGCCATTCTTATAATTATATAGCAGTGTCAACACGGTCTGTTCCTAATTTCAATTTGCTATCTGTCATCTCCTCTTCAAAACGTCTGAAAGCGAAGAGGGGAGAGAATGAGAGACGATCGATGGAGAACTCACATTCCTGGGGCCTCAGCTTTTAACTGATGGACTGAGTCACTTTGCCGCATTTAGAAAAAGCCATTGTCTCTTTCATCTATCAAAGAATGAAAAAAAAAACACATTTCTCCATATGAATTACCTAATGGTGGCCCACACTGTTCGGTTCCCGGGATCTTTTAAAGGAGGCCACTGGATAGCACTGGATAACGGTGCGTAAAATATGCAGTGATGGTGTTAAATGTATGCACATGGGCACCTGGGCAAATGTACAGCGCTCGCAATATCCTCTTCATTACGGCGCAACCTTTTGTCATTATCTATTTCTGCAGCAGTTGTTCAGAGGCAGTGCGTATAATTTTTCATGACCTGCATGCGATGCTTCACCATTTAACCAGATTACAGGAGCAAATCAACCAGCAGAGTTCCAGCCATGCATGGCGGAGATTTGTTGCATTACAATGGCTTCCCTTCTTCAACCCCCAGCACTCTGCATAGTGTGCACCTCATTCAGTCCTGTAATGAGACCTAATAGGAACATGCAGGCTCCTAGCCCACTAGCTGAAATAGCGTTTTGAGTTAAGTCGGCAGGAGGCCTGGTGATAGATTTTCCATAACCGACTCAAAGGTTGTTGTTTTTTTTCTGTTTCTTTTTTTTTGTGCACAATATGTCAACGACGGTAAAAAAAAAAAAAAAAAAAAAAAAGAATCAGAAGGCTTTTTTGCCCTTTCTCTGAACTCTTCTGAACACATTTCAGCCAATCTGTTAGCTTGCAGAAAGTCACCTGAGCAATTAACCCTAGTGGGGAACAAAGCCTAATGGAGAGCTTGTTCTGCAGCCAGGCTGAGGAAAAAAAAATCTTTCTCTTTTAATTTCTCCTTTTGCTTTTGTTTAGCTATGAGTACAGGCTCCTTTAACTCATTCTCTTTAATAGTCTTCATCTTTTTTCTCCTTTTTTTCCCTCTCTCTCTTATTTCTCTCCTTTCAGGCTGTGTTGGCGAGCGCAGGAAGTGCATTAGTGACAGGGAGGTCAAAGCTCACGCTGAGGACAGGCTCACACCTGTTACGAGCTCCTGTCTGTCCGGCAGGCATGATGGGGAGGAGGGCACCCACCGTGACCCGCAGACGTGCCGCACCCAACACACACATACCACACACACACACACACAGTCGCCACAGATCCACTCTCAGAGTCTGGGCAGGAGATGACAAGCAGATCCTGGCTGAAGATCAGGTGTGTGTGTGTGTGTGTGTGTGTGTGTGTATGTGTACACAAGCATTTGCACGTGTACTCTCTCTATGTGTGTGTGCCTGAATGCCTGCTTGTATATGAGTGCGTGTGTGTGTGAGTGCATGCTTGCATGTGTGTATAGGATTATGCTTGTGGGATGGTGGGGGTGGGAGCAGGGAGTTGGGCAGGAGGTCAGCACTGGTCATAATGAATGGGATGGATTCTGCAGTGGCCGTTTCGAACTGTTTTAGCGCAGCGGCTTGATGTGAAAACCCACTTATGTCCGGGGGTAATTTCATTAGGGATGCTCCTGCATCCCCTTGGACCGACCAGGATCCGAGCGGCACCCGCTCTCTCAGAACCCAGCTTGGCGCCAGGGGGTCTGGACGAAGGGCTGAGGATGCTAGACAGGAGGGTGGAGTGGATGGGTGGAGCGGATGGTGGGCTAGGGGAGGAGAGGGGGATGTGGGGAGTGGAGGAACAGAGGAGGGGGGGGTGACTAAGGCACCAGA
Source organism: Tenualosa thibaudeaui (assembly GCA_027481765.1). Taxonomy (NCBI): domain Eukaryota; kingdom Metazoa; phylum Chordata; class Actinopteri; order Clupeiformes; family Clupeidae; genus Tenualosa; species Tenualosa thibaudeaui. The sequence continues at coordinate 4,199,029 of JAIFZK010000004.1, read as the reverse complement.
GCAGCAGGGGAGTCGTTTTTTTTTATTATTATTATTATTTCTGAGCAGTTCACACAGACGTCTGAACAGGCTGACTCAGACGCAGAGGGTCGCGAGTGCAGCTTTAACTCTCCCAGTTTGAGCCACTGGTCCTTTCTCTCCCTCATACACTTTCTCTTTCTCTCTCTCTTTCTGTTTCCCTCTCTCCCACAGCCCCACCCCTCTATTTCACAGCATTGGCTAACAGTGACAATGGATTAGTCACACTGGCTATACGCAGCCACAGCAGAAGAAACAAAACAAAGTAGGGGGAAAAAAACAACAACAACATGGCACTGCCTTGAATAGCTCAGTGCATAAATAAGTAAACAAACAAACACAGAAATAACCCCTCCATCTGTATGGCTGCTGCAAGGACTCATGTGAGGGGTCAGGGGAGGGTGTGCGTGTGTGTGTGTGGAGGGGGAGGGGGGGTATGCGGGATTTGACGCAAATGCTGTGCGTGCTGTGGCTGAAACCACACCCAGGCACCCAGCCATAGAAAGACACTCTCCAGCAACAGACAGGCCAGAGAGAATGAAGTAACCTTTTCTCTGGCAGAGAAAATAAAGTCAAAAGCAGGACATAAGAATATTTTGCCTGGGTTTTTAGAAAATAAATGCCCGACGTGGTTTCTTACAAAAAAAAAAGCAATGGGAATCTGCTGTGATCATCCATAAAGGAATATTGCTGTTATTTCAACAGCATTTGGAATTGATATTACATGCAGTAATGCACAAAAAATGGTTTTGTCAATCTGAAGGGACCACGTCGTCACCAGATTCATGAAAAACAGGTGGAACAGAAAAGAGCTGTAGAAAAATAAAGCCACTGGATGGTACTCTGTACTGGACCGTGAAACAGCCACATTTTTCAGTCTGTCTGCTGGCCTAACCTCTGCAGCTGACCCTCAGTGTACCATCCAGACAGAGAAGCAGCACCAGTGGCTGTCCCTGTTTTCCTGTCTCTCTCTCTGTCTCTTTATTTCAGACTCTCTCTCTCTCTGCGTCTCTACCCCTCTCTCTCTCTGTCTCAGTCTCTCTCTCTCACTCACACACACACACACATCCACACACCCACATCCAGTGCCACCAACTCCCTTTTTCCTGAAGTGGCACACTTTCTCTGGGAGGCTTTGTTCCATTTCTGCCCATTGAGGAGAGACGCGTGAAGCAGAGTAAGAGCGCACACATGGGGCTGGCTCTTACCAGCACAAATACACTTTTATTAAAAAGAAAAAAAAACTGTTTACGACGGCACAATTCTAGTGTTGTTAGTAGTAAGCTTAATTACGTCTGATTGATGGCCAAACGCCCGTCGTGTTTTAGAAAAGGGTTGACGAGGAATTATCCGAATGTGGACCACCCAGGGCTTGAAAACTAATGGGACACGCCGAGGACGCATTTCCGTCTGTGGAGGGGGAGCCTCACTGGCGGGGGTATCTCTCTCTGATGGATCCTCCCATTTTGTGCCTCTGACCTCAGGGAGAGAGACGGCTAAATTAAGTTAAACTGGCGCAAAGTGATTAGAGGTTCTTATTACTACCCTAATTAGGCTCTCTCCACAGAATGGAAAACAGTAATCCAGAAGAATAAAAGTTTCTTATTTAAAAAGATTATTTCATATATATATTGGAAAGGAAAGAGCTCCAAGGACGTATTAAGAAAAAAAAATGTAATGTAACAGTATCTAATAATGAAATAATTATCACAGAATAATCAAAGCCATCATTACACCCAACGTGATTTTGACTCAAAAATTACGAACTGAAAAAAAGCATTGAAACAGACTTTTTTTTCCCCTCCTCATAAGAAATGATAATTATAAGGTTCATAGATGCCATGTCAAAGACCAGTTTCCTGCTAAAGTTAAAACCAAAGCCTTGCATACCAGCCACTGGCCAATACGTTTACTGCTCAACCACAGCATAATGACAAAATTCTCAGGCCTGTTATTGGCCTCGGGCTAAACAACGCTCCAACGTCTGATAGAGAGTAATCTTATGAGAGCTAAGTTATTAGAACCGATGCAGCACTGCAGATAAGTCGAGTGCCCTTGTTGCTGTCTTTCAAAGGCAACGACAGACGCTTACAACGCCGGCAGCCAAACAGTATTTGCTCACCGAGAGCTTGGCGTGGCTGCTGAGATCCCGGTGGGGCTTTCGAACATAATGTGGTGTTATTCGGGAGAGGACACAGACTTGTGACAGGCCATGTAAATAATGCGGCCACGGTGATGACAGTAGAATGCTGATCCAAGATTGTGGCAGAAGATCGTTTCCTTGCGTCATGAATAAGAAGCTTAGAAAAAAGCATCTGAGGAGGCTGCATGTGTGGTAATTGAAGAATTATTCTGCATAACGGAATGCATGGAGGGAAAAAAATATGTAAATATGCATAACCATCGAAATAGAGTTAATAATGAAAAGAAACAAATCATTGATAAATATGCATAGAATATATATGGCTTTTTTAACCCCCCCCCCCTCAGAAACTGCCAGTTTCCCCATCAGGAGCGCCAGCACCAGTTTACGCTTCACAGCCAGTTCAATGACAATTATTCTTGAAAACCTCGACAGAGAATTTCTCTCTCTCCCTTCCTCTCTGTTTCTATTTCCTTCTCTCATCTGTAAGCTTGCTCTTAGTCACCCTCAACTCCTCGGAGGACCATCTTGTGAGGCCCTGACCTTTCTGCATTGCTTCTTCCCACGCTTGTTTGTCCTTTCTCTGCTTGCTTGGGAGTCACCTGTCGCACGCAGCCCTGACATGGCCCTGTCACCGAGTACCATCAATCTGCGGTGGTCTAAGCCTCGCCCGATGATTAAGATTGGCACATCTGCAGCGTTTGTGTTACACCTCTTGCTGAGATGCCCTGTTGACGCAATCGGCGCCGATTTGGCATGCCCCCCCACCCCACCTTAAACACCCCAAAGCAAACCCCATTAGCAAGTGTTCTCGTGTTCACTGTGTCTAGACAACTCAAGGAGGGAGACGTCAGAAATTCTAAATGAGAGGCTCTGATTGTGTATGAATAGGAGCGGTTTCAAAAATCATATGTTCATGGAGGCATTCATATAGGATCACTGAGAAACTAAGTGATCAGACAAGACGGCAGCCGAACCTCAGAATAAACACACACTGTCATCTCGGCGTTAAAGCATGAGGATTCGGAATGAATGGGCTAATCTTCAGAGAGGCCTCAGGGACCATCTATATTTAAAAAAAAAAAGAAGATTCACTCAGAAGCACTTTCACACAACCATTTTGGAGCACCTTTTCACCGCAAAAGATGAAACCCTCTCTTTTAATCCCATTCTAGATTTCTGTCAATCTTCTGTGGGGTAATCACTTATAGTGCTCGCTGCTTTCATGTGTGGGAACGGCCATTTGAAGGTGACTCAACATGGGTTAGAAAACAACAATTTTCTCACATTAGGCTTTCAACTGGGCAATATTGGACCAAGGCTGCCTTTGACTCTCTCTCTCTCCTTCTTTCTATCTCATGCACACACAAAAAATAAATAAATAAATGGGGAAAAAAAACACTGATATCACAAAGTCGCATAGAGCATTTCTGAAGGCCTTCAATGTTCCCACTGAGAGACAGAAATGCAATTAGAGAGAATTGCTATGCCGTAAGTCATCATCCTTTAGAATAAACTGCATGAAAAATGCTTTCCCAACACTTAATGTTCTCAGCATTTCATTTACCATGATCAACCATTTTTGTCTACTGGAGTATTTATTTAGAGTCAATCTACTGTTAGGGATACTAGAGTGCCTAAAGAGAAGAGATCTGTAGGACACCGAGGATGTAAACTACTGTGGAGACTAATTGGAGGGTATTGTTAACTACCCTGATTCCTTAGCATCAAATGTGAAAATGTTTGAATGTATGTATGCCTTGTGTTCATGTAAACATGGTGATTTCTTATTACTTATTCCCTCTCTACACTCAGAATTTATTGACTAAACATGGCGACTAAACATTTTCAAGGGACATCCTTTTTTTCTTTTCTTTCTTTCTTTTTTTTTGTTTACATGTCCCAGTGTGTCCCACGTGCCAAGTCTCATCGGCCTCAAAGCATGCAAGCTTGCTTTGGGGGCCCACTGGAATGTAAGTGAACTTGACTGCGGCTGCTGTCAAACGTGTGGGTAGGGACACTTGCTGAGACCGCCACTCGTGACCCCTGGTGGGGTCCTCGCGTACGTGTTGTGGCGGTTCTGGCGGCCCAGTCGGGTCTGCGTCGGATGTGCCTGCCAGTGAGCCCGGCTGGCGCCATCCGCTCGCACCGCCCTCTGTGAGGGCACTGCCACAACTACACTCAGTGTGCCACAATGTTTCATATCTGCCGGCACAATAAATACCCAGCGGGGATGAAACATCTTTTCCTATTAGAGACAGAAGGATTACGTGGATTCTAGGCCTATTTTACAACAGTTGCCATTTACTTTCTGCGAGCTAAAGCAATTTGCCGAATACAGAACATCTGGTCAGTCTAAGAGAATATGGAAATCCACTTAGAACAAATTAAAACAAATGGGCAGGGGTGGGTGGGGTGTAATGATTTCATAAGCAATTTCCCATATTAGTGTTTCTAATACTCACAAGGAAAACTGATTTAGACCTATACATCCTTCAGAAAGCAGACTGTAGTCTTGCTCCAGTGAAAGGCACATTGTGAACTTTGAGTCACATCACTATTCTAAGGCAACTTCCGTTTTTGTTTAAATTCCCCCGTCCCCAAATAAAATGCGTACATCCCCCCTCCCCCCCACCACCACCCCCACTACAACACCATGCTCTTTGCCCTTATTAAATCATATTCCCATTAAATATGCATTTCATTGTTAATCATTTACATGTGAAGAGGATTAATACTCAATTTGGGAAATGACAAAAATAAAAAAAAATCTGTCCACCAAATAGCCCCTTGGAACTGCACTACGCACCCTATTATCTGTCAAATGGCCATACAGCAGAACATTAATGGGGAAAGAAATGGCCCCCAGCCCACCTCCGCTATGGTCCCCACACACATGGCCTCACTCAGGCCAGTGACTGCTGAATAGCACAAAGTAGACTGTGACTAACAAAGTACTGCTTTTGTTATGCATATGACTCCTCATGAATTACAATACATTGGCTCTGAACGGGATCATGTGACAATGACCTTCTAACAGCCCGCCCTATCAAAAAAAAAAGACTTTCAGAAAAATCAAGAATTATGCAGGTTTGACTGACACTCTTTTTTTTTATTCATTGTTGAATGTATTTTCATTCCCTGACAGCATTTCATCTACATTTGGCTTTTACCACACTTGATACATGGATTTAAAACAATCAGTTTCATTTAGAATTTAGTCGAATAGTACTAAATTCTAAATGAATATAATTTGCTCTTTAACTGTACATATTGCATATACTATATATACTGCACTTGCTGCTCTTTGCACTTCTGACCGCATTTCGTTACCTCTATTTATACATGAGTAATGACAATAAAGTTGAATCTAATCTAATCTACTAGTAATCCTATATTCACAAATGAGAATTGTGATCATTTTCTATGTATGTGTACTCACAAGAAAATAAAGCTTTCTCACAGTCTACCAAAACTCATCAGAGTACTGTGCTTGATGAAATATTTAACCTTGCCACACACAGCTCAGCACCACACACAACACACTAGCTGAGTTTCAGCTAAAAAACACAAGGTTTTCACTCATCCCCCCCACGCCCCCCGCAACCCAACCATGGCCAAGGCTGTCATTTGCAAAGAGAGGATGGCAATCATCATGTGAAGACAGAAAGAAAGAGTGTGTGTGAAAGAGAGTGAGAGAGAGAGAGAGCGAGAAAGAGAGAGAGTGAAAGCGAGGGGAGAAACAAACCTTGACACGCTGACAACTTTCTGTGCACAAAAGGCTGAAGGAGAGGCGTGTGGAAAGGCTCCTGCTGCACGCATGCGGAGAGAGGACAAAGCCAGGGCCATAGTCTCCACGCTTGTCTCACAGGCCGTCAAACAGAGCCAGCAGTGATGGCTTACACCGATACAATGAGTACTGCGCACTGCGCTTTATCTGAGCCACCTGAGCTTGGAGCATTCCTCAGTGGCCTACCTGTAGTGCCTACCAATATTACCGCCACACAAGACAGGCTCTAAAGACTTCTTCCTCAGGGTTTGATGGATGAATCTTATTCAAAGGAGATTCTCAAGAGTACATTTTAAAAAGTAAAAAAAAAAAAAATAAATAAAATATACACTCTTTTTTTCGATGAATCATTAGGTGGCCTCTCTATTACACAGCGTACTAAAGAGGTATTTGACTTCAGTGAAGCTACAAGCCATGAATCCAAATCTTTTATGATCAAGATGAGTCAGCGGTGGGGAGGGACACCCACCTGACAGCCGCGCCTGCTCTGAGGCAGCACTAATAAGTGCGGGGCTCCAAGCTACCTGTCCATGGTGGCGGGATGTTTTATTTATGAGCAACTTATTATGGCCTCAGAAGAAGAGACAGAAAAAATGCTCTTCTGGAGACGGAGCCCACACTGGAACAAAACATCTCTAGTCCGCCTTATTATGCTGTGTGTGTGTGCGCGCTTGTGTGTGTGTGTGTGTGTGTGTGTGTTATGTGTGTATGTGCTTGACTGATCTTGCTAGACTTTCTGGGTTACTACAGCTGAGACAAAGACATCACGACTTGAGGAAAACTGCACACATCAATTATCTTGGAGGACTGTTGGCTGGTGAAACAGCAGCCTGTCAACCCTGTGACTACAGAACTGCTGAAATGTCCTCTGCTCGCTGTGACATTTCAGGCTGGCTGGCTGTAACAAGGAGAAGGGGGAGCAGAAAAAAGCCCCTCTATGTACAAGTCAAAGAGAGCAAAAAGACAACATTGGCTGAATCTGGCCAAAGGCAGAAGAATCTCTCCAAGACGTGTGTGTGTGTGTGTGTGTGGGGTGGTATGGTGGGGAGTGAGGCCTTTTGAAGCTCCACGATCAGTCTACTGAATAGATTTTACAAAGATGAAAACCAGCGCTGTGCAGTGGAGTCATTCCAAATCCACTCGGGACATGACAGGTCAGAGTCAAAAGGATTTAATTCAGATAGAAAAGAGCTCAATGTATCAAACATCCTATATAAAAAAATTGTGTGACTTAAGAAAAGGGGAAGACCATGCCAAAATGGCCAAGGACCATTGTCTCCTGAAGTGCGATCAGCCATTTAGTCTTGTCGTTTAGCGATGAGATTGCAGGTGGCTCTTAGCAGGGGCTGCCGGCCTCTCATCTATCTCTCTGCTCAACAAAGACCTGCTGGACCCACAATGCTTAGCACCACACCTTGTCCATATTCACAGCCTCATGCCGGTTAAGTCTTTGAGGTGTCTGGGCTTGAGGTGGCTGGGACACTGATATTCAGCCAATGATCTTACGTGCACCTACCCCCCAAAAATGTGATTGACAGTTAGCATGCACCCTCGCTCGCAAACATAGCCATTCCTCGTCAGATGGGCCGCACGTGCATGAATGAATAAATAAATAAATAAATAAGCCTGCGAGCCAGTAAATAAATAAAGAAAACAAATAACAAAGGGAAATGTATTCATTGTCACAATGCTAATTTGACATTCTATAACATGTCACCATTAATCACAGCAATGATACAGCCCTTATATTAATAAATAAAGGCAGTTGTTATTGTGGCTAATGATATTCATTAGACTGTTGCTGCTGTCTGACTTCAGTGTACTTAACTGCTTTGGTGGCCAGATAAGAGCTGCTGTTAAACACATTTGGAAAAAATGGTGTCACCAGGCTGGTGTGACTACATAGGTGTAGGTTTGTGCATGTGAATATGCAGTGTGTGTGTTGGTGTGTGTGTATGTGTGTGTGTCCCTTTGTAGAGGTTTGAGATTTTTTTTTCTTAATTCTCCAGCATTGATACACGGCCTGTGGTGCAATGCTCATCTTGCTGTGAAATAGCATTCCTCCCAGAGCCACTCCCCAGCCCTTATCACCCCCACACCCAACTATAACAGCATGAGAGAGAGAGAGAGAGAGAGAGAGAATGGGAGAGAAAGAGATATAGAGAAGGAGAGTGAGAGCAAGGGATGAAAAAAAGTGAGAGACAGCCAGAGATAGAGAGTGAGAGAGAAAAGAGTGAGAGAGAAAAGGGAGAGATTGAAAGAGCGAGAGGGAGAGAGAGTGAGAGAGAGAGAGAGAGATACCTTTATTCATGTCAATCAGCTGCTTCTTCTTCTGCTGCCGCTCCTGCTTCTCACGCTCTGCCTTCTCCTTTGCCAGCCGGGCTCTCTTGATCTTCTCCTCCATCTCCCGCTTTTTATGGTTCTCCTTCACAGCATCCTGAAGGAGACGAAAAGGAAAGGCAGAGAGAGAGAGAGAGAGTGTGTGTCAGTGAAGGAGAGACAAGTTGCACCATCGCTCCACTGCTCTCCTACACAGCGGGCTCGTCCACTAGGACGAGGAGTTTGGTGCGACGCGAGGAGGACTGCGTCTCAGTCCCCGTGCGTCTCAAACACAGATGGTGGAGCGGCGCTCTCGCGCCGTCATGTGACGAACCAAGATAAACCTGCTGCTCAAACACGATACACCTGACAGCAGTGTGTACCACAAGCACACATGCACGCACATGCACACACACACACACTACATGTCTAACAGCGATGCAATCCTTGCTCACATGCAGCGACACAGAAGCACACATCAATATATTCATACTGTTTACATTAAGAAACAAGCCCTAGACCTAAAACAACCAACTAAGTCTTAATACCATTAAGTACTGCGCAAAAAGACTGACATCAAATAAATGTGCATTAGTATACACTCTAGATAGGATGACTTGGGCTATGGCTGGAGAACCAGGGTTTTGGGAGAGAGCCAGTCTAACTGACTCAACTACAGATATGGTGCGGACATTGTCACCACTGGAGAGGATAAACTGGGGAGAGGGCAGGGCTGTCCTCTCAGAGCGGGCGAGCGAGGAAGCTGTGCGCATAACAACAGAAAAGGTGCTTTGAATCCTCAGGGGAGGAGAGAGACAGAGAGTGGGAAAAAAGAGAGAGAGAGAGAGAGAAAGAGAGATGCGAGATAGTGTGCACACAAACAGAGGCTCGCTGAGGAGGCAGAGATATCACCCTCTACCCCTCTCCACTTCCTCAAATGTCACGAAGGTGTCAAGACATATGAGCAAGAACAGCGGAGAAGGATGCCAGCTCCAAGAGAAAGAACAAGCAAGGGGGAGGGCGAGAGAGAGAGAGGGAGAGAGAAAGAGAGAGAGAGAGACAGAAATTGAGAGAAAATGAGAAATAGAGAAACAGAGACAAGATAACAAATGTAGGGCTACATAACCTTTAGAGCCAGGGAAAGGTCCTCTCACCCATGGGCCCGTGGCACCAACTTGACAGGGCTTTTCTAAACATGCCTGTATATGTGTATGTCTGAACTTGTACGAATAAGAGTGTGAGTGTGTGTGTGTGTGTGTGTGCAGGCTGTGCATGTGTCAGAGTCTCTCTCTACATGTGTGTCTGCGCCTGTCTGTGATTCCTGTGTATGTGTGTGTATGTGCGTGTGTGTGTGAATGTGAATGTATATGAGTGCGTGCACTCGCATGCAAGTCTGGAGCCTGCCTGGCTCCTCAGTGGCCTGGTATAATGAGTGTCGACAGTAAACCCCCTCCCCACACCCCAACCCTCGCAAACCCCCGAGGCGAATCCCGGAGATGTTTCCAGCGCGCGTGTGTGTGTGTGTGTCGTGTTCGGTGCTAAGACAGAAGGATTATGTGGTTCTGGCATAGAGAGCAGGAAGGAGCAGCTCATCATAGCAGTCAATAGAGGAGCTACCTCCAAGTCCAAGGACAAGAGCCCTCATTGTCACTGCCTCCTTCTGCTATGACAAGGACAAATGACATCAGGGTGTGTGTGTGTGTTCGTGTGTGTGTATGTGTGCGTGTGTGTGTGTGCGTACGTGAGGGGATGAGAGTGACAGAGGGCACTGGAGAACAAGATCAGGACACACCTGTTCTGTGGACATATTCACCCTATTCCATCTCGCGCTGGAGTGTGTGCCTGTGTGAGTCTGCATAATCACGGCACGCCGTGGACACAGCGGGTACGAGTGACTGTGTGTGTGTGTGTGTGTGTGTGTGTGTGTGTGTGTGTCTGTGTGGGCAGATTTTCTTGGGGTAGTGATTTTTAATGGACACTGAGCTTGCTTGTGCACAAACAACTTTTGTGAGCTTTTAAAGTGTACAGATTTAGTCAAACAAATAACAACAAAAAAAGAAGAGCCTTGTTGACTGATTGTTAAGTAAAAGTTATAATGATAATACAGACATCACACCAAAGAAACACGACTGCAACTACTGCTGCTACTACTACTATTTTACCTTTCTAAAAATGTGGAGACAAACTCTTTTGGTTGTAATCATGATTATGCAACGTAATGATCTTGTCCTGATCATACCCGCCTCAACCACAAATTGCCATGAAAACAAACACGTGTTCACTTCTTCACTTGCTCAGCTCTTGTGTTGCCCCTGGCTAGCATTCGAGATTTTAGAAATTGTACTAATTGTGTTCTACATTTTAGAGAGTCATAGCAGATAAACAGCCCCTGGAGTGCATGCATTTAAAAATCATCTACAATCAAGACACATCTGCATTAGCAAACTGGGAAAAATAATGTCTCCCATCAGATAAGGAGGGTGTGTATGTGTGTGTGTGTGTGTGGGGGGGGGGTGCTAGTCTTATCACACACATAAAAAAAATAGCATTATCTAGTTAAAAAATACACATACATGAGCACATGTGCTTAATAGTCTGCATTGTGCTCACTAACTCTAGTCATGCTGATATCGCCTTTAATCTTTTCAGCTCAGAAAAAAACAAGACTCAAAAGGCCCATTCTAAATGTTAATGTTCTGGGATTTCACCCTAAATTACATCCTGACCAATGCTCAGACACATTAATTGCTGATATCTTAGTTTACAGACTGGCAAAAATCAAATAACCAACAAAAAAAGTGATGTAGAAATGGGCAATGCTGATCCCCATATCAGATCACTGGCATGAGGGTTGTAATGAATGAATTAAGGGGGGGAGAGGAAATGAGATCTACTGTTAGATATCCAAGAGAGAAAAGTGAATATTCTTCAGCATTTTCAATTACAGAATGCTTGTGGTTTTTGAAATCAGGCCAAGACATATTGGATAAAAAGGGTTCATATCATTACAGTGAAGTAGATGTTTTATAACAATTAACTGAAGAAACGCTGACCCAATTATTGATGACTGTGTCATTACAGAAGTATTGCCACATGCAGATGCACCAGTATATGCTGTTAATGGCCTTGGAACACACAGACTACCACCAACTATCATAGAGCTTTTAGCTTCAAATCAAGCCTTCAGTGAGGGCATACACTGCTGGGGTAACAATGGAGCTATATTATGTTGTATGCTTCTGTGCTGGCTCCTTTAGGGGTGGAGAAGGCGTTCTTCGGCCTGTTTGCTATGGCAGCGAGGTTGAATTCAAGAAGGATGGAGCCCCATGCAAATGGCAGCGGGTCACCCGCACTCAGTATTCAGTAAAACATTCATAAGCACTTGTTGATTTTCCATTCTAACCCTACACCTCGGCACGCACAGCATGACATCACATACAGGGACAGCAAATTGACTCATAGGCTTTAAATTATTTGTTTTTGCAGGCTGTATGAATCTATACATCTGTGCGTGTTCATGGCACACACACACACACGCACATGGTATATTTGATGCTGCTACAATTATCATTAATAAAGAAAGGGGGTGTGTGGGGGGGCAGAGAGAGAAGCACAGCCTAATTTTCTCCAGCATCGACATAATACCCCATCATGTATTTCTTCACCTCTTTGGGCTTTTATTGGTGTTATAAGTAGCTCCATCAATTAGCCAGGGAAGCTGCTGCTAGCTCCAGCTCCATCTGCTCTGCTTTGATAACTCATTAGGACTCAGACAGTGGTCCACTGCTTCCAGTCACAACTGCACCACTGTCATATCGAGTGTGAGTGTGTGTGTGTGAGTGTGTGTGTGTGTGTGTGTTTGTGTGTGTGTGGTGTGTGTGTTTGTGTTGGAGGGAGGCACTGAGTGGCTTTCTGTTATTAGATTGCGATTCATACAGTATGTAGCTGCACTTTTAAATAATCAATTGACGTGACATTTCAAAATGAACTTTTAAATTGGATTGATCTCTTGCTTTTTTTTAAAGAGAGGAAAGAGATAAAGAGATAGATAGACAAATAAGAGGTGTGAGAGAGAAAGAAAAGAGCCAGGGAGGCAGAGCAAGAGAGAGAAAGAGACAGAAAGAGATTGAGGGACAGAGAGAGGGAGGGAGGGTGGGAATGCGGGGGAGAGGGAGAGGAAGAGGAAGATTGAGTGTGTTTATGCTTTGTCTTTACAGGGACTTTTACATTGTTATTATTTTTTTATCCACACTTAAACATAGGCATATCTAAGCATTAATGTTCATCCTTAAATGACTTGAGGGGACATGCAATAAATATGCTAAGCATGGAATATATGTCAAGTGGAAAATCAATGGGAAAGTTTAATGAAGTCTCTATCATGAATATGATTTCACCTAATAGCCCTCTGCCACACAGGCACCGTATCCAATTGCCTTGATGGCTGCATCATCAGCACTTCTGAAGGGGCACCTAAAGTAAGTGATGGTCAGCATGCAACGGGCAGCAACAGGCTAAATAAATTGCCCAATATCCTTTGCCTCCAGCTGCACAAATTATAACGCATCAGAAATGAGGGAGACAGAAAGGGAGAAGGGGGAGAGAGGAAGAGGAGAGAGAGAGAGAGAGAGAGAGGGGGAAGGAAACAGAGAAATAATGAGTAAAAAAGATAAAGTGAGCCTAAGTACTGTACACTGATGTAATTTTGAACATCTGCTCGAAAACGTGGCTGCCGACCTTGAAGCAAACCTGCAGGGTGATCTCTCTGGAGCAGCAGCATGGCGGCGGGTTGGCTTGACGCAGGACGGCAGGGCTATCCTCCCGCAGCCGGACACCCACTCCCAGCAAAGATTCATTTCTCATGGCACGTGGCCCAGCATTGAAGTCGAAATCAGTAATAACTTATTCATAAAGAGCTATTTGCTTGAGAGAATAATTTATTTCCACGGATGCCTCCTTTTATAGCCGTGCGTCGCTCAGGGATGGGGAGGGGGGGAGCGCCTTGTCATGCGTTGGAGCACTTTGATCAGCCGAATGAAAGTTGGGTTTAGATATGGCGCCGACTGCAGAAGAGTGAATTGGGGAGGCTCAGACAAGGGGACCTTGCCATTCAATTTAATGGGTTTTGAAGACTTTGAGCGTACCTCCTGGACATTGTGTCATCATACTGACATGCCTCATTTTTTTTCTTTTTCTTTTTTTTTCCCTCCCCTTTTTTTCTTTCCCTCTTTGTCCAACTTGCTCGAAGCAAAATGAGATGGAGAGAGAGAGTAGGGGCAGGAAAAAAAGGGAGACACTTAAATATGTTTAAGAGATTTGTTCCCTAGAGGTAAATTTTGCTTTGTTCCGGAGCATTCTAGTTTCTCCTCATCCTAATATATCCTTCATTTTACATTAAAATGAATTGCAGACTTCCACTCCCACCACCAACACACCCCTCTCTTTCTCCCAGAATCCTTTGCCCTCAAAATATGTTGGAACAAGAAAGACTTCATCAAAACAGAAAGCTTTCAGTTCACCTCTTCATAAGACTCTGTGAACTACTGACAAACCCAGTAGGGACTTGTTACTAAGAAGCAAAGGTTTTGCTCTGAATTGCCTCAGAATATTTTTACCTTCAAAATAATTACATTACCACAAAAGCACATCACCCAAATTGAAATGCGCCCAGCAAATTCAGCTTATTAAACAGACCTTGGTGGTAATGTATCTACGCAGGCTTGTGACATTCATTTAGCCAGGATTCAAATTCATAGGGTTCTAAAAATAAGTTAATTGAACAAATATTCCGTGTTGTTGCTTTTTGGTAAATATGACAGAAATCCCCCCCACCCCCTTTCAAATGCTCCTAGTTAAAAAAAAAAAAAAAAAAAAAAATCCACATTCCAACTGCAGTTTACCCGACACAACCTCACAGACTAGTTCTGTGCTTTGAAGCGACACTGACTGAAGAGGCGTTGACTATGTTTCCAACGCACGCTTTACGTCAGGGAGCCTGACAACAGTCCGTTGAAGGGATAAGAAGCTTCCGGAGTCGCTTTTATCAGCTGAAAACGTACATGCTCCTTAATGCATTATACATTCCATTCAGGCATAGTTTATGTACCCTTTAATCTGCACTATAAGCCTCCTCCTCAATCTTCCCACTGGTCTGTCAAGGAAATTTCTTTATCGACTCAGGATGAAATAAAATAAGTTAATTCACCACCCACTCTCAAGCTTTTTGCTCTGACACCTGCCTGCCCTAGCGCTTAGGCATTATGTGTTGAGAAAATATCATCACTGACTTTAGTGTTTTTTTGCTCTCTAACATGGATACAGGTGGGTTGAGCAGACGAAGGGAGTATATACATATGTATATACATATGTCGATGTATACATGTGTGCACAGGCCTTCAGTGGCATAGGTGCAGGTGAGGCAGGTAAGTAGTGCATCCATAAGTGAAAGATCAAAATATTAACACACATGATCACTATTAAACTATTTTTTAATTTATCTGGAGTGGACATGTTTCGCGAAACGCTTCACCAGGTTAGCTCTGCAACATCCCCCATTCCCACAAGTAAACAAATATATTCTTTCATCTGTTTTACTCTTACATGTCTGTGTGTACGTTTGTGTTTGTGTGTGTTTGTGTGTGTGTGTGAGTGTGTGTGTGAGTGTGATGACAGCAGCGACAACAACCTTTAGCTAGTTTTTGCAGAGCAGAATGTATCATTCCAGTAGAGTCAGCTGCACTCACCATGAAGAGGGTGCGGAAATTGGCTAGGTCCCCGAAGAAGTCCTCGACGCTGATGGTGTGTGGGTCGAAAGCCAGGTAGCTGCCCAGGCTCTCATAGAGTTTCTGCATGTTCTTGTGCATGGTGGAGAGCTTCTCATACTGCTCCCGTGCATGCTTGGAGAAGCCGTGCACGAAGGGGGATGGTTAAGGACAATCAAGGAAGCGAGAGAGAGTGTGTGTGTTGCACACAAAAGAACATAAACATCACATCAAATCATTGTGGAAAAAGCTGAATACATAAGAGACCATAAACATCACCTAAAATTCTTGAGGGGGAAGGGGGTAGAGAAAGCTAAATATGACATCAACTCTACATGGAGATCACAAACAAAACATAAGTGCGTTTTTCATAGGCTCATTTCAGTGCAAGTGAAAGAAAAGGAAAAACATGCCTCAGTAGACTTGCTGAGTTTGCCAGAATCCACCATTTCAGCAAGAAAATAGCTGGGGACCCAGTCAATGTGAGGAACATGCTGCGTGGTGGAGTTCAGCACATGGTTGTAGGTCCGGCTAACTGTGGTCATTTTCTCATTGTTTTGGTACCTACCTGACCTGGAGGCTTGGCTGAACCCGCACATTGCCTGAACGATGTAATTTATCACGCAGGCCTAGGAGTGTCCACTCAGAAAATCACCACAGGC
The DNA here is from genome assembly GCA_027481765.1 of Tenualosa thibaudeaui. Taxonomy (NCBI): domain Eukaryota; kingdom Metazoa; phylum Chordata; class Actinopteri; order Clupeiformes; family Clupeidae; genus Tenualosa; species Tenualosa thibaudeaui. The sequence goes on along the minus strand of JAIFZK010000004.1, from coordinate 4,183,336 downwards.
TGCTCCTGACAGTGTTATGATGGTGCTTTCAACAATGATGCCATGTGGGGAGGACCCACCATTTGCTTTTGTGTCCATTTAACAACACCCGGCAAGAGAGCCCCAAACCTTGCTACACACATTCCCCACACAATGAAGAGAGAAAAAAAGTCCCCTCCAAAGCTCAGGGTAGGGAATTCTGGGTAAAATGAAAGGGACTTGCATGTGGAGAGGGGGCAGGCAATCCCCTCTGTGTGGTGCATGATGCTTGTATGGTCCTATCTCAAGTGCAGACTCACCAGGCCACAATATCATTACAGCATACAAATCAACCTTTGTGAGATAAAACAGCATAAATGATTATATTTGACAAAGATTCTACCCCCCTCCCCCCCAAACACGCACACGCACACGCACACACACACACACACACACACACACACACACCTCCACCAAGGTCACCAGCACAAACAGGCATATCATGCACTCCCATCACTCAGGCATTCTTACTTGTCTAATGTGTTTGTGTTTATTTTGGGGGAGGGAGTGCTGGTGCTGGTGAGCAATCTGAGACTTAACTAAGTGCAGATAGTGTACAGATAACATCTTTGATTTGCGTCAGCCTCTTGGAGTCTGGCATGGTGCACTCAAGGGGCCTCTCGCTCGGGAGCGGGTGCGGCCTTCGCTGGCTGTTATTTCCACATCAAAGACGTGTCACATTGACGGGAACTTGACATGCACTGTCCTACAGCAGTGCCAGCATGCGTCCCCTCTCAAACTGCATCTCTCTCTCTCTCTCTCCAGGTAACACTTTCTCTGCCCCCATTCCCAACCACCCCCCCCCCCACACCCCAAACACACACACACACACACACACACACACACACACACACTCAAAACTCCACCCCTCCCTGTCTCACTCTCTCTTTCTGTCTCTGAACTTTCAAAGTGTGCTCTCCTCTCCTCTCTCTCTCACTCGAGCGTGCGTCACCTGGGCTTCAAAAGATTGCCGTATACCGAGGTCTCAAGGTAAAACATTATGCAGCTTCCCCCAACCAGGAAACCACTGTTTGACAGTCCTCTCTCAGTCCCAGAGCAGTCCACAAAGAAAAAAGGAGTGCATACTCTCCGTCTCTCTCTCTCTCCCTCAGAACAACATCTGCCTTAACAGAGCGAGCGGCTGCAGCACCTGCTTGATTTCCTCTCTCCTCCTGTGCTTTTTTCTCCACAAAGAAAATTTCGGTGTGATTCTCATCACAATTTACCACATTGGCACCTATGAGGCGGCAGCCGTCTACACTGTGAGGTCGAGATGAGACGCGCCGGCGGTCGGGCTTAATCTCCAATTCCTCAGATGTTGATTCGTGGCTCCGCATCTTCTCATCTCAACATAGTGGGGTCGAATTTCCACCTCTATCTCCTCCCAAAACTTCAGAGGAGTTTTTTTTTCAGAAAACAGCACCGTGACAAATGTGCATGCTCACCTTGGAGGCCCTCCTGTTCCACAGATCTAAAACGTTATGTAAACACGGCACAGTGATTGACCATAGAGGCAGACACTGATCAGCACGTTCTGACACATTTGGAGCATCATTTCACAAACAGCTCTAAGCCTTAATTAAGTCCTTCTGGCCTGCACTTACTTAATGACGCCTGGATTTATCTTGTACATCTGACACCCGAAAAGATACATACAATCATGCTGAGAGTGATCCCTATTCAGTGTTGCTGTTATAACAAACGGATGACAAATATATATATATATTCTTCTTTTTTCTGGGGGAGTGCTTGCGGGAAAAAAGGAGAGAAAGCACCCAGCCAACACACATTTCACACCAGCCACCTGTAGGGGCTGCCATAAATTACCCTGTTTGTTTACCTTTGTGCATGTGAGAGTTAATAAAATGGTGCATGGCTCCCTTAGGCGAGGCCAAAAAGCCTCCTTAATAAATCTCCCCTAACCCAGTTCCATTAATGTTTTATTTAATGCTTTCCTATGTGCCTCCTGGCTCTGCCGCAGCCAGCCTGAAGCAAAGCCCACTCTCCACACAGATCGCATTTACCCTGGGCTCTGCCAGGCCCTCAGCACACGCCAAATTACACCCAGCTGCCCAGCAACTGGACAGCACACTCAACAAGATTGTGTGTGTGTGTGTGTATGTGTGTGTGAGAAAGAGTGAGAGTGAGAGAGGGAAAGAGAGAGACAGAGAAGGTGTGTGGAGGGGTGCATTACACAATGACTGTCCCATGCAGTCACAACCCAGTTTACAGGACATTTTCCTTGGCTGGGTTACAGCGGTGCGAATGGAAAGTAGCAGGCCTCTGCTCACACTTGTGCCAGCGCTGGGGCCTGTTGGGCTGATGCAGAAGGGCCAGCCTGGCAGCTCCTGGGCAGCTGTGGCAGCACCCCCCTGCACTGGGGCTCTGACACGGGCACTCTGTCTGTCCAAGGGGACAAACACACCAGCCTCAGCTAATGAGAAGTGATCTAACCTGGGGTTTGGGAGCTCAGGAGGGCCACAGCGTGTGCAGTGAGTGCACAGAGAGTTTGGGGAATTTGTGTCAGTTTACTACGCTATGTGCACTGGTGATGACTTTTGGCTTCAGCTCCATGGCCTGCCGTGGGTGGTCAAGTTTTAGCATGCAGATCATATGCTCTCGTGCTCTTCCACAGAGAGGTACTTTCAATATAATAAAGTTTGGATGACAGGCAGCTGCAGTTTCTTGCTATTCTCTGTCTCTCTTTCTGTGTGTGTGCGTGTGTGTGTCTGTGTTTGTGTGTGTGTGCACGTGTTTGTGTCTTTATGCGTGTCTGTGTATGTGTGTGTGTGTATGTCTGTATGTGTGTGTGTGTTTGTGGGTGTATGTGTCAGAAACTGGGATTTAGGCCACGCTCCTGTATCATTTACCTGGTAGTGTTGGTGGCTCGGTGTAACATAAGTAATCATAAAATATCCCATCTGTCTATTTTGCAAAACAAAATGTGTCTGCTCTGAAATAATTGCACTGACCTTCAAGCAGACGGAGAGGGAGAGGAGGGTAATAGAGAAGAACGTATTGTTTCAGCCTTGCTCTTCATTCAGGTAAGCAATCATTTGTTGTAGCAGAGAAAAGAACAAAACAAAGCAAAACAAAGAAGAAGGGGAAAAAAAACATAACAAAGGCAGAGAGGAAAGTAAAAAGTGGGGTTCATTTCACATGGCGAAAATAATTAAAATTTGTACTGAACTGAATGCCATGGTGCTGTGCATTTTTGTTTTATATATTTATTTTTTCTTTTTTGGAGATATTCTGGACCTCTTCCAAAGTAATTAACACAACACCTTGGAAGGGGATCAACAGCATGCCACATACAAACTCGCTCCTCCACTCCTATTTCCATATTGTACACACACTCACACACACACACTGCTATCGCCATCCCACTGCCTCCTGCGCACTGCCAACATGAGTGGCTGTCTGATAGAATCTCCCGCCACTCCTCAATGTGTAATTATTCCTCATTGTTCAGCTGTGAGGCAATCAGACGCAGTACAAATCAAGCTACAAACCCCCACCCCACACCCCATTTTCAACGCTGAGCTGCCCGGGTCAGAAATTTGCAAGAATTTACAAAGTAATCTGCTGATTAATGTGCCATTATTGTCTGAAATTTTCAGAGAGATTCACAAGCGATGATTTGACTGTCATTATGACCATAATGATGAGAAATTTGTCTTTTTTTAAATACAAGGTGGTGGGGATAAGACCAGAGGAAAATAATGATTTAAGAAATGCAAGAGGTGAATCTGACAAAGACATAACCGCAATTGAGTGAAATAAATCATTTTGTGCTGACATGTCTATTCGGAAGTATGCTGGCTTTATATTGATTGGTTCCTGTAGACGGAATTGAATGGTGAAAAAAAGAACAAAAAAAAAAAGAGAAAAAAGCATTTCATGGTCATATTCATGAAGATAACTGGGCATTTGTGAGTCACACATACACACACAGGGGAACTGAGTTGATGTAAGGGACAGGTGATGAGGGTCTATAATAATCCGAGCTATGCATTTCTTCAACAAGATCCTTTATCTTACTAAGCGGCAAGCTTCATACAAAACCTTGACACACAATAACATTCCTGTGCAGTAAGGAAGCTTTTAACTTCACAGCCTTCGTTAGCCTTTCATTTCCTTCAGGTTTCCTGTGTATGTGTGTACTGCCGGTGCAGAGTGCTAAGTGTTGAATACAGATCTGATAAGGATGTCAAAAAGAGTTTGAGTGTATGTGAATATGAGTGTGTGTGTGTGTGTGTGTGTGTCTGAGGGATACTTATTCGTGCAAGCCACACTGCAAGTGCTGCCATTCCACCTCAAAGCCCATGTGGTAATTAAAACCCGGGGGGTTCTGAACAGGAAACAGGATGTGATGGGATGTGGCGGCGGCAGCGGCAGCAGATAAGTGAATTTCCCCAGACCCATCCTGCGGGCGAGGAGGTCATAACCCCTCATCACGCCGTGTTCCTCGGCCGCGTCAACACAGACAACCCTACTCTTCCTCTTCATTTGAAAAAATTAAAAGTGGGATACAGTGTCAATTTCACTGTCAATTTATTCTGCCCCCTATCCCCCATCCCTCCTCTCGTTGTCATTGAAATATTAATGTCGCAGTGATTCGGCGCTGCCTGGATCTCCACCGCTGCTCATCAGCACACAGCTGCCTGTGCTGGAGATGGAATGAGATCAGACTGGAGGGGAAAAAAGTGTGTTGATATAACAATCCCCAAAGATGACCGGTATCAAAGTCACACTAGAGAACAACCTGACTTGCTCCACAATCTTCCTTTCAGAAAACTGGAGGTGGGTGAGTGATTCAGTGGTGAGTGGGATCGTCCATGATTCAACACACAAATAAAAGCTGACACATTAGCCATCAAATAATTCATGTGGAAGATTGCTTAAAATATCTGCATCATTTCAAAGTAATGTGACTGAAATTGCATTCATTTGTTAAATCGTTTAAAAATTCATTAATTTCATTTGATGAGGCATCCTGACAGGTATAATTCTAGACTCTCATCGTATGACTGAAGCCAAAAAATTGTGCTAAGTTGGTGACAATCAGTAGGTAAATAAACTTATTTCTAATTTCTATCTAATATTAAGGAGATCTGCAAAATATTGGAGGAAGATGATATCATAGGAGCCATACACCATTTGCTCTTTGCATCAAGTTGCTCACAAAAGCACATATACATCTACATTTAATGCTCCAGTGTATGATCATTTGCAAATATTTATGATAGAATTAATGTAGCTCTTCTGTACTTTCTCTTAAACTGTCTTGGGCCCACACAGACCTATAGTTATATTAAGAAGCCAAAAAAGGTATCTGTGTGTGTACAAGGTACAAGCAAGATTCTCCCATCTACATGCTGAACAGACACAATATAATTAAGATTAAATCTTTATCATCCACTCATGTAGAAATTAATCTCAGAAAGCTCTCTTGCTTATGAGTAGTTATCTCTTTAACACAAGCTAAAGCTTCAGATAAAGTAACTAGCAGGGTAGAAGAAAGAGTGGGACTAACATCAGATATCACTTACATTGCAAGCAGCACTGATGATCCTGATCTAAAGACTCAACATTTTCAAGTGATTTGATTTCGCTCTGCAGCTCTGTATGGCTACCAGGCCTATTTGCACTCCATATTGTTTGCCTGAAATAGGGAACCAATCAAAAACAGGCTTCTACCCCTGACAGGAGGAGGACTTAACATCCATAACTGAAATCAAGAAACAACCAAAAGAGACAATTTGATTGACAGTATACATTTGTTGATCCCACCTCACAGAGGTGTGGAGACCTCAATCTTAGATTGATGTAATCAGTCACCAAAGCCAGGCTACTAATACGCCAGTGAAATATTTTTGAGCAACAATATTATTTGTTTTCTGGATCCAACCAGTTTCCAATAAATGAAGTCACTGTAGCACTAAGTACAAGTCACTAAACACAAATCATTAAGTACTTCTTTTGACATTTTCTTTTTACTTTTTCAGAGACTCAATAAATAAAATGAATGAATGAGTATGATGAGCAGTCCAAACAGCCTGAGGAGTCTTCCCTGTCTGCTAACATGTTCTTTAGCATGTCTGCACGAAGTGATACAGCTCTGCACAAAGAAAATCATTTTGGAATGGCGACAGAAATGAATGCTCGACACCAAGTCTGTCTGTTACAATCAGATCATCATCTTATCAATCTTGTGAACACACAGATGGAAAGGTCAACTGTCGTGTTTGTCTTGACTGCTCATTTCTTGCTACCTCCAGTGCTGCTACCTCCAGTACCTGCCTGCCTGCTCATTTGGGAGTGTCTGCATTACATGAGCTAACAGCTAACACTTCTTGTCTCACGCAACGTCGCTTGATTGTTATCAAAGGCTTCGGTTAAAAGCAGCGTTGCGCAGGTGGCAGTGGTGTGTCTGCTGATTAGTCAGGGCTTGATTGGAGGTGCTACTGCTGGGGCTGAGACAGGGCCCGACCCCTGCGACATGACTAGGGTGTTCTGCAGAGAGCAAGTGGGAAAAAAAACAAAAAAACTACAGTTAGTGTGTGGTACAGCTTGGTCTCACCCTTCTTCCCCAGCATGCCGTTACCTGATGGTAATTAAGTTTATTGCTTCTACCAAACTGCTCCGTGATTACATGAATTTCACAATTGGATCCACTGATTGTGTCTTGCTGGTGATTAAAATGCGGGGAAAAATTGCAGCATTTATATATTTAATTATTTCTTTCTCAGCTGGCAGAGGCCGATGCAGGGCTCAGAGTTTTGGTTGGAGCCAAAAAAGCCACAAAAAGGAGGAGGCAACAGCTCCTAAAAGCCACAGAGACAGCGGCAGAGCTAAGGAGCTAAGAAGAGAGAACAGAAGGAATGACTGAAGTAAATAGAGTAGACCTTGGCAAGAGTCTTTACGAGTATCGCTGAAGCTTGTCTAGTTAGTCTTGCAAAAGCGCTTGGACTGCTTTTTGTGACAATTTCACCTCTTTTTTTCTCTCCTTTAGCTGATCACAAGTGCAGGAAGCTGTGAAATGAGTGCTCCCTTGGGAGAAGTTAATGCATCTTTGCCAAACATGCCTGTAATCAGGACTAGCGGGGTTTTTAAAACATGGTCCCGACAGAGTTTGCTTTGAAGTCCCTCATGTTGAGGCCTGAGTGTTTTAAATGTCAATAGTATCTGAAGGCCTCTTTTCTCGGACCTTATAAAAATTCTGTACAGATAGTCAGTATAAGCACTTAAATGCTTTTAGCTCAACACAAATTGGATCGATAGCGACTGCATTCACAGCAAACGTCTGTACTTTTTTTTTTGCTACCCTGAGTTGATATTATTCTAATGTGGATCTGCTCTTGGATTTGTTTCTACAAGAAAAAAAAAAAAAAAAAACTGAGATAATTTGATCTGCCAACTCCTTCGAGGGATTTTACAGTGGGTCAGCCACTGCTCAAGGCTTGTTATGCTTTCAAATTTTGATGACCATGGCCAAAACAAACAAACAAACAAACAAACAAACAAAAAGGGCCAAATGAGAGTGTGGTGGTGAGGGTGAAATGGAGGGGAGAAGACCTGGGTGCTATCACAGTGTCATATTGATCAGTCTCCCTTTTCCAGTGGCACGTGCAGCCCAGACAGTGGCATGACAGGGAACAGCTCCTTTCAATAGCCTTATCATTATGACAGCACAGCACTACCATCAAGTCAGACCAGTTTGGCAGGGTTGAGGGAACATTTCGATTGCCTAAGCCAGAGAATCCCATTAAAAAGACTTCTTCAAGTGCACCGCTTTGTCTGCAGCTTAATGAAATGAACGGATGAACCACAGCCTACAATAGCAGAGCCTGTGGACAAACAGGCGAAGGGTAATACTCCATAGACACACATTACATGACTAGGCCGCATTCACAGCCTAGCTCCCCTGTTCTTTAGGATATCACAAGCTCCTCATCCTACATCAACAAGCTCATCACAAACTAAGGTCTAACTGAAGGTCACTCACCCACAAAGTATTCCAAATGTCTCAGACAATGGTGACACCAACTGAGAGGTCAACGCACAACAATGGTGACAACAAAAATATATACATATTGCGGTCTTGGAGCTGCCAAGATGTCAGTCAGTTAGATATAAGCCTTATTTTTTAATGTGTCACCCTTTTCTGCTCATTTGATTAATGCGCAGACATGATAGAAATGAAAAGCATATTTACGGTACATGATCATACATCTAGCCAGGACTCAACGTCAAGAGAGTGGGGAGGGTGTCTGTGTGTGTGCGTGTATGTGGGGTGGGATGAAGGGGGTAGTGGGTAGAGGAGAAAGTCTTCTGGGGAACGACAGGGAAGGGGGAGGAAGGGAGGGGAAGAGGGGGAGCGCGAGAGAGAGAGAGAGAGAGACTAGCGGGACACGTTGAAATAATGGACCCGTCTCCAGCAGAGACGCTTCGGCACAGAGTCTATTTTTAGCAAATTAATTTAAGGGCTCTAAATAATTAACTGATAATTATCTGGCAATCAAGTGTAGGATAAAATGATCTCCCAGAGATTCTCCAGTGAAGCTTGAGGAGCTTTATCAAGATGTGGGTCTGTAGTCAAAAACCATATTGTGGGCGGAAAGTAGAGAGAAAATAACTGACGTGGAATGAGTGGCGTATCTCGAAGGCAAGTATATTTGCCAACGAGTATTATGCCTAATGAGTGACAGGAAACTGGCTCCCACTCAATGTTTGTCTCTCACATTACACAGTTGGGCTAATAAACACACACAGGCACAGGCACACACACATACGAGCAGCAACATACTGCAGCTGTCTTGTGGCGACTGCACTGCCCTGACACATTTTTGTGAACTTCTGTCTGAGAGTTAACACGGTGCTGGAAAGGTGCTGAAGCCATGCAGTAATACGCCCCGAAGGAATCGATAATGTATTCCTAATGCACAATGCACCGCAGAGCTAGCCTGTCTGTGGTTATGGTGAAAGCGCTGGTGTTAGCGCTGGTGTTAAGGGGTGGGTGAGCAGCAGAGATGACAAAAGACAAGTACACTGAGAATGATGATGGTGATGAAGATGATGATGACGGTGATGGTGATGTGATGTCTTTCTCCTCATTAATGCTGCCACGCAAATGCCTTCAGGGAGGCAGCGGCAGACACAATTCATAATATTGTGCTGCTGAAGGCCACATTATTATTCAAGGGATGCATTTCAAATGCTATGAATAATAGACACATCCTCTGCCATAACATGCGTGTGGCACTGACCTTCACAACAGGAGCACTTCCTCCTCGCTGCCGGAGTAAAGAAGAGGGTGCTGATGGTAAAGGGGAGTTTAAAAAAAAACAACACATACACATGTACATATTTATGTGTAGTATGTGATGGGATGGCTGTGCCAAGGCTGATGCTAGATAGCTGGAAAGGCAGATAGATAGATTGATAGATTGATAGATAGATAGATAGATAGATAGATAGATAGATAGATAGATAGATAGATAGGTAGAGAGGTAGATAGATAGATAGATAGATAGACAGACAGGCGATGAGAGGCACAGACAGATATATAGAAACTACCAAGCCTGGCGTGTGTGAAAGTTTCTGCATTCTGGCTGTTGGTTGAGTGTGGAGCCGAGGGACACAGCAGGAGTGAGAGGTGGGGAGAGAAGGCGGGCGGGTGGGAGGCAGGGGTGCATTGTGTGCCCCAGATAGCTAGCCTGCTCCCCCTGAGAAGACACCTCCTGGAGAGTGAGGCAGAGCAGAGTGGAGAGCGCACTGACAGCTGATGAATCGCCCCGAGCTATGTGTGTTTGCGCTCCTGCTTGTGAAAATCAAAGTGTCTTGCTGCTGGTTTCCTCCGCTTCCCTCCAGCTTCTACCTGCCTGCTCCTCCATCTCCCGCTTTCTGTCTTTCTCTCGCTCTCCCTCTCTCTCTCTGTCTTTCTCCCTGTGTCTGTTTCTCTTGCCTTTTCTCTTCTCCACTCCTCATCCTCCTCCTCTCCAAGCTCGCTGCCTCCCCTTGCACACGGCTCTCCCTCTCTTTAAACATTGTTCCATCGGCATATTCATGTAGATCCATCTGTCAAGCTAAGTATATCAATCCGTCAATCCATCTATCCCCTTGTCACGTTTTTCTTTTTTTTTTTATTCCGTCCCCCGTTCCCCCCCATCTCCTGTGTCTGCAGAGGCAGCGGCTGATATCTAATTTCAAAACACTGTACCTCCCCAGCGCTGAGGGAAAGCGAGGGAAAAACAACTAATGAAAAAGGGGGACTGTGACTGAGTGTCGCACAGCTGACAGCTGCGTTCAATAAATATATAGCTTAAAACACCTTTCAAACGGCAAATTGTTTACACACAAATAACTTTGCCTCAATTCCAAGGAAGGGAAGGAAGGAAGGACAAGAAAAAAAAAGAAAGAGAAAAAAAAAATTCTTCGTAACAAGGAACAAGAAGAAAAAAAAAAATGCTTGCATTATGCAAGTGCCTCGAAAGCCTCCATTTCCACACACTGTCCCTTTTGTTAGTGGGGAGTCGGATGAGCGAAATGGCGATTATCTTGGCTCGGCCGGGGTTCGTGGTGAGAAGCCTGGCTGACAGTCTAGCTGCCTCCCACTGAGTAACCTTTTATAAAAATCAATGCGACAGCTAAACGCTGCCTCTAAGCTCACCGCTACCACCGCTCAACCCGGGGCAGAGAGAAAAACAACAACCAATAGGTAAATCACCATGGCCGCTCTCCACTTAAATCACTGCTGCTTGGTCACAGTTCACCAGTATCTCCAGATCTGCAGCTGAAGTCACCGCGTATCCCCTGAAGATTTGGGTGGTGGGGTTGTGTGGTCACTGTGTACACTGGTTACACACTAATCTCGGCAAATGCCGTAAACAGAACTGGGGAATACTTTGAGAAGTATATTGTGTGTGAATATTGTGTGTGTATGTGTGTCTTGAGAAGCTTGAGGACGTTTTCCTTGCCAGACGGAGAGCGAAGGTCCAGGGGTGCTTGTGGCTCCAGGTCAGGTGCAGTTGTATGTGGTTTGCGTACTCCGCACCAATCCTCTCCAATTAGGCTTGCGGCGTCCACCTCGGACCAGCTCAAACTACCCTCTGACAGGAGCCCAGTCTCACTGGTGCCAAAGTTCAACAATTCTTTGACATTCCTGATGCCAAGGTTTCTTTTTATGTATATATTTCAGCTGGACAGGCACTGGAGAGATACATAAATATATCATTACACCTGCAGGAGTGTGCTAGTAGAAGAAGAGAAAGAGAGAGAGAGAGAGAGAGAGAGAGGCAGCTGCTGAGACAGAGCTGCTGTAGCAGTGCCCAGGTAAACAGACATTTGAAAAGCCTTGCAGAGAAAGCACTCTCACATCTACCGTCTGAGCACACATTTCACAGAGGGGATTCAAGCACTTGCCAGGCAGCGCATCGAATATAACAGCAATATTCCACAAAGAGCACAACTTCTCAAAATATGTATAACACCCCAAACAGATCTGCTGGTAGAGTGCAAATGCACAATGCTGAAAAATGGTACAGAGGGAGAGCAGGGGAGAGGAAAAAGAAACTGTACATAAACAATGTGCTTGTCAATGAATGTGGAGAACAAGAGAATTAGAATAAGACGTTTAAAAAAAAAAAAGATTGGCCAAATTTGGGATAAACAAGCTTTTTCTACATGGAAAACCAATAACCTGTATTGAGTGGCACTACAAAATAATTGGTTTACCCACAGCTGCCACTCTTTTCTGCTGATATAATAGGCTGCAAATGCTGCATGTCCGGAAAGGTGCATTAAACGTGTTTAAAAAGGCTGAAAGGCTGAATGAACTCATTGTATGGAAGGGACTCTTTGACGTCACAGACTCCATGTCGTGCTCTTGGTGCCATTCACTTGGTCTAAAAAAAAGATCTGAAGCTATGAACAGTTTCTGTAATTAGTGTTATGCAGCTCCATGTGGTTGGTAGTCTGGCCATGTTAACCTGTCGAGTTCATTAGGACCTGCCGTGTCTGGGAATGAGTCGGCATAGGGTCTGTGCCAGGGTCTTGGGCAAATTCACCTCCAGCATTGGTTGCTGTGCTCTTTGAAAGCCTATAGCATCACATCAAGGTACTGAGGACAACATGCTGCATGTAACGGACATAAAAAACAAACACACAAACATATAATGGTCTCCAAATGTGCACTGTAAATTTTGTTCTGAAACATTGCGTCTTTTGTGGCAAGTCTACATTCTAAACCATGTTCAGCCACATGGGGATACTTCGAAGGCCTTCCTGCTGTTAGCTGAATCTCCACCATACCTTCCACGATCACAAACACATCCACTCATTCTCCCTGTCTCCTGTCCTGCTCCCCCTCCTACTCTTTTCCCGTTCGCTGATGCTATAATAGGATAACAGGCTGTTTACATGACAATTTGATTTTCTTTTTCTTCGAGGCAATTTCAGAAAGAGGTAGCTTTGCTGGCCTAAGTTAATCCCTCACCACAGTGCCGGATGGATTTCCATCAGGGAGGGAGGCTGGAGATAAGGCTTTCCCTGCCACTGCCCAGCGGTGTCTCCTGCCTGCTTCTCTCTCTCTCTCACACACACACACACACACACACACACACACACCACGGCCAAGAATAGGGCCTACCAAAAGCATCAGCCTCCAAGCAACACAAGAAGAATGCCAAAGCATTCATTACTATTGGCGCCGAGTCTCATAATGGTGAAACAAGAGAGAAGGCATGGAAAGACTGAGTGCAGAGACAGACAGATAAATAAATATAAATAAATAAATAGAGGGAAATTGGGGGAAACGTGAACTCATTCTTTGGGCATTTCTCATTAGCTGCCTAATTGTCCGTTTTGTATGCATCCTCTTTCGATCGAAAAACTAAACAGGATGATGATCAGACAGCTTTGCGCTCCATAAATACATCATGTTCAAGGCAGCCAACGAGAGCTCAAGCTGGGGTTTGAAGCACGGCTGTCCTGCAGCAGCAATTAGGAGAAATTATGGTAATGCGAGAAAGAATGAAAATGTCAACAGGAATAAAGAAAGGAATTAATGATGCCGCTGTACACTGTAAATGTAATATACAGGACCGCTGCTATGTAGCACTGCAAAACAGTACACTATACTGCATCTATTTTTATTGTAGTCTTACTCGACAATCTGCATTCATTGAGAACCTAAGATGATATTCCTTTGAGTTCACTTTGACAACAGCACCACACTGCACTGTCGAAGGCATTCACCTCCCACCTAGCATTCCTGTGGCACAACATTAAATAAATGCACTTGGCAGACATACATCTCATCAAAAGGAAGACAAAACATTGACTGTTTTCGAGAATCCCCACCCCCTTTGGCTGCAGATGCTTGTTTCTAGTTACAGTAACCTAATAGCAAGCCCACATTTGCCTGTTTTGTAATTAGCTGTTCGACTATCTGAAAGGGGCAATAGCTGTCAACATGGCTGATAGCTTATATAATGCATTATTTATGTGTGTGTGTGTGTGTGTTTGTGTGTGCAACAACAAAGACATCAAACATTAACAGCAGGAGTAAGGGAGGCAATATTCCGCCCCGTGTTCTGCAGACAGCTTTATCACAACCTTCTGCATAAGTTTCAGATGAAAAGCAACGTGCGGACGAGGCCTTCATATGCATATGAGGAAAGGCACAGTGATGACCTGTCTAGAGCTGCACATCAAGACAACACGCCGACGACTGAAATAGTGCCTCTGAGTGACGGGCATGTCAAGAACTCATTGACACCTGAGACGCACAAATGCATCACTGTATCTGCTCTTTAGTTTATAAATGTCAATATTTCTTGATATTGACTCTTCGCAAACCTCAGTCTCATGAATCCAGCAGTGCTCATTAATGCATTAGACTGGTTTTCATCCAACAAATGAAGCATCGCCCACATATGAAGATATAATTGAAAATAAGGCCTGACCGAGCACTGATTTTATCAGTTAATCCCCCCCAACCCCCACCCCATCCCCATTCCACCGCACCTCCATCTCTGATCTCTCAAGCTGTCTTTTATTATTTATTAATTTTTTGCTTGGATCCTTTCTGACAGTCTTTGCTTCTCCTGTCATTATATTGGTATTGCACGGAGGCGTTGCTGACGCTAATTGTGCCGGCGATTTATGGGAGAAATTTTGGGACATGAAAGTGTGCTAGGCCCAGGGGAGTACTGTCGCTGAACCCCCGGTCGCTTCACAGCAGTGGGTGCACCCTCTGGGGAATAATCACTTCACTGCGGCATGGAGCATATCTGTGGCCAGACTGTGTGCATTTGAGAGAAAAAGAAGGGAGGGAGAGAGAGAGAGAGAGAGAGACAGAGAGAGAGAGGAAGGAGAGAGAAGGACAGAGCAAGAAGAGGGAGGTACAACAGATACAAAGCAAGAGGAGAAGACAGAGAATGACTCAGAGAGAGAATGGAGAGAGAGAGAGAGAGAGAGAGAGACAGAGAGAGAGAGAGAGTGTCAGAGACAGTGACACACACAGATCAAGCCCTCGTCTTTGTATGCCCCTTTATCCCCATGAAAAAGGTAGCCGAGACACAAGGTTAGGTATTAGAACAAATCTCTCAGCCCTGCCTTTAAAGGAAATCAGATTTCCAACAAGCCTCTTCCTTGTGATCTCTTAACAGCTTAAGTGGCCCCTGAATAGACGACTTATTCAGTGACCTGCCTTTTTATGATGGCGGGCATCAACACGTTTTTCCAAAGAGCCCTCAATTTCATTATTAGCTTAAATGACATTCAGATGAATGCGATTTCGTGATGGGCATCACGCTTTGGTTGAAAATGCGTGTACACTTTGAAAATGTTAATGCCTTTTTTCCTCTGCTCACAGCCATGCATAATGCATCAGTGTACACTGCAAGGTTTGGCACAAAGACACTAACTGAATTTGCCATTTACTTGCTGAGTTTAGTGAATAGGGATTTGGATAAATGCATCATATTAGATGTGAGACCTTGAAGCAAGCTCGCGTGTTTAACTTGAACATGGGATATGCTTTTACAGAATGCTGCTTCTCTCCATCATGCTCAGACACCATTGTAGCCGCATTGTGTGTTAATAGATAAAGCAGGCTGATATTGTTTAGGGATTATGTTATCTTGCTCTGGGATTGATGAGACTGGGAGGGTGGATCTTAATCATCATCATCTGAAAAGAGGATAGCAAAGGCAGTACTAATTTCAGACTGATTTTCCTCTGATTTTCTGATGATCTGATTTTCCCTTTTATGGTGTCTGTGGGAGATGTGGGAGCAAAGGAGGTTGTGTGTGTGTGTGTGTGTGTGTGTGTGTGTGTGTGTGTGTGTGTGTGAGAGAGAGAGAGAGAGAGAGAGAGTGTGTGTGTGTGTGTGTGTGTGTGTGTGTGTGGTGGTGGGAGGGGGCTAGGGTGTAGAAACTGTCAGGTGGGAACAAAGAAAGTGTACTGCCAGGCTTAGCTTTAAGTATGTCAGTGTTTTGCCACTTCTCCTTCTATCTACCGTTTAGTTTCTCACCCCTCCATAACATGCTCTCAGATAGTAAGGCTGGTTTTAACACATTGGCCTGTTGCACGGCGAACACGATGGACCTGGAAAATGCGATGTGGAGAGACCCAGCTGCTAACCGCCGAGCAGAATGCCCTTGCTCTCCTCCATAGAGAAGCTTGCTGCAGCGTGCCCACCCATTTCCTATTGGGGGCTTACAATACAAACCCAGGTGAAATAGATGCCCCATGTGGCACCAAGTCCATAGCATTCAGAATGGTTAAGCAGTGACACAAATGAATGAGGAGGATTTAGTTAAAGAATATAATCTAATATGAATATAATATAAAATAATTACATACATTAATAAATAAATAGTGCAGGAAAAAAGGAAGAAGAGACGACACGCAACATTTTTTACCAAAGCTTCGAAGATCTCAAGGTGACAAGCTTTCCCCTGATAGCGCATACAAACAGACCACATTTGGGAATAGGAATGTTGGATACAGATTTTTCATATGGGGATAACAACACTAGCTACTTAGTGCATAAAAATGAAACATAAAAACTATAATTACCTTGATCTCTCTAGTTCCATAACATTAAATTAACACTAACCACAAACAGTGGGTCAAGTAATACAAACACAATAAATTGAACAAATTAAACTCAAAATGCTTGTGCAATCACACAGAGGACTACTCCTTGGAGATCATCATCACACCATCATTGTGTATAAATATCACATCTGCGCCTGAGAGCATGCTGACGAGTCAGTTGCGTTAGACATCACAAGGTCGCCGGTCTGAGGTTAATTGCCAGTGTAGCCATGTGGCTAGAAGCAGAAAATCAGGGGGATGTACTGAGCCCCTTAGGAATAAAATGATTCATCCCCCAGGTTAGGAGCTTGTGTGGAATTAAAGAGATTAGCAAGCCTGATCTTAGGGAGCTTGTGAAGGAGAAGCTAAAAAAGATCAGTGTTAAAGAGGCCAGCCCACATACTCACACCATTTAACTACAATTCATTACCGTGTTACAACACGCTCATTACCAATGAGTTGTAACAGTGCAATTGTATAGTCACGTAACTCTGACATTGACAGTTGACAGTAAGCTGAGTGGTGTGATTACATTATATAACTTGCATCAAGTATGAGGCTAACTTGACCATTATTTCTATACTTCATCCTAAAGAGAGAACTAGAAGCCTACATCTACATAGAGGAGTGATGATCATGGAGGTAAGCCATTTGATTCAGAAGCGCCAAACACAATGAACTATTAGCTATTAGCTATTTTAAGTGTAAAATTATCCTGATAAGTCAGACTACAACATCAACATGTATAGTCTGGGCATAACCAATAGACTGGGCTCAATCCAAGGGGCAGAATCAACAGCAGTCTTTCAAACTGCCTCTGTCTGCAGTAGTATAGCGCTACAATCAATCAGAGCGACGTTGGCAAAACATCAAATACGACATTATTTCAAACGAATAATATGCCCTTTTCTGCTAAAAGTCTAATTCTTCCAAAGCCGATTCAAACGACCTTGGCCACAGTCATCTTAGTTTTTGGCACCGTCACAGCCCTGTCGTCATCAGGCTAAGCCCTCTTGAAAACAAAGATAGAGCATTGTGATTAGTCCTACCAAGTCTTGGTAGAAGACTTACTGTGGCCCTATGGTGAGTGGCTAGATGTACCTGCTGAGCAACACTATTTGCTACCATTAGGGTACATCTAGATATGTATGCTAAGGAAAAAGCAGAATCCTTTCATTTTCAGAGAGGAGAGAAAGAGAAAGAGAGAGAGAGAGAGAGAGAGAGAGAGAAAGAGAGATTGAGAGGGGGATGAGCATGTACTTTATACGGAACAGAGGCAGCACAACAGACAAAGAGGTGCAGAGGGATATTGGTTGACTGATACTCCACCCATGAGAGTGGAATGTATGCATAGGTTAAAAAAATAGATAGAAATAAGGCAAGGACGGAAAGAGAGGAGGACAGAAAACATGTAAAGAAAGAAGAAGGAGGAGTGAGATGTAGAGTGGGAGGGAGAGGGAAAGGGTGGTGAAAGAACTGACCAGCAAACAGCAAGAACCGGTACGTGAGAAGAAATCTCTGGCGGCAGAGAAGCCTGCTAGGCGTGCCACCTTGTGCTGTAATGAAATGAAAGCTGGGGCCTCTGGTGGGCTACCGAGGAGGAAGAGAAGCACTCATTTCCTGACGTCAGGACCACCGCGCACGCGGCTCCTGGCAGATAAAAGTGAAAGTGGCAAAGTGGCTCCATAACAAGATAACATGGACGTCCATGACAGCGGGCGAACAGCCGATTCCACCAGAGCTTCTCTGGCTGGAGTAATTACTTGGAATGTGCGGAGAGCGGCAATGCAATTAAAATGATTAAAGTCTGACATTTCCCAATGAACAGCCGGCAACTCCGAGACAATGATGGATTAGTGGTTCACCACAATAATAAACAAATAAATAAATAAGCAAGCAAGCCACACACATATATATATATATATATATAAATAAAAAAAACAAGTAAACAAACATATCCACTATAAGTATAGGTATAAGTAAAGGCATGTCACACCTCAGAAAGGCTAGAAGACTGAAGAAAGGCCTACCAGGAGTCAGGGGGAGAGTCAGGGAGGGAGAGAGAGAGAGAGAGAGAGAGAGAGAGAGAAATAAAAATCCAGGTAATCAAGACAAATTAAATGAAAAAATAAACAAATACACACATTTCTTTCCAGAAGAACAGGCTAGATGTCAGGGCATCACTGCCCCATCCTGTGAGAGCAACGCCTTGGTGTCTCTGTCACCACTGTGCTGCACCTGTCTCCTTCCCTGCCTTGCCTGGCCCAGATTTCCTATGCCCCTGCTCACCTTGCTCTCGGAGATGAATGAGATGGGCCCGCTCCTCCATCACTTTAATCACTGCATGGGAAAATGCCTCATTCACATCAGCTTTGTCAAGCTGCCTCCTTGCCATGATGTGGCCTTGTCCGCCAAGCCTCCTACAATCCCCTAGTCTCTCTGAGCACACCCTCCACCACACACACTTGCACACACACACACACACACACACACACACACTTCTCTCTACACATCACATACTCTTATCCCCACCACCCAATACTGCCCAATCACACATGGACACACAGACATACACAAAGAGTCACGCATACACCCTTCCCCATCACTGCAACCCCCCCCAACACACACACACACACACACACACACACACATCTCACTCCTAGCACATCCCTTGCACATAGGAGGCTGTGGCTAACAGATGGTGGCTGATTGCGAGACCCAGTGCTGATTTGGACTCGTCTGGCCCTCTACTGGGCGGTGGGGGTGGGCGGCAGACGGCGGGGGCCTCTCCTTGGAGCTTAGCTTTAGCATCTGTTTCCTGATGCGCAGCGAGAAGGGTGAGGAGGTGCGAACCGCTGAGCTGCAGCAGCATGATGCAACCAGGGGCTAACTTCATGGCAACCTGCACCTCACTAAAGTATTCTCTCTCTCTCTCTCTTATAGTAGCACCCCCCCCTCCCCTCTCTGGGTTTCTCCTTCTAAAGCAATTTAATGGAACAAAAATGTACACTTGATGTTTCACTTTCACAGCTTGGGTCTGTATGGAATAAGTGTGAAAGACAGCATAAGAGAAAAAAAAGAAAAGAGAGCAAGGAAAAAAAAGGAGAAGGGAAGGAGAGGAGACAGAGAGCAAGAGAACGAAGGAGTAAGTGTGAGGAAAGAGATATATGGTGAAAAGGAAGAGCAAATAAATGTAATTTAAGAAGGTGGTAGAAAAAAAGCAACATGTCTCCTTCCTTTCATCTCCGATGGCCATCATTGGATCGTTTTTTACGCTCTCACGCTGCCGGAGAGTGCTCCGTATGCCCCCCGCATGCCCTCGGCACTGGCTGCTGGGCCGCCGAGCAAAAGAGCCAGGAGGATCAGTGCTTAGTCTCCATCACTGTAAGTCAACTCAAGGTCAGGCCTGCTTCGCTCGGCCCGCAGTGCCTCGGCGCATCCGACTGCTGTTTTAAATGACAGGGCTTTAGTGTCTAAAGCTACACTGGGCTAAGGGCACTCTGCTGCGAGGGCCAGCCTCAGGTGAAACTCAAAAAAAAAAAAAACCTCAGTATTCAGCAGAGCTAAGCTCAGACCTGGTAGGAGGTCTGCACTAATTCAGGACCCAGTCTGCAACTTAAATACCTCCTGAAAGTGACCCAAGCATAGACCTAAAAGAACCAGACAGAGTGGCCATTTTCTTTGTCTCACACATGAATCTAGCGACTTGGATATACAGCAGGTAAAAAAAGACTTTCTCTACATTTTGGAGGCGATCCAGTGGCCTGTGGCACTGCAAGAGTGATTGAAATGGGAAACTGTAATGGTGCTTATGTAGACACAGGCAAACTACACTAATGGCCTCTTAAGTAGTGAACTTGAAACACCCTCCATTAGCAACACTGAAAGAAAAACACTGTCTTCAGACATCCTCAAAATGAATAGGTAATGTAATATGTAAGAAATATTAGACTGGATTAGACACAATACAGCAAATATTGAACGCGGCCTCGACACATTTCGACCACTGTGAGCTGCAAAACATAGCACACGGCTTTAGACACCTGAAAGCTAGCATTTAGAGAATGAATCACTGAGGTATACAAGGTCTGTCTCCGTACGTTTTACTCTCAGTAGATATACTGAAGGTGTAATAGAGACAACAGTCTCTCAAACAACAAAAACAGGGCATTAACTAACGCTATTTTGTGCAGAGGCACTTAGTCTGAATGGCCTGAGCCAATCGAGTGACACATGCAACAGGACCAGCACATTGATCTGTTCTATCGATGAAGCAGTCAATTATCACCGAGTGGATTTATAGCACAGCCAGGCAAAAATAGAAAGGCAGATTCAAAATGCTCATCAGCCTGTTCAGGCATTTTAAACCGTGAGAAGCCAAACAATAGGAAAGGGCGACATTTCTTTTTTTTGTCTGTAACATTTTGATGTTTATGAAAAGACAGGGAAGCTCAGATAGGGAGTGCAATTCATTAGCTGACTGACAGCAACACAGCGACACATCAACAGTGGAGACAGAAAGTGATGCCAAGTGCCACAGAGTGAGCTGATGTGCATGACAGACAGACAGACAGACAGACGGAGAGACACAGAGAGATGGGGGGGTGGAGAGGGGAGATGGAGGGAAGGGGAGGGGGAGGGAGGGAAAGAGAGAGAGAGAGAGAGAGCGACAGCAGAGATGTGTTGAAAAGTGAGTCAATGTGTCTGTGCCAAGGATCCGGAGAGTTCTTGGGGAGACGGAGGCTCTGTCCTCGAGACAAAACGTCCCACTGCCTCCCCTGCGGAGGCATGCACTGGCAGGATACTGCATCCCTCAAACGCCGTCTCTCTGCAGACCTCCCCTTGGCATGATTGATGACACTAATTTTGTCAATTAATGGAGAAAACCCCCGTTGATTAACATCAGATTGCAGTTTGTAATTGTTAGTGTTCCCGACTGTCAGAAATTCATTTTAATTAGAGGCTCCATTTTTGCTCTCTCTCCCTCTCTTCCACCATCCCCCCCTCTCTCTTCTCAAATAGAGTTTACTTACCGAGGATCTCTGAAAGTAACCTGGCACTGTCTAGACTTTGTGTTGCCATTGCCTGTATTTATAGCATTTTAAAAGTGGCAGCCTAGACTGCAGCAAGGGGAAATACCTCTACTGACTCCGGTCCCCACAAAGACATTATATCTCACAATCAATTTGTAACTTGGAGATAATTAGTACACTTTGCATAATGAACACACTAATTGGTTCAAAGCAGGAGAATGCAGTTAATACATCCAGCTAATGGCATGTCTGGGCTCACAGACGGCACCAAAAAGGCTGGATGAGTGACAGAAAAGCCTCAGGCCCATCGTAAGGCAGGGAGGCAAGGGGGCAACTAAACTGAAGGAAGAGAGGGCTTGGCAGCCAATGGCTGAGGCACGAGCGGTGTTTGCCTGCCTTCCTGGGAGATGCCATCAGATGGGATGGGGTGGGGTGTGTGTGCGGGGGTGATTATTGAGATGTGCGGCAGCGATTCTTCTGACAGTCATTAGGCTTTTACATAGTGCCAGTCTGCCGCTGTCGCTTCAGATGCTACTGTATCCGTGGCTAATGATGCTGAGGCCGCTTCATCAAGACGCTCTCCTGAGTGCCACTGGCCTTTCTTAGTGACACTTATTTGCAGCCACAACAACAGCTACATTGAAAAAAAACAAAACAAAAAAAACAAACATAAAAAAAAACAAATACATGAATCAACATCCCGGCACCAGAGGCGAATATTTTCCTGTCTGCCTCCGAACGAGACCTTAGACGTCTCCGAATAGCATCTTCAGGATGTGACCAAGGATTAAATGGACTTCCAATCGCCATTTTAGTCATTGGAGCAGTGGTGACAGGATTACAGTAATTTCTAGCAGTAAACAGTAGCAGTTTAATGCAAAGACAGGAAACAGTGAGGGAGGGACAGAGAGAGAGAGAGAGAGAGAGAGAAAGAGAGAGAGAGCACAATAGGGAGATGCTCATGCTGCCATGGTACACTGGGTTGCCAAGCACTGATCTATGTATTAGGCTGCCTGCCTGCACTACCCAGTCGGTACTCAAAGTCCCCTTTCTAAGCTACCTCTTGCTGTCTTCTCATTTTTATCCCCAGAAACACAAAGAGGCAAACTCTTCCAGAGGAGGAGAGAGAAGAGGAGAGGAGAGGAACACAACAGTGTGCTTTCCTGCCTTCCCTATTTGCATTTGATAAAGCCATTTTTGCCCAACAATGGCACAATTCAGAGAAGAGAGAGTTTTTTTTTTTTTTTTTTTTTTGCAAAAGGGGGTATTTCATTAAAACGTCAAAAAATGAAAGTGAAACCCAAGAGCCGTGGCAGCAGGCGAGTTGGTGAGGCACATCAGCAGCACTCTCCCTTGTCTGGGCTGCCACCGCCACTGTTGCCTGCCGGATTAACCACTGCCGCAACAAGTGCAGAGGGGGTAGGATGGGGGTGAAGGGTGTGTGTGTGTGTGTGTGTGTGTGGCACTTTGCATGGCGTTCGTCAGGCTGTGACAAATGAGCAGTGGCGAGCTCTGTCTATTACCCCGGCGTTAAGCCCAGGCCATTGGGGAGAATAATGAGGTACAGATTGGAGGTGCCAGAGCGGAGCCAAAGAGGTGCAGATGAGGAAGAATGCCCGTGGTGCCAGCCTCCCAGCGCCAGTCAGTCAGCCAACCAGCCAGCCAGCCGCACCTACTCCAAGACATGCCCACATGGGATTCGCCTACAGCGCGAGGGACAGAGAGGATTCTGATCAAAGTGGGGCATGTGTCAGTGGCTTTCACCTCTAGCAACCACGCATAATTTCACACCCCCACTCCTTGCAGAACAGGCCAGTGTACACAGGCTCAGATATGCTATGGTTCGGCAGCCGCAGATTTATTTTATTTATTTATTTTTTTCCCATCTTTCTAGTCTGCGACTTGCACAACACCTAGATAAAGTGGCTTAATGATGTGTGAAATTCAAAGGCTGACGGAGCAAACATGGTCATTATCAAGCCAATCTATTTTTTGAGACTCTCCAAGTGGAGAGAAGATTAGGCCACAGATTAAGTCATGTCACTGCACAATATGGTGCCGTGTCTACATTTAGGCGATCTGCTCGAAGAAATCAAGGCCAAGTGCACTGCAATGGAAGCAGAATTAAATGATGTTTCTTATTATGACCGCCATTTTGGAATCTCCCAAAAGAACGCTCTTGTGCATCGTCTAATTCATGTGCCACAGCTAAGCACCACCATCTGCGTCTTTCAGCACCGGGGCCCTTGGGACCAGATGCATAGACAACACCCCTCCGATCTCATACAGATGTACAGACACACACATGCACGCACACACAGACACACACACACACACTTCCTTGCTCTACTGAGCTCGGGCCTACCCTGTAGACTTCAGGCCACTGATTACAGATCAGTGAGAGAGGCAGTAAACTGAAGCCATACCGCCTTCACCTCCACCCCTGGGGCACTCAGGCTGTCAGGGCCTGCCTCAGTTCTGGCGTCAACTCACACTCACAGTTAATGGACCTGCCAAATCAGTCCCAGTCTTGCACGGCCTAACGAGACATTGATTGTTGAATTTCTAGGGAGTTCACACACGCATAATGATACCCGGCACATTGAGACATTTTTTCAACGACTGACCGTGAAGGAGAAGACATTACGACCAAAAAAATGAAAGAGAAGAAAAGGCAGAAATAGGAGGAGGAAGGAAGAAGTATGAGGCCAAAAAAATCAACTGCAGCAACAACAAAATTATGATTTATGAAACATGATTGGTGTAACACGTGCCCTTCTCATCCGAGTGTCATTCTCATTAGGTCTGCCACTGCCGTCGAGACGTGTCTCTGGAGGGGCCCACAGCTCAACGAGACTAACGAGAGCGACAGAGGAGTGAGAGACGAGAATGACGGCTTTGTCTTTGGGAGGCCCCCGTATGGGAAAGCCTGACTGAGCAAACACACAAGGAGACTGTGACTGACTGTCGTTCTGCCAAAGGAAAATCACTTTGACACCGGTTTCCTGTTTTTCCAATAGGTACAGACAAATGTCATATAGAAAATCCATCTGCAACGACAGGCTCGACTGAAGAGATATATCCTGTGCTTTAAGCTCTCTCCAATAGCTGGCTCGACTGAAGAGAGAGAAAAATCCTATGCTTTGATGAGCTGTCTGCCCATCACGGCTGTTTCAAAACAGCATGTATCACAAGGATCATAAGCATTATGCAAACAAATCATCATTAATTGCAACAGAGCCACTAGCTCTCCTCTGTGTCAACGCCACCTTGCATTTCATGAAATCAACATTCTCTGACCATTGAAATTCAGTGTGAGCTATTCTTTAGCACTTGTGGCAACAGTTGACGCTGACTTAAATACAATCCCTCCAACATTACAATGCAAACACAGTAGTCATTTCCCCCAAAGCGTCACCGCTTTTATAAATGGGATCTGAAGAGGCAGTCATTGAGCCCCTTTCTCATTCAGACACTGCTCTTCCATCCAGTCACAGATCAAGGCAATCAAGTGCATTAGCATATGCAAAATGATATCACACAAAACACATGGCTTTGGCTGCCATTTTCCAATAAACATGAATCTCGGGTAGACAGCAACATAATCACAGACACCCGTGCCAAGTCTGTTACCCCTCACACCACTCACCCACTCGTCCGCCTCCACCCATGACGAAACACACTCTCTCATAGACACACACACAAGCATACGCACATCTCCTAGCCGCTCAATGTTTTTATTATGATCATTATTAGAATTACAATTATTATTTCAGCTGATAGTGTTTGTTCAGTTTGGCACCTATTCGAATTTGTTAATTAAAATCGTATTGTCTCCTGCGACACGTGGTGAATTAAACTGGGCCATTGTTCCTGAACAATGGGATTCTCTTGTAGGCAGTAGTGTTTGAACAGACAAAAATAAAACAAACAAACAATTAAAAAAAAAAAAACTGAGGACTGGCATGAGAATATAGCCAGGGTGGGGTAGATGGACCAGTCCAAGCACCATGGTTGAATAACAAGTCTCCAGTCCCAGGGCCTAGTCTTTACTCACACTCTCTTGTTCATGGAAATTAGTTTGTTTTTTAAGGGCTTAAAGGCAACGATCAATTACAATGATCTGTGTTGACTCTCAGCTACAGGCTGAAAAGAAGTTGATATATAAATAGTCATTCACCTTGGGTAGAGGTTGTTGATTTAAAACTTCCCATGTTACATATATGAAATGGCTGATATATAAATAGTCATTCACATTTTTTTTTTTTTTTGAACAGAGAGATCCGTCTGCCGGAGGCAAGTGAGTTGGACAACACTACGGGTGATAAAATCCTGTGGCTGGCTTTCTAACACTGTATAACAACAGGGCTGGATTTGGAAGGCGACACATTATGCTCTGTTGTGGGATTGCCCGTGGGCTCTGTGTTTTCAGGGGCACCATATGGATTGCCATTACGTTTAACTAGGAAACACAACCTCCGAGGCACAAACTCTCTCCCTTTCCCATAATTCAGTGCACTGCGAGCCCATGGAGAGAGTGACATTAAATTAAAATGTCTTTGTTGGGGTTTGAGGCGTGTGCATGTGGGGCTGGTCCTTTAAAGGACTCCTCCAGTGGTACACTGATATCACAGCAAGGAATGGGCAAAGGACCCTGTGGGCTTACTGAGTTACCGATCTCTGTCAAATGGCCCTGGAGCTGAAACCCTCCCTCTGTAGTAAGCACATCTAGCCTCCTGCAACATCCCTGTTGCAAACAAGAACCCTTTTAATGTCTGACTTGAAAGGAGTGACAGTATGTTGCCATTGTCTAAGGTAAAGTTTCATTATGTGTGATCACTACACACAAATGACCCTCCAAGATTGCAAGTCAATATGAAATGCTTCAAATGATGAGCTGAGGTCACCTCTAACATGTATGGCAGTCAGACTATAAACTCTGTGTTTGCTGGGAGCTTTCACCCTGCCAAAAGTTGTGCAACAAGAATGACAAGTAAGATGCCCTTCCTGAGCATCACAAAATAATGAAATAAAATGAAAATAAAAGTGATTTTTGGTGTGTGTGTGTGTATTCTGGCATCTGCTGGGAGCAGAAAGGTTAAGCTAAATATCAAACAGGCTGAATTATAGCATGGGGCACAGAGCATGGAGATCTATTAGACAAGCCTCCTCATCCATCAAAGCTCAGTGTGCCTGCTGAACACTGCTGTGACCCTCCATGCACCCATTATCCACCCAGTATGCAAGGTCCCGCCGCACCACCACGACCCTCCCCACCTCACCAGCCCCCTACTTACTGGGGGCAACACGACTCCACGTCAACTCGCCATACATCTAGCACGGCCCCGCACTCCCCCAAAAGCCCTGGGGTAAGTTAGGGCTCTCCCGGGGCTCATATGTCATTTAAAAGCCTTTGTGGGGTCCCATTACTTCTGATAGATAGAAATCACCAAACTGCTGAACTCACTACCCCGTTCGGCAATTTGCATACATTAAAGTAATGGAATGGCAGAAAAAAAAGTATCAATATCAATAAACGATGTGAAGAATTCATTCACACAGCGTGAAGGGAGGGAGAAGGGGTGAGGAAGACCGAGAGAAGTGGAGAGAACATCTGACAAACTGGGACTGAGATGACAAACCCAGAGCACGAGTGTTAGTGCCAGGCCACTGTTGGGTTATTTTTTATCCGAGCAGGAACCCATAAATGTTTAAAGCATGCATTTTTTCCAGTGTAAACAATGACAAATAATAATAATAGTGATAAAAAAAACAAACCAAAACAAACCAAAAAAAACCTAATACTGCCAGTCACAATTAAGATGTCTAAAGATGGCATATGCAATCTACTTTGTAATGAGCTCCTGTCAGTCACATAAATAGGCTGTCCGCATGTTACCATCTTAAATGTTAGGTGATTTTTTTTTTCTTGGTCTTGGTTTGACTTTTCACTTTGTTTATAGCATACTGTATAATCACTCACTAGTTCTTGCTTAATTTCTTTTGTTTCTTAATAATTACAACTTTAAATTTAATCATGAAATTGTACTGCATTTAATGAGCCAACAGTCCAGCACACCAAAAAAAGATGTAATTCAAATGCATACTGTATGTGACAATGTAAGTTATTAAATGGTCATCATGCACATCTTTTATTCGGAGCTTGACGGAGATGGCCCGCAGCACCCAATCATGTGAATTGATTGTACACAGGTTATGCAAGATGGAGGGGGGGAGGTTATGTAATCTCCTCAGAAACATCCAATTTATTTTTACTAACATGCACTGCATCTACTGAGTGATGGTATACACATGGAGGTCAAATATAGGTCAAAATAATGTAGGGGGTGATTTGGGAAAAAAAAAGAAAGAACAAACGAAACACAGTAAGGATGAAGGGAGCCTATCTGAAGGATGCTGCAGAGGAAAGCCCTGAGTCATCAGCAATCACTCCAAAAGAAATGCCCCTATGCTGATGGGCCTGCTGCTAGGGATGTGTGTGTGTGAGAGAGAGGGAGTAAGAGAGTGAGGGAGAGAGAGAACCTCTGACTCCTGTTCAAGAGAGGTATTTGCCTTTGCCTTTTCTTCCTCATTCACTGAGCTTAAATGCAGGGAAGGAGGAGGGTGAGAGGACTCTGGCGTCTATTGCCATCGAGCGCATCTGAGCCAATGACCCTGTCTCCTTCTGACCGACCTCTAATGACAGATCAGGCCAGGGGAGGAGAAAGTCATTGGCATTGGTGGTGTTTTTGAGTCAGGGCCAGGTCAGCTTTTAGAAGTCTCTGGGGGTGGGTGGTAGGTGTATATGTGTGTGCGCCGGACGGCACGACACGGCGCGGTGCAGGCAGACGTTGTACACAGAAGGGGCTGCGGCACTGCATCTGCACCTCTCCATTTCCTCTCACTCAAGTTCAAATCCTCGGCGGAGCCCGGGGATAATCGATACCGACACTCGGGGGCCCCTGGCTCCGTTCCTGCCTTATTTCCCCCTCAAGCAGAATGGCGGGTAGAAGCTCTCTATATTCTAATTACACAAAAGTAACCATCCTTCTCTGACTCGGAGCAGATTGTTAATGTGTTGGAGGGCTATTATTCTTGTGCCACCCAAAGTGCAGAGTGAGCTTTGATAAATCTCTGATAGGAGCTCGGGAGCAAAGAGGATAAAGGGAGTATTGTGCTGTCTATAAAGAACGTCTGTGAAGCATATGGAAGTCTTTTGGTGATTACCAGTTTTTTTTGCCTCTCCTTTTCTTTTTGTCTCTGTTTGCATTACGGAAAGTACATAGAGCAAATGAGCTCAATTTTTATCTTTCTGACAAGACGCTTAACGAAGAGCAGCTTTCAAAACCACCATTTACATCTTATTTTCTCCCGCACCTGTAAACAAGTTTGTAAACACTCATGTCAGAGAGTAACTTGCCTGTCAAACATCTCTTTGTCAAAAGGGGGTCCAAGAAGAAGAAGAAAAAAACAGCCCTCCAGCATTGCTAATTGAATTTGAGTGCCGAACCACATCGACCTTAAGTGAAAGCACTCTGATATCGAGACGAGAGCAGGGCCTTGAGAAATGATAGCCTGTGGAAAGGCTCCTTAGGTAGAGGGGCCTGTGGTTGGCCAGGAGATGAAATCAGTGTGGGTGATAAGTGAGTAGAGGTGGGCTGGCGGCGAGGGGTGAGAGGGGCCCCATCAGGGCTCCATTATGATCTAACGGGGAGAAAGTGGAGGAGTCATGTATAAATAGCCCCAAGGCTGAACCCACTCTGGGGACTCAGGTGAGGGGCGGGGGTGTGGGGTTGTGGGGGGTTGGGAGAGAGAGAGAGGGCGGTGTGATGATAAGCATCTGGCCACCAGGGAGCTCTGCCTAGACCCTCATCCCCCCTGAGGTCCTTCTGCTGAGCGCCGCAGAGAGAGTGACGACTGCTTACACTTCATACACGCCTGCATGCGTGCGCGCTCACGTGTGTGTGTGTGTGTGTGTGTGTGTGTGTGTGTGCATGTGTGGGGTAAAAAAAACAAAAAAACAAACAAACTAACAAATAAGTACTCATCATAGACGTGTAATCTCAGGTCCTACCTGCTTGGACATGGTAAAAGGAGACTCACAACACCAGAGGTTAGGCTTAGAAAGGATATGGACATTTTTTCCACAAACTTGTCCTGCTTGTCATCACTCTTGGGAAAGTTGTTGATGTCGTTCTCCAGCCTCTGGATCTGACGCTCCATGTTGTCCAGACTGGCCTTCAGAATCTGCGCCGAGACTGGAAACACACAGGCAAAAAGGAGAGATTAGGAGAAAAAGTAGGCCTCTGAAAATACAGACAATAACAACATAAAGTAGCCAGTGTGATTCAGAGGACAGATATGTGATTTGTCATCTCCCATCTCAAACTGACAAGTCCTGATGTCGTGAGTAAACAACTCTAGGAACCGCGGCGCCCGCTGATGGTGGGACGCCACTCCATGCTGACATGGCTGCCAATGATTGGGCCCGGAGCCACGGTGGCCTCATCCTCAGTCTCGGCTGCTTGGGCTGGTGGCGACAGTGGCCTCTGCGCGCTCTCTGTTAATCTGTGTGTAATCACCGTTCACAGCTCTCCCGCCGCCACTCTAGCACTGCTCACTATTCAGATGAGCTCTTTCAAGTCGTCACTTCAAAGCGCTCCCCGACAACCCCACCTCCCCACCCCAACCGTGTCTTTGGTGCAGTGTGCTGGTGGTGGTTGTGAGGGGATCAGACAGGATGGCACAGTCTTTGGGCCAGTCGTGTTGCGATCGCTGTTTTGGCTTTAGAGGTATTGATAGCCACACGCCGGATGATCACTGCACTAAAGGCCGACTTGAGTCTGACTGAGAGGGTCAGCACACCAACTCAGCAGGAGAGACCGGGGGAAGGGTGGGGTGGGAGAAGCAGGCCTGAGTCAGTAGTCTCCTTAAAGAGGCCACACTCTCAGCCACAGCATTTCTGTAGTAGCTGTAACTGAACAGACTGACAGCTTTTTGTGGACTGCACTGTTTGTTTTTTATTGATCTCTAATTATGTACTACTCAACTGACCATCATAAAGAGGCAATTATATATAATGGCAGGGAGAACCTGGAAGCACCTAGCTAGGATTGCTTTTTTTGTTTAATTATGACTGTTTATGAATTATCCCTCATAAAACACTGAATACAGACTTTCTAATTTGTAGATTTATGTTTAAATATTCTAGAACCCAGATGGAAGGAATTTTGCATTCTATGTGCAAATACTCAATCCGTGTGTACACAAACCTTTGATAGACAGAATAATTATATCTGCCATTCATACAGCTTACCAAACTATCAATTATGCAGTCAAGATGGTGAAAAACAGTAATGCAACAGCAGGTAAAAGTCACTTTTGACTTTTAAAAATAAGCAAAAATGGAACAGATTCCATTCATGGCATACGTGCTGTGCTTGTACAGAGCCGTGTTCACCCTGATAATCAGAACCACTGAAAGTGCAGGTACACACAAATTCACAGCAGTTTTCAGGCTGTCTTTAAAGTCAATGCAACCTTAAGGCTGTAAAAACTACATTCCCATAATTTCAGTGCATTTTGTGAATAGGAACGGTTTAGGCCAAGGCCAAAGCAACACCTAGTTTCCCTCATCACAGCAACAGCAGAGGAGCAGTGGAGTTATCTATGTGAAGTGAGGGCACTGTGGTCTGACTTCCCAGGCAACCCCGTGTCCTTCTCCTGCAATTTATAGACGAGGAGGAGAGACGACAACGAGATTAGCCAAATGGAAAAGCGAAGAGAGGGAGGGACCCGCAGGGCTGCCTGCAGAGAGAAATCAAGCACGGGGGCCGGCTGCAACAATGCCAAAGGTGAAGCGTGAGTCAGGGAGCCATTAAGCTGGCGCACTGGAGGAACATCGCCGAACACAGGATTTACGGTCCCCCTAATCAAGGCTCACAAAGCCCACGGTGAACTCGCGGACCAAGGGGGGCGGGGGAGCCGTGCGGCATCAGGAGCAAGGCAGAGGCAGATCACCACATCTCATGTCTCTTCTACTCCTGCAGAGCTGAGGAGAGGCCAGTTGCAGTTGATGCGAATGTGCTGTTTATCTGGATCCCTTTTTCCCAGGGGGAAACAAAGGGATGAAGAAATGAGGCAGCAGGAAAAAAAAAAAAGGATGGCTGGACATTACAACAACTGGAAGCTGGAGATGGAAAGGGTGGGGGCAAGCGTGTGTTGGTGTGTGCATGAAAGTGTGTGTGTGTGTTTATGTGTGTGTGCGTGCATGTATGTGTGCGAGTATGTGTGTGTCAGCCGATAATTAGGTTGAGCCATGAGTCACCAGTCATGCAGTCTCCGTCTGGTTATTAGTGAGCTAAACACACTGAGACTCGTTTACATCAAAGTGGTGATGTCATGCCATGCTGGGGGGAAGCAGCGAGTGATCGCCACTCTCCTGGCTTGAGAACGCACTTACAATGGGACGAGTGGGACCAGAGACTTTCAAACGGCAGTGACTTATTTCGTTTAGTTGCCACGGTAGCCTACATCCTTAATATTTTTGTCAAAACAAGCTATTAGAAAACTGTCACAGGTATCGCTACACTGAAAGCTGTACTGTATGAGTTTTTATTTTAATCGATTTAATAGATTTTTAATAGAGGAATATATTAGGACTAATAAAGGAGTCAGACTAGTGATCAGTTGCAGTAGTTGATTTTATTCCAATTTAGTATCTCTCTCTAACTCAGCTAAAATTGTTAGAGAACTTCAAAGATCTCTCTGAGGGAAAGTCATTTTCATCTCCATCCAAGAAGAATTAAAAAAAGAAGGGGAAAAAAAAACACCTGGATGTTCCCCTCTCCTTTTTTCTTTGCCTCCCACCCTGGCATTGGTGAGATTTGTCAGCATTATAGCCTTGTCTTCAGCTGTCTTCTTGCAATGAGCTAAAAGTAA
Organism: Tenualosa thibaudeaui; assembly: GCA_027481765.1. Lineage (NCBI taxonomy): Eukaryota > Metazoa > Chordata > Actinopteri > Clupeiformes > Clupeidae > Tenualosa > Tenualosa thibaudeaui. The sequence goes on along the minus strand of JAIFZK010000004.1, from coordinate 4,151,237 downwards.
AAGCTTATTGCATCAGAGTCAAAGTCGTACTTGAAGACAAACTCCTGCCCTGCTCACCACTTAGTGGATTTACAACACCATTACCGCGTATGTGTGTGTTGCTCAGCTCGTCCTCCTACCCACACATTTATTTACACAGGGGATGAGACTAAGGAGAACTCTTTCATTAAACCGGGTCCCATTTCTGCTCCTAATAAACTGCCAACAAAATATAACGCTCGTCATAATAGCCAGGGGATGTACAGCACCAAATACCAAATCATTGCTCTAATGTGAAGACGTCAGCATTATACCTTGCCATTTTGTTGGATGGGGCCATTTCCAATTTGGATTTATGGACGAGATGTATCAATATTTCATTCCTTATTCTTGTGTTGCTTTCAAAGGTTACAGTGGGAATGAAGATTTATTTTGTGTGTGGCCTCCCTCCCTCTCGCGGCACATAGGATGGATGGATGTTTAAATAATCTCTGAGCTTGTGCAAACAAAGGCAAGTGCAATGTAAAACTAGACCGAAGGTCACCATCAAATATCTACTTAGCATCATGATGCAGGATTAAAGTCTTTTCTGTCCTTTCAAACCAAGCTCTGCACATCTGTTATATGAAGAACAGCATGTGTTAAAAGGATAAGATTTCGGTCAGCATATGTGAAAGAGACCTGGATGTGAGGTCTTTGTGTGATGAACTTTCCTAGACTATATCACAAAGACGACAAGCTGTAATTAAGGTGTGTATATGTCATTCTTAGCTTTAGCTAGTCCAAATGAAGGGAAAAAAGAGAGACTTTGCCCAGGCTAGGAGAGGAAACAGGTGAGAGAAGAGAATGAAATAATAACCTCCATTAAAAGGCACACTGGCTGTCATTAGAGAAGGTCCATTAGCTTCTACATACTTCAGTGAGTCGTACAGCATTCACCCTTGGCAAATGACTCTGGGTTGGATGAGGGGAAATTGATGTGTGTGTGTGTGTGTGTGTGTGTGTGTGTGTGTGTGTGTGTGTGTGTGTGTGTGTGTGTGTGTGAATAGGACATAGGAATAGTCATAGCCACAATTTACCTGCTCTAAAAATGAATTTCAGCAGCAGGGATGGTCAATGAAAACCTTTCCGAGTGGCCCATTAAAAAATGAATAATAGTCAATACAAGAAGAGCCCTTAAGATGTGACCAGCTCCTGGAAGGCTGTGGCCTGTCTCTAATTCTTTAAAAGACAGCATTTTAGATTCAATATAACATCATTCAGTACACAGAGAGTTGCATGTAGAAATACACATATAGGTCTGCAGCTCCACAAACTTAGATTGGCCCAATAAAGTGTACACAGAAAATACTTCACATCCTGGATGTGTAACCACGCGCATATATGCATCCTTGTGTCAATACAGATACATACATGCATTTTCACACTCTTACACACAGTGTAACAATTACTCCATCTCTCTCACATTCACACATGCACACGCACACACACATGCACACACATTGGCACACACACAACCAAAAAAAAAAAAGTGGTCTCAAACTCTATTAGAACACGATTCTATTAGGTTTGCTATCAGCGAGGTAGGCCTACTTGGAAATACTAGTTCCATCCTGAAGCTTGAAAGAATGCCTACCTTGTTTATTTGTTTGTTTGGGAAACATGTTTGCCCCCGTGGAAGCACTTTAAAGTAAAAAAAAAAAGAAAAAAGAAAACAACAACTTCAGCTCGTAATGAAGAGGGATAGGGGGAGAGAAAGAGATTACTAGGGCGCCATGCCAGCGACGCCAAAGACCCCATAATGCTGAGGGAAAGTGATACTCTTGTGGTGACAAAGGAACCAAATCAGCTCGAGTGATTACCTGGGATACTGTGACGGCGAAACTTAAGAGTCTCATTGACAAAAGGCTCCTTTAAGAGAGACAGAACAAATGAGGCAATTTCCATGTATAGTTAAAGTGACGGGAATAGGGAGAAGTTCATACAACTAATTAACTGACAAGTATGGTTTCGTTTTGACTGAGTAGCTGCGACTCAATTACCCCCTTTATTTCCTCAGTCATATTCTACATAATCCTGTGAAGGGGAAGGATTCGAAATTCACCAATACACAGTACAGAGCACTGACACAAATCCAGGGTTGAAATTATTTTGATTCTCAAATAACGGAATGAACAGGAATTTCTAATGTGTGCGTGGCCACTGAGCGGCAGTGGGAATAATATTATCACTAAAAGCAGCAAACAAACAAATCCATAGCTGCCACACAATTCAATTAATCTCTGTGGGGAGAGAGCAAATCCACACGATGTATGGAGCTGTCCATAATTATGCATCCTCATCAGAGGAATGCTAATCGTATGGGGCTGGGGGTGGGTGTTGGGGAATGGAATCCTTTTTTTGTCTGCTCCATTTATTATTGCAATTTGTGTTTCCCACAAATCCCCCACTTAACAAAGCTTTATCATAATTAAGGATTTACTGTATTGCGTTGATTTGATCTGAAGGATTTAGTTGGACAAACCTTAGGGTTAAAATATGCTTCAAAGTAAGCCCTCAGCCAAGGGTAAATATGCAAATCTCCACAGTTAGCACCATATTCTAGTCATTTAGGTAAATTATAGAGGAGAGTCAGAAGCTTCAGGGAGAGGATTGGCATATAGAGGCATAGCAAAAAAAAAAAACAAAAAAAAAAAACAACAACACACATGTATTTGAACACACACACTAAGACACACTTATGTATTCAAGCCACACACACAAAGGGGCCGATACTAAACATCACACACAACGATCTGCAGTAACAATAAACATAAAATCACTTGAAATAGGATGTATTTCCACTACAGCTGTAGCAAACACAGATGAAAAGATGACTCTGAATTACAAAAATAGATAAAACAGCAAAACTGGATAAACATGTTTGCCATGCCATGGTAAGCCACATAAAACATTGTCTGTTAAACTAAAAGAAAATGTCAGACACACAGAATGGGGAAAACCACATTGCTAGCAAAAGGCTAATCAGCAATACTACACCACTAGACTAGTGAATTCATTCAACAGAAAGCAAACACACACACACGAACTTGTGGATCCACACACACAAGGACACACACACACATGGTAAACCATGTCTCATTCATGTTGGTGTCCACAAACTATGGGCATTCTGTGATGAGGCTTTAGGCTTCCCCCAACCAGCTGGCCCACTACACCCTCCTCCACCTCACATACAGACAGCTGTCTAGTTTGAGTGATAGGTGTAGGCTTTGGCCTGAGCTGTCAATCAGGAGAATGGAGTGTGCAAGTCCCTTTGAAGGGAAAAAAAATCCCATCAGGCTTCACCAGCGCGAGCTGCACCGCTGATAACAGGGCGGCCATTGTGAACAACTCCTTCAATACCGCATCAATGCCCCTGCCAAGCCCTTAAAAAAGGAGCAGCCTGGAATTGGACACAATTATCTCTTTGGGATTGGGGGTGGAGCACTGATAAACACAAGGTGTGTGAGACAGGTGAGGTCAGTTAACAAATCTTCAGGTAGGAGAAAGACTCGGAAGCAGAGAGCTGAAATACGTTATATAGAGAGGGACCCATCGACAAAGGAGAGAAAAGATGTGGAAAATAAACAGGAATGACAGAGGAATGACAGGAAGTGTGTGGGGGGGTGGGGGTGGGGGGGGGGTGCAACGGAGACATTTTGCTGTAAAGTTATAAGGATTTTGAAATTCTATTGCTTCTGGCTCTCGCTGCCCTGGCAGACGGGGCAGCGTCTCACGAGGAATCACAAATGGAGTCAATTACACTTTATTTTGATACATGGGAAAGTTTAGACATTGACCCGAGGTGATGACAATTCCCCAAGTGTCAAAAGGAAATCAAACACATGCAGACTGAGAATGGAGGGGGAGAGAGAGAGAGAGAGAGAGACAGAGAGAGAAAGAGAGAGAGAGAGAGACCAAAAGGGAAGGGGAAATTGGACACTTTTTTCTGATAAATGTTTTGAAATCCTTCAAACTGAGTGACCTCTCGTGTTATCATTTCAAAGGCCAAGGAATGAGCAGGCAGGCAGACGTATCCTTTCAGCCCATCGGACTGTGACTCAGAGACATATTGTATGGATCTCTGCTACAGATCTACTCTGACGGGGGAGAGAGACAGAGAAACAAACAAAGGGGGATTTACAAGGAAAAGAGAACCAACAGAAAATGCACATTAGCTATGAATCTATGGGCTACAATCAGTTTCAAAGTGGTCATTCTGTATTCATGCTAACTGCTGAAATGCCACTTCCTTATGGGCCATGGCACAGAGGAACAGAGCAATTGCTTTTGCAGAGGGCTGCTTTCACCAGAGAGAAGGGGGAATCAACTGCTATGAAATTAGCTGCAGAGAAAAAAAAAGAAAGAAAGAGGGAGGGGGTGTGAGAGAGAGTGGATGGAGGGAGGAAAGATGCCACACACAGAGACAAACGCTGCACTTCAACCAGGAGGCTGGTGGGACTGTGGCCTCAGGGGACAGGTGGAGAATACACTGCTAGTGCAGGTGCATGGGGTGGGGGTGGTGGTTCAGGGTGGGCCAGGGTGGTGGATGAGCTGAGGAATGCTAGTCAAACAGATGGTGTTGCTGGGGGATATTTACCGGTAAATAGACACCTTTGTCCTTCTCTAGCTTCACTGCCCATCCGGACCCTCAGGCTGAGTATCCAAACTCACAGGAGCCACCCGACCCCCAACCACCACCACCAACCTCGACCCATGCATTTGCTTCCTTGTGTTTACATTCCTGAGCAACAAAGATGACACAAACCTCAAGGCAGGCTCCAGGATGCACAAAATAACTTTCACCATATTGTTTTCAAAGGTGTTTTTGTAAACCTATTAAAAAAAAAAAAAAAAAAAAAAGCTTTAACATTTTTGAAATCAAAGTACCCCTATAGTTTAAAGGGTTAGGAGAAAAGCATTCTTCTTTTCTTTCTCACTTGCTTTTCCTAAAGGTAATCTCGCCATCAGGATTCAAAGCTTTCTGCAATATGGCATCATGTTTGATTTAGATATCCAACTTGCTAGGGGAAATGAAAGTCTTTGATTTCAGAGGAGAGATAGGGAAAATGGAAGGAAAAAAAAAATACTCCACTTCCCCTCCCGAAATACCGCTGAGATTTAGCGAGCGCAAATCAGACTTTGTTTAGGGAAAAGTGTGTCTCTGTTACTCTCGAGGAGTTGAGAGATTACTTGGAACAATGGGACTGACAGTCGGTATTTGGAGCACAATGGAATTCATTGCTGAGATGAAATTAAATGGTGCAGTGGGGACTGAACGAACGGCTAGGAAAGTTTTTTCTTTTCTTTAATTAATAATAATTGCGTAATTAGTAAATTGATATTATTGACGATAGATTGGGAATAGAAATTGTTCAAAATATTATTGGGGCATTTGTTCATTCAAGATGATTGAATTCCCTACACAGAAACACAGACACAGACATGTGTGTGTGTACTGTAATGGTATTACAAATGCACTGGCAATAGAAAGTGCCTGCAATGCTAGGCAGCTGAGTAGAGTGGGGACAAGCAGCACATCCAGTCAGGGGAATAAAACAAAGGACTGACTGAAAGCTTCACACTCATTGACAACTTCAAAGTGGCATGCTATCACATGGCAGGGTCTCTCACCTCCCTCACCTCGGGAAGACACCTCTAGCTGTTCCTGACATCTCCACACCCATCAAGAAGCCCTGGGACTCTCTCATCTTCTTCACTCCTTTCTTGCACCATAAGGCAGGTTACACATACGTTCAGGAGGCTGGGGTTAAGCTCTCCTTACTCTTGCTGTCTCAACACACAACAGTAAATACATAAAAGGTAGAACATTACAAGCGGCCGGGTTGTGTGTATACACATGTACCTCACAATGCTTTTGGCAGGGTTTTTTTTGGGGGGGGGCTTTTTTTCAGATGGATAAGAGGCCATTAACTAAGTCAGCAGCAAAGGGAAAAAGGTAGCCGACAATAGCCGACTGACTGTCAAGTGTGTTTTTTTGACTTTTCTTCCCTCAAGTAAACCGCATGTCCTTCATCTGAGACTCAGCCTCATTCATTCCTGGCTCAAGAGCTCCCTCTGTGAGAGTGTGCAGACAGCCAGAGACCAGCAGTGGCAGCAGCAGTGTAGCAGTAGCCAGTCGTCCGCAACATGGGCAGGCATGTTTATGGGAGGACCTCAGAAGTTAATTGACTGTAACCTTTCGGGGATGAGACGGAATACTTCAGGTAGTGAGTCTCCATCTGTGAGACTACTGTGGGAGTTCAAAGGCTTCAATTGCTCGACTGCTTGAAAGCAGAATAATGGCAGAACAGAATTTGTCTGACATATCTAATGGGAAAGCATTATCTGTCTTTTCTCGCTTGACGTATTTTTAGCACTTCCAAAGGAGAGTATGGGATACATTTTTACACACATATAAAAACACACATTCACATTCATCAAGCATAACTACACAAACAATGACAGAGAAAACAGGTTGAACGTGATCCTCCTATACTATAACAGTCTGTGATGTACAAAAGGTTTCCTGACACATTTGTTTACTGCTGTCATTTGCAAAGTAGTTTGCAATAAACTGTTTATGGACAACTTTTTACTAGTTGTTCAACAATATAAACAAGTACTATTTGACATTTTGAAATGAGTAAATAACGAAGTGAGTGAAATCGTACGGCAAACAAATAAACCAATGTTCACGGGCAAAATTGCTTTTCAGGTGCAAAATAAGAGGAGGTGGTGCGCAGTGTCTGGAGCGCTGGCGTAATCGACTGCACCTGATCCCCTTCCCCAGTTAAAGGCGGTGTGAGGGTCCTCTCCTCGGAGCGGATAATCGACACAGATAATTCAAATAAATGAGGGCTGTTGAAAACATGCAGACTCCAGTGCCAAGCCCCTGCGCTTTGTCTGCATAAATGGGCTGCATGGATAATCAATCAGCTGCTGTAATGAAGACTTGTTCTGCACCGAAGCAGCCTGTTGGGGCATCTCGAGCACAACCACTTTGGTCGTTACACAATGGCCAGGTCACGAGCTAAAAAGTTTCTTTGGCCAACTTCACACACGTACAGTGCGTGCCTATGTATGTGAAGCAGCTACACATGAGAGGCCTCAGCAGACATAGGTACATGACAGCGGGGGCCTTGGATTTTTGTCAGTTCTGTCTGAACTGCAGTGAGAACAGTGCTCTGACTGCTCCATGGATTTGATAGGTTATATTGCTGTCATTCCAATGTTTTACTGCTGCTAATGATGCCCTATAGAGGGTTTCTATTAACCATGACTGGCTGTCTTTCCCCTGCCTTAACAAAATTAATAGATAGTTGGCATCCGAGTGGAACATTATAGGAATAATTAATGACATCACCCACTTTATGGAAAAAGTAACTCGCTGGATCCTCAAGTATCTTGGATGTGGTTCGAATTGTGGAGAATGAGGCGGAGCTCGAGTCAAACCTGCATCTTTTTAGATGTCCCATTGCACAGCAGGACACCAAAAGCTATGCTACTGTGCTGGATACATCTGTGCAATGCAGCGTGGCTAATGCGTCATGGTGCCTCTTTCTGGAAGAAATTGGTCCACCTGATTGACATGTTGTTGGATAAACATTCATATTGTGGCGTTCATCTAGGGAGGGTCTGACCCCACTTGAAGCAAGCCTAGTGACAAGCTTCCAGAAGGTGATGGTGGCTTCCTAGAATGATGGTGCTGTTGCTCAATCTCTTTGGGGGGGAGGGGGGGGGGGACTGAGAGAGAGGGAGAGAGAGGGGGGGGGGACTGAGAGAGAGGGAGAGAGAGAGAGAGAAAAGACTGTGATCTAAAATTAAATAGGGACCAGAGACATCGCCATGCCCTTCCCCTGTGTGATGGCGCAACGGGAGTCTCTATTGTGCGATCTGAATGCTTCTACTTAGGGATGCGTCTCTGCTTTACAGGACCCCCCGCTGCTGGAGCTGCCGATAAGCTAAACCGAATCAGGGAGAGTATCTCTTTAACGGAGCGGGTTATCATTATGAAGAGGAAGGAAGAAGAGGCACTCTCATTGAATGTACACTGCAGATTAGACCAGCATGCTCTGGGAAATGAATGGAGAGACAGGAGAGGGGGGGGAAGAGGAATGCAAAGGAGAGAGATAACCAGAGGGGAGATGGAAGAGGGAAGGGGAGGGAGAGAGAGAGAGAAAAAGAGAGAAAGGAGCGAGGGACATAGAAAAAGACAGGGAGGGGGGAGAGAGAGTGCAAGAGAGGCACAGAAATACACAGAGAGGACAATTTATGCCACAATGATTGATGATGACAAGTGGGAAAGATAGAGAGATCATGCACAAAATTAAAAGACTCAAACAGCCTGTTCCTAATTAGTGACACCACTCGTAGGCGACGTACATTTCCAAATGAGTTCAAGCACTCCACTGTGCCGCACAGCAGATCCAAAGCACTCCCACCCATTACCTATGGAGACAACTGCAAGAAGTCTAATACCTCGGCGTCCGGCATCCACCCCATCTTCATTCTACAGCGTGGCTCACCGACTCGTAAAAATCTGATGAGTGGGCCTAAATGTCTGCCTTCATCGAGTGCAACACTTTGTTTGAAACAACTCCATCGGATCAATTCCCCGCTGTCAGGTATGTGTGTTTAAACCTGCACAGGGGAGGACTGTATGCACACCATTGCTAGCAGATGTTGCCAACTCCAGTGTCTATTAAAATAGATTGTTCTCACCGAGCATGACCTTCTGCTTGTATTGGTACTGAAGCCTGGTGTAACTGCCTAAATTAGGATACACCAGGTCCCTCCCTAATTCAACAATAAAGTCGATCTGGGGAGATTTATATCCCTCATGTGATACAAAAGGTCAAATCAATTCCATTTCCACAAACTCCATCTTAATTTACAGAGATGCGGAAGGTAGAGACGTCATAAAGCATAAGGTCCTCCTTCCAAAAATGTATGTAAAAAAAAATTCAAAGTGCACAATGTGCTTAAGTGTAGGGAAGCACTGTGTATTGATCCAATCAGAATGCCAATTTGCCTTCTTTTTTTCTTCGTGTTGCGTTTCCTTTTTTCCCTTCTGCTCTCTCTCTCTCTCGAGCCAGAGGAGACAGCGAGACTCTCCAGTGCTCTACTGCGGTGCTATAAACGGGCTTCTCCACCTCAGGCTATCCTTAAACTCATCAGCGTTTTAATGAGGCTTTCCAGCGCAGAGATGAATTAACTGCCTTATTCTATCTTTTCTTTCTTTTTTTTTACCTTTTTTATGCTGTCATTCCCTCTCTCCCTTTCTCTGTTTCTCTCTCTCTCTTTTGGTGTCCATGCCAAGTCACCCTAGTTAGTAGCAGAATAGTACTTTATGCTGAGCAGAGTAGTGCTTTATCTGCTATTGGTTCCCTTCTTTGTGCAATGAGGATCTATTCAGGCCACAGTGATGGAGATGAGTGCGCTTACTAAGGTTTATTCATTTATAATTATTTGCTGTTGTCTTCTCCTCTCCATAAAATGCATATAGAAGAGTCATAGACACTGCAGGCCTATTACAAGAAATTATTCTCTAGTTAAGCTGTACAGTATTTAAAGTAAACACTACAGTGTAACCACAACTGAAATGACAGATCTGAAGTACGAGTCATTTACAATTGACAAATGACTATTTTACTGGTGGAAGGTGAAACTGAACTCTCTGCGTAATTGTATCATAGTGTGCATAAACCTCTTTATGTTCAGTAAAAATACCAAGCATCCATTAGTTGTTAAAAGATTGCTGATTCATGTTTCCTATAAATAGCTAACCTTTACAAGCATGGTATAGGTTGTCTGCTTTGGTTTAGTGTAGGGGAGACATCTTGTTTCTCCCTCCTAAGAAATGGCAGGCTGTTGGCAATAAAATGAGGAGACATCTTGGAATGATGGATGTCAAGTATGCCTGTCTTTGCTTGATATGCAACAAAATGGCTGCCTCACTGCATCTATATCTATATCTATATGTGTGTGTGTGTGTGTGTGTGTGTGTATATATATATATATATATATATATATATATATATATATATATATATATATATATATATAGATAGATAGATAGATAGATAGATAGATAGATAGATAGATAGATAGATATAGTCTTTTTCTAAGGCTCTTCCAGTTAAATGGTGACAGTGCATTACAGTGCATCTATCACTATTGAAGATTTCTAGAGGATGTCTGACAGACACAGACATGTAGGACAATCGTGCCCTTTCCCTTGCATGCAAACAAACAACAGAATGAAGGGAAGATGGGAGACGAACCTGGCTTATTTAGCATTTAGACTGCTGTCATGAAAGAAAAGGCCTCTCTGCCGGACACTGCTCGGTGCATTCTTCTCCTCAGTACAGGAATTAAAAGCAGTAGCATAAAAAGACAGTTTTGTATTGTTTAGAAACATTTAGCTTGTTTTCATTTTTTTCTCCATTCATTATCAGGGCAGCTGCCCTGTGCATTCGTTCTGTTGGCCAATGTCATTTCTCTTCAAACTGAATTAGGGGGCGTCATGGCGAAATGAATAATGATATCACAGCAATGAGGCTCTTGTGGCTTAACAAGCTAAAATGATTTCTGGTAGCCTGCTATGCCTATGGTTTTCAATAGCACTTGCATGCTTTTAGTCAAGCTAAGTGCTTCATTCATGTATGCATACAGACTACATTTAACAAGCTGTCTGCATTCTTAGTCCAGGACAAGATGTTTGGATGGCAAGTGTATCAGACCTACACAGTACAATGTACAATTTAGTATAAATCGACTCTTTTTCTTAAACAAAGCCTTTAAGGGAAAAACAAAAGTGGACTTTTACCCTGGGTGCCATAAGGCACTGGCTTGCGCTCAGATTTACAAAGCTTGGGGCCACTATGGCCGCAGGAGAATGCTTGCCTTGTTAAAATCTTCGTCTCCAGGCAACTTTTAGGAGGCTTGTAGCTTCGTGCACAACATGTACAGTATATTGAGAAAGCTAATAGCTAAAGGCCCCTTCTGTGTAAGGATCTTTTTTTTAATATTTCAAGACAGGTTTTAAAGAAAGCTACACAAAGCTTCCCTCAGACCATACCTGAGGTTATGAAATCCCATACATGCATATTTCACCACCATCTACAAGACTATATTAGTGCAAGATGCTGACTTCCACAGAATGCTATAAGATGCTTGTCTTTGGTCACACTGAGGATGTGTGAGAAAAAAAAAGAGAAAGGGGAAAAGGAAAGAGAGAAAAGAAAGACAGACATAGATATAGGGAGACAGTGAGGGAGGGAGAGAGAGAGAGGAAGAAAGAGAGAGAGAGAGAGAGAAAGAGAGAGAGAAGAAAAAGGGAAGAGGGGAAGGGGAAGAAAAAAGGTAGGTGCACAATAATGGCAGTGTGCTCTGTAATCCCCCCTGCCTGGGATTTTATTGGCAGCCTTTCCAAAGAATGGCGGATACCCATTATGACTTAACACATCAAAATGGCAGCGCGGCACAGGCAGAAAAGGCCACCTGAAGATAAACACTGCAGACAGCGGCTGGCGCTCTATCTGCTGGGAGCCCACAGCTCAACACAGGCTCAATTTGGCCAGCAACAATCGATTCTATCCCTCCCTGCTTCTCTGAGCCGCCCAGAGGTTAGAAGAGGAGGGGGGCATAGCCCTCACACATACACACTAACACACACACACTCACAGGCACAGACACATACACAAAAACACACGCACGCATACACACACACACAGGCGCAGGCGCACACGCACACAGAAAAACACATTTTCCCGCAGGGAGCTTTGGCACTGTTGTCTTGTTAGTGTATGGCTTAAAAGCAAGAAGACTTGCACCTCTGCTGAGTAACATGGAAACCGTATGCATAAACACCCACTACAACACATAAGGCTAAGACGAAGCCCAAAAAGACTTCAAAAAGCAACACAATTAGAGTTGAGCATAACAAAACAGCCACAGCTATATTCACCTAAATATTTTCCAAGGCTGTTGACTTGCATATTTTGGTCATTTCTGAGCAACATGCATCATATTCATTAAAGGGGAACAGTATTGTGTAGTGTTGGTATTGCCACACCACTGCCCCACCACCATCAACCAACTCCTCTATTGAAACCGGTTTTAATGCCCTCTCCCCCTCATTTGCAATATCAAACATGGCTCCCGCAGCGTCTGGTCCACCTTTTGCTGATCAGCATGCAGACGACCTGCCATCAAATCCCAATCCGGGTTCCTCAATTTCACATGCAAATATGGTGCAAACTTATTTGAATATATTTGAATATGGATCACACTGTGCTGCCTGGAATGGCAGGACAAAACACAAGCAGTCGGGGTAATGCTAATCGGCCCGGATGGAAAGGAGAGGTCACTCTTTGGACCCATTAGAGTGAGTTTGAGGGCACCGCAGACCCCAGGCACTCAGCCTGGATTTTACCTGTAAACTTTTAAGGAGTGTTGGATGTGTGTGTGTGTGTTTGTGTGTGTGTGGTGGTGGTGGGGGGCGGGGTTCTGCTGTTTTGACTGGGCATAAATTAAACTTTGAAAAATAAGCAGGTAAAATGATATGCAGCACACAAACACCACAATCTTGAGGGGGATTTTTAAGTATTCAGAGTGCAGAGTGCGACAAAACCAAAACTCAAGATGCCTTGCCTCTTCCTCAAGTGCCATGTCTTATTTTGAGAGGAGAGAGAGAGGGGGGGGGGAGAGAGAGAGCCTCTGCTGGCCACAGTGCACAGACTAGTGTTTGTGCAGTTGTCAGGGGCAAGACAGAAACATGACATAAATTCTGGCAAAGTGGACCTGGAGAGGAGAATGAGAACGAGACTGTACCTCTCACCTCTGAGGAGCAACTAGCAACAACCTGTGTGTGTTGAGTGTCTGTGTGTGTGTGTGTGTGTGTGTGTGTGTGTGTGTGTGAGAGCTCATCCTCAAAGTTGCCCACGCTCCTTAAAAGGATTGATCAAGTGTATCTTTTACCCCTGACATGAGGTGCATTAGCCTGCTGACAAAGTGCTCCCCTGTGCCTAGTAAAAACCAATTAGGGTTGAACGCCATGTTCTTTTTTTTCTGCTTTTTGCAGCTGGGATGTTTTTCTCCACCCAGTGCACCGACATTGTGAGAAATTGGCAAAAATGAGCCATTTGGTGTCAAAATCAATTCCTGGTACTGATGACATGCAGGGGTGGGGTTGGTGTGTTGGTGTATGTGTGCGTGTGTGTGTTTGTTTGTGAGAGTGCAGTGGCTTGACCGTGGACAGATCCTGGTTGTGCTATTTCAGCCAGAAGCATATTTCCTCAGACAGTGTTCAATAACGGATCGTGTCCAGAATGGTAGAAAAACACTACTGGGATGGAAAAGTGCCATGACAACGCCAGTGGGCTGCAGAGTAAACACTGCGATCCTGGTGTTTGCTGTCAAGGTGGGCTCTGATTGGTGTGTAACAACCAGGGGAGGGGCTTAGGATATCGCTCGAGTGAGTGGCGATTGACAGCAGTGGTGGGGATATGCACTCGCCTGCACTGGAAAATGGGCAAAATGTCACAAACACCCCGCACTCATTTGTCCCCCTCTTTCTCTTTTTTCTCACTATCAACAAAGGTCAAGGCATGTTTGGGGACTGTTGCTGTTATTGATAGCCGAGGCTAATATGAAAAATGGGACTTAAAATGATAGACCATCTGTTTTAACTTGTGCACGGTTGATACTTGAACAAGCCAATTACCCCGTGTGGAGGGGCTGAATAGCTAGCTGGCACTGGGGTCAGTAGAATGGTGTGACAGTGATGATGAGTGTGTGTGTGTGCATGTGCATGTGCATGTGCATGTATGTATGTTTGTGTGTGTTAGAGAGCGACAGCGAGAAAGACAGAGAAAATAGGCAGGAACAAGGGGCACTCCCTCTTTTTCTCCTACTCTGATATGGAAAGGAAGACTATCCATGTGTGTGTGTGTGTGTGTGTGTGTGTGTGTGTGTGTGTGTGTGTTGGCGGGGGCAAACTGACAGCCATTTTAGTAGTCACTGAGGAGTGATGAGTGGCATGCTTCAGTGCAGCCAACCGCTCCCTTTGTCCAAAGAATGTCATGCATATGAATTTGGCCCATTTCACCACCATTAGCTGACAAAGGCCATATCAGTGTCCAGACATAAATGGGTATCAGGTAGCCAAACAAAGACCCAGAAAAACTGAGAAAGAAAGAAAGAAAGAATGAATGAAACAGAGAACTGTGAAAGGGCACATCGTTGGTCTTGGGGTTGAATATACCCTCTGAGAGAGACAGCCAGAGCGAGCGCCTGAGACGGTCCTCAGTGAAGAACATCTTCATTGTCTAAACGCCGTCTCCTACCCTCTGTTCCTTTCCCTCCGCTTTCTTGGCTTTGGTCTATTTGGTCTATTTCTTTGCCTTATTCTTTCTTTTCCATTTTGTGGAGAACGCCTCTCTGTTGATCAAAGGAGATCATACTGTGGCCCTTGAGAGCCTGTGCGCTGTCTTTGCCATTCTGCCAATTGGGTCTATTTCCTGTCAAGCTGACCACACGTTCACAGCATCTGAACGTTCCAGATTCTCCTCACATTAGCTCCTTGCTGAGTGCCATGGTACCCCATCTCCACCTGTCAACCTGCACCCCCCCCCCCCCTCGTCGTGTCTTCACTTCGTCAGCACTTCGTTCAGTAAGTGACAATGCGAAAGGTCAGCACAATGAGATACTGGGAGCCCTGTGTGGGGTGGGGGCTGAATGTGGACCACAGCTGGTACTGACTATGACAGTCTAGTCTTCCTTATTTCGCATGACACATATTCCCGCTGCTGCTGTTTGGGTAACAGTACTCAGCACAGCACAGCACTGAGTGTAGCCATTTCAGTTTGCCAATCTGAGGGGCTGAGGAAGAAAGGAAAAAAAAAAGAAAGAAAGAGAGCGAGTAAGCGGGTAACCACTGACATAAACACAAGCAATTAAGCAGTTATGTGTGGATCATGGGCAAATCTGTGGAGATGCCTTGTGGTGTCAGCCGCCGATGTGGCTGAACAAAGCCACTGTCGTGCTGGGTTAAAAGCTTTGTCATTTGCTGTTTATTCTCCACACAACCACGCGCCATTTGTGGAGGGAGGGAGGGCAGACAGTTAACATGTCTGTCTGAGAGAGGGTCACACTGAAACACAGCATGATACTTCTGCTTTTGGAGCTTCAGAGTCATTATGCATCATATTGCGAGGCTACAAAAGACATATGCCTGTTAAGGTACAGTTAAAAAAAAAAAAGTTTTAGGAGAAAAGAACACTTTGCAAGCTTTACAAACTTTGTGACAATGATGATGTGTGATTTGGGGAAAAAGCTGAAAAGCTACTCCAATATAATGAAACCACTTTTCTCAAAAAGTCAAGAGGAGGGGAACATGCTGCACACACACAGACAAGCACAATAGTGGGATATTTGGTTCACAGAGAGGATCTCTCTGTCTTAGCCTACCATGGCACTGGGGGAACAATGACATACATCATATATCTGAAATGTATGTAGGATATAAGTATCCTTTAAAGGTTAAATGCACCAGAGAGGGACCAAAATCTCTTGAGAGAGATGTCGAGACTGGGGGATATGGTGGGAGAAAACATGGAAAGGAACTTAAATCAGAACTGAGGCCATAACCACTTTCACAATCTGATGAAAATTACTCAGGCACACAGACAAGATGCAATTCCGTTTCCTTTCAAAGGCTCAGCTCCAAATCCAGGTCAGCTCCCAAACAAGGCACACTCTCTGTGCCCTGAGTGTGTGCTTTCCCCCGCCTCCTGTGTCCTCCCCAAAGACATCAGGCAGACTCCGAGAGGACAAGACCACAGCTCTCTGACTCCATGGGTGAAAAATGGACATTTGAAAGCCATACAGGAGAAGTGAAACTTAAAAGAAGGTCAAGCCATTGGAAATGGAGTTTAGATATTGAGCCATCTTATGACACCTTTGCTACATCTTCGCCGAGATATTTTAAATCTTGACTGTCCATATTGGAAGCGTGTGTGTGTTTGTGTGTGCTTGTGTATGTCTGCATTTTGGAAACTCATTAGAACAAGATGTCCTTGTCACTGACAGTTTGGTCAACTGGTCCCTCCACTCATGCCAGAACCACCCATTAGGCAATGTGGCTCAAAGAGGAGTCCGTGTCTCCCATACGAATTCACACTTACACATCATGAGAACTTGGATGGCTGGAAGACTGTGAGCATATATTAATTATGGTGCTAAAAGCACAAGAGAGAGATATCCTTGCAATCTAGAAGTTCATATGCAAAAAAAAAGAGAGAGAAAAAAGTCGGAGCTATTTTTAACCTTGAAATAGAATCCCTGTGACCATTTTTGTGCAATTAAGTTGGATATTAGATGCTCTAAAAGTCAAGTGAGGAAAATTCATATTTATTGGCTGAGGGTCAAACAGCCAATGCAAGAACAGACAGGTGAGATCAGAGCAGGAAATACATTTAGAATTTCACAATTTTAGCTGAAGAATGACCATGACATATTTTCAAATGTAAACCATATGCAGATATTTACATGACCTACATATATTCAGGTGTAGGAAACAGGGGGGTGGGTGGGGTTAATATATGCTGTTTTGCGTGTAGTAGTTAAGGGTAGTGTTTAAACATGAGGGCCAACAGCAAACCAAACTAAAATGCATTTTGGGATATTTCTGTAAGTGATAAAGCGCAAAGACCATTTCACTTTCATTCCTGCCACTTAAGCAGCTTTGTGGCATATTCTCCTTTTTTCTGCTAACACCTCAAAACTATCACATTCAAAGCTTAATGCAGAGGAAACCAGCATAGCCATCATGGCATTACAATTTACTTCAAAGCTACACAACATCAAGAAAAAATCATGGTTTGGTCTAAAGCAGCATGCATGCACGGCTATAGTTACTTTATACCACATGCTACAATGAATACTCTATACAGTGGAATACATTCACATAGAAAGTGACAGCCAGACACGATCCCTCCGAGTACAGAGAACGCAGCCCTTGTGTACCACACGGCAGAAACAGCTGTGAGCTGTTTGCTTACATTCACTGCCAGTAGTTGAGCCCGGAAATGCTGTCTGGCACACAAAATAATCTCAGCAAAGTTCACTTTCTGGAGGTCCTCCTTTTTATTTGCAGCCATGGCATTCTGATGATGCTCTAGCCTTATCTATTGGTGCATGTAGATCTTTTTTTTTTTTGTATTTCCACCACTGTGACTGCAGACGTCCCCACAGACAAGCCTTCCTTGAGATTTGTCACATCAAGTAAACAGTGCTATTCAGACAGGGACTGTAGCACTCAAACAATTTGGGAGGAGGGAAGGGAAGGGAAGGTTCACATCAAGGGAGGCACAAACGCTTCTGAGCCCTATGATTCTGACATCCTTTGACTGTTCCTATTTAGTAGTACCATTAAATGTGAGGGTAAACGTTTTCCTTCGGAAGCAGAAACGTGTTTGCGCGCGTGTGTGTGTGTGTGTGAAAGAGAGAGAGAGAGACGGAGAGAGGACAGAATTGGAAGCAAATTTGAGGGCACGATTGCAGCAGGTGACATGGAAATTAATGGGGTCCAGCAATGATCACCTGGATATAGTTAAACATACAGCCAAATAAACCCAACAGTATACAAACCCCTGCTTTCAAGCAAGGAAGAGAAGGAAACAGAAAAGGAATGGAAAAAAAATAGAAAAGGAAAAAAAGAAAGAAAGAGGAAAAAATAGATGAAAGCATTTCAAATAAAGGCTCCCTGTCCAGCCGAGGCCGATCCTGCGGTCGCCGCATGCCGAGTGGTTGACAGTGACAGGACGTATTTCTTGGCTGGCAAACAGCATTATTCTCATTTTCAGCCCCATTGTCAGCTCTCATGGATATCCACTGTCAGGCAGAGGAGCGGCGGCAGTAACCGGGGCACCCACATTCTCTGCATGTGTCCATCTCTGTCGGCACCCATACCTGCAATGCCAGATGATGGAAGGGGTAGAGGTGGGGGGTGGCAAGCTGCAGAGGGTTGCTGGTTGGGGGTGGCGGGTGGTGGTGCGTGCGTGTGTGTGTGTGTGTGTGTGTGTGTGTGTGTGTGTGTGTGTGTGTGTGGGGAGGGGGAGGGGTAGTTGGCAGAATCTCTCACAATCTTCCCCCGCCAGAGAAAGAAAGGTTCATTCAGTCATGGCTGTAGAGGTCTGACAGACGTGTTTCCTGCTCCTGATATGTCTTGTGACAGACTGTCCATTTCCTTCACTGCTGCCCCCCTCCACTCCCCCTACATCCCACCCCCTCACTCCCCCTCACATGGGAGAGGACACACACACACTGCTCAAAATCAGCCACACACAGAGCAGCAAGTTGCACTACCAGATGAGAGTGTAAATGAGCGCCATCCAAAAAATACAACCAGACAACAACCTAAAAAAACAAACAAACAATAAACCAAAAAACTCAACTGCACATCTGTGAAGTCACATCTAAAAGAGTGACTATCAAAAAAATCATAACACATCCTGTCTCTCCCCTTTTCTCCTACGCTCTATCAGATCATTGAGCCATTGAGCAATATTTTTGCTAGCAGCCTTTTTCTTTGTCAACAAATGTAGCCAATCAACCCATGTTCTAAGGGACGGAAAAATGTACTATGCATGCCAAGAGACAGGCTCTTGCCACTCCATCCTTGAACAAACACGGTGAACATTCCTGGACACCTCGCTGACAAATTACATTGCATGCGACCAGTGGATGTGCAACAGCCAGGGTAATGTAACATTTGGATGCTTGCCACGACCCCGGCACCAATATGGGTGGCCCCGTGGAGCAAGCGTGTGGTCTCCAGCATAGACCTTTTGGTCTAACAGAATGCACTTGTATGAGTGCGCTGCACTCGCTACACCAAACACAAAGTACCCTCTGAACCAATTTAGCCATGATCCACACTAATGAAAGGCAGGGCAGTGCAGAAGCTTATTAACAGGTCACAGTGGGTCGCACTGAAGAAACTCAGCTCTGTCTATGTTACAAGGCAATTACACCAAGATGAGTTGAGATGGGGAAAAATAGATACTGTATATAGCAGACACAAGGAAATCTTAAAGGAAAAACAAGCTATGGAAGTTGCAAATACATATAGTGGTACTTTCAACAAAACAAATGTGAGGGAACATTTCATATTCACATTTCATATGCTCAAGTTTCAGAATGAGATCAAAGAATAAGTCAAACTGTACTGGATGCTACTAGCAGGAACTGTATCAAACTCAGTGCTATGTTGTGGGAGACCAATGAGAATATCTTTTTTGCCTTTCTTTTCTTATTTCCTTTTTTTTTCCTTGCAGGACAAATGGTGGGACACAAAGCCAAGCGAACATGATGTCAATGCGCACACCCTGCCTCCCTCTCTGCCTCCTCCTCCCTCCCTTGCTCTCCTGCTCTCCCTTTTATCCACATGTTCTGTCCTCAATACGTCTACTTTCAAAACCCTTCCTTTTTAAAGCACTGTTTTCTCAGAAGGGTCCAGAGACAGGGGCACAAAGTTCCCCCACAGCCTCCATCCAGTGCCAGTCTGCCCGGGCGAGGCACACCACGGACTGTGCACAATTTCTCCCCACAGATCTCAGGCTGTGCTATAGATTGATACGTAGAGTCATGCTCCCCCGAGAGAACCCCCCCCACACACACACACACTTCTACTTGTGCCAATTTAGTGCCAATCTCGTCTGAATTTAAATTGCCGTGGCGATTTTCCTGTGGCGCCGGGAGACGGGTGAGCGAACAGTGCCCCTGGTACCCTAATCCAGACATGGTTTCCATGGGTGTATGTATGGGGCAGATAAGGGAGGGGTGGGCGGATGGATGGATATTTTTTTATTATTTGGGCTGGCTGCTGGAGAGAAATGTGGGACACATCTCTCTGGATTGATCTGGGAATAGAGGGTGGGGTGGAGTGGAGTGGGGTAGGAGGGTGGGGGGACTGGGTCTCCAGGTGTGACAAGAGCAGCAGAGATGCCAGGTCAAAAAGTAGAGCGCACTTCAAGCAATCAGAAAAAAAGAAGAGAGAGAAAGAAGGGGAAAGACTAAACTGGTTTAGAGCTATAAATGAATTTAAAATACACAAGCGCTAACATGCATATGTGGGGCTATGTGCACAAAGACACAAGATGATGGACATGCATGTGGGTGTACACACACAGGCACACAGACACACACACAAGCACACACACAATCACAACCATCTTATCTCATAACAGAAACCAATTGGAGCCTCAGCATAATTCAGTCAATAGTTTACAGTCCAAAACACAAAGCCAATACAAAAATAAATAAATAAATAAATAAATCTCATATGACATGCAATCATGTAGCCACCATGTTAATAACATTAAAACAGGAGCATAGCAGCTATTCTCCAGGCCTCTCTGCTTGCTCCACACACACACGCGCGTGTATAAAGGCCCTGGGCTACAGTGTCAGTAGTGTGGAGCAGAAACTCACTGATTCCCCAGCGATCCATTCCTGACTGAGAGACTGATTAGCCCCCTTTGTTTTTCCGACACTGCAGAAAAAGGGGCTTTTGTGTCTCCGCTCTGTAGCTGAGAGCCAAGCGCGGCCCAGACTTTCAATGGGAAACGGCCAGTAGTTTATTATGCTACGGTGCCTGGGAAATGAATGTGGATAATAGATATATTCACAAGCATATTAATATCCTTGGAGTTCAACTTTCTCTATCCACCCCACCCACCCACACACTCCCACCAACCCATCCAGCCTTGTCTCCATTCCTGACTCTCCATTTTCTCTCTCCCAAGCTCCAAACTGCTTTGCCCTTGGCTATGCCTTATACTAAATAGATTTATGAGAACATTTGTGTCATATCCCCCCCCGACACACACACACACACACACACACACACACACACACACACACACACACACACACACACCCTCCTTCCCTTCCCTTATTGTCAAGACAGATCATCAACTCCAGGCTCTGACTCAGTGGGATTGCCACATAGGCTTGCTGCTCGTGGGCCAAAGCCTTAGCATTCATCTCCCTGGGAGGTTTAACCAGGCAAATTGGCCAGTGACACTTCTCTCAAGGCTTCTCAGTCGTTATTAGCAGGGGGTCAGGGGTACCAAAATACTACCTCCAGGAATACATTTCCACTAACTGTGGAATCACTATCCAATTGCGAGGCCTTGAGGAAAGGAACAAAAAAAAAAAGAAAGAAAGCCTGCATTAGTAACTGGAAATTGAGGGCAATATAGCCACTGAGAAACTGTTGATGTTCCTCCCGTCTGACTGTGGACATTCGTCCGGCATCCATATGAGAGGAGGCTTTATTGACAGCGGTGCAATTCAAACAGAGCCGCTTGGTCAAGATGATGAAATAAATCAAATTGTCTGCCTCATAGATGTCAGTGCACTAATGGGAGTCATCTTCAGAGCAGGGGCAGCGCCAGAGAGGGGTGTTTGTGTGTGTGTGTGTGTGTGTGTGTGTGTGTGTGTGTGTTTGTCCTCCGACAGAGACTGCGCTTCAGTCATCCTCCATCACGTCAGGGAGCCGAGAGTGCCCAGAGCTACGTTCAACCTGACCCCATTTAGAGCTTAACTAACATCACATATATTTTTGGTGTGTGTGTGTATGTGTGTGTGTGTGCGTGCGTGCGTGTGTGTGTCCGTGTGTGTGTGTGCGTGCATGAGTTGGACAGAGAAGGAAAGAGAGAGAGAGAGCAAGTGTGAGAGAGAGAAGGAAAGAGAGACAGCGAGAGAAAGAGAGAGAATGTGTGTTCCACTTCACCCAGACATGGCGTTGAACTCCTGATCTCGCGCTGTACTTTGGCAGACCCTGGGGAAATTATCAATCTTTAATTATCATTGCAGAGCTCGGAGCAAGCCGGCGCGGCATAGGGCGAGCTTAGGGGGAACCGGGGCCGAAAAAAAAAAAAAAAAAAAAAAGGTAATTTCCGATGGGCTCGGCTTTGCACAGCCGAGCAGATGCTTGCCTCTGTCTGAGCCTCAGCCTGAGTCTCTCTCTCCGGCCCTCGCTGTATGCACGAACTCATCCGCACACGTCCTCTACTGTCAGAATGAAGATTTCATCCCTCCTTTGAACTACAGCCCAGTTCAAACGCGCGTCAGCGATGCTAAATTATGCATATGTCAGATTCCCAAAGGAGGATAAACAGTGGAGAATGAACGCCAGAGTGGCTTTTCAACCTATGCCCAGATGTGATTTCTGATGTCTGAAGCACAGCGCTCCTGTGGCACAAAAACTGACTGGCCAGGTAGGATCTTGAGAAGTCAGAAGGAATCCTTAATCTTCATACATATTTGAACTAAAAGGCATTCAAACTGTTTCGTTTTGGATTTGGTTCTCTGGCACTCTGGACACAAGCCAGATAGGAGTTAAAGGAGGGGAAAGGAAGCAAAGAGTGAAAGGGGAGGAATGAGAGGGAGAAAGAGAGAGAGAGAGAGAGAGAGAGAGAGAGAGAGAGAGAGAGAGAGAGAGAGAGAGAGAGAGAGAGAGAGAGAGAGAGAGAGAGAGAGAGAGTGTAGAAGAGCGGAAACGCCAACCAGAGGTATGGATGGCACGTTTCCAATTAAACACTGACACACAGGCTTGGGATCAGACGAGAGAGAAATGTACCTCAGGGTGGCAGGAGGGTTACAAATGACCAAAGTCACTGTGTGCCGAGCTTATTTCAGTGGCACGGCGTTGGCTGACGTGACGCAATGCCCGCACACCTACTTGGGTGGCTCAGGGGATGACGGAGTACTGGTAGTCCGCACGCACGCTGGCCGTCGTGTGCCCAACAGACATGCGGTAACAGGTTTTCTAAAAAAGGGGGCTGTTTCTCATCCGTGTGGTGAAAAAGTGGCCTGTCCAGGCTGTCAGAGCCGTGCTATTATTGATTATTAAGAGAAAGAAATGGTATATTACGGCCAAGTGTCGCCACTAAAATTAAATACAAGACACTAATGAATAAAGATGAACAAAGTAGTGCAGCTGGGGGGGGAAGGTGAGGTGGGGTGGGGGGATTAGGGAAGGACAAAGGTCCTGATTTACAGCCACCAAGAGTAGGGCAATGAAGAATGAGACAGAGAGCAGAGGAAAGGGAGGAAGGCAGGGAGAAAGGGAGAGGGAGCTTGAGAGAGAGAGAGAGAGAGAGAGAGAGAGAGAGAGAGAGAGAGAGAGAGAGAGAGATAGAATGAGAGAAAGCCAGACATATGTACACACCTGAACAATTGAATTGATTCATTTTATGTCTGTGTGTGTATAGTGGGCAATTCACTTGATTGACTTTTTCATTTTGCCCCTCCGCCGCACTCTGTGCTGTCTCCACAACCCTGCTACAGTGGACCCATTTTAAAATATACAGACTGATGTTGACATGCCAACGCCCTGTTTGAGGATGGGCTACACTGTCAGGTGTGGCAAGACTGACACGGTCAAATTGAATTGTTTTCCAACGCCCTGTCAATCAAGCATTTCATCAAATAATTTGGGCTGCTTTGTGAGGCATGCAGAGCTTCCGTGCCAACCAAACTCATGAACATTATCTGACAGCTGTCTGGAAACATTTTTTGTACTGCTACTATTGTCAATGTATTGTTTATTATCATTATTTTTATATTTATTATTTATTTTTGTCATGATTATTATAAATATATATTATATTATATTATATTATATTATATTATATTATATTATATTATATTATATTATATTATAAGTTTTGGGATGGTTTGAATGATTTCTAGGTCAACTCAAGGTGAAAATGTAATCAATTGTTGAATAATTTAAAGAGCATGGGAGATGGGGAGATGGAGAGAGGAAGAGATGGGGAGGGAGGTGAGCATATGAAAGATGGACACCCAACACTAGTTCTAATGAACAAGAGAACAGGGGAAAGGTAAGGATGGCCTCTCCATATGTCCCACCTCCTCGAGACTCAGCAGATTGTTGGGCCAACCTCAACAGATGAGAACTCCGGCTGACCTCCAACTTGGATACATGTTCAAGTCCCCAAGAGCGGCGTCCATGTCAAGTACCTGAAGACCTGCTCTTCGACAAGGGGAACTCTGGGACGAGCCAAACCAAACCTCGACAACCCCTGGATTTGAAGGAGTGGGAGGCTGTGGGATGGGATTTGGTGGGGGTGCTTTACAGGCCTCCTGGCAAACTTCCATGGGAGTTTCATGTCAGTGCTTCGGAGGTTATCGCATGTGCACTGGTGTGTGTCTAGAATGGGTAAGTAGCTGGCGTGGGTGTTGGAGCCGAGGCTCCCCTGCCACTCCTGCAGGCTGTATGCAGACGGCTCACAGCAGCTGGAGCATGTCTGGGGATTTATGCAATATGCATAAGGCTGACCAATCATGATCAACAAAGCCACGCAACAGTGGCCAACACAAAGGCAACATGCATGCTGTTCTTTTTTTCCCCCAAAAGAAAAAGCAGAAAGAGCAATAAATAAAGAATGCACAAGCAAAGGGAGAACATAAGAACATATATGACTAGGGGGACTGCTGACTAGAGAAATATATTTCTATAGTACACAACGCAGTATAGAATATGCCCACCATTCACTCAAAGCCACTGATACATACTGCACTGAATGACAAAAGACTTGAGAATGTGGCTTACTGATGACTGGAAACTAAAATACCAAATCTCAGCAACTCAGGGGTAGTCATGTAGCTGAGGCAGGAACGGTGTGTAATCTAGTTCACACTGATTAATTAATGAGATATGCGCCGAGTTTGAACTAAATGTGATAGTGGAATTGCTTTGACATTACATGGATATGATTTAGGACCATTAGCATGCAACAAGTGGGATGAAATACTGCCTGGGCCAGTCAAATAGGAACATGTATAACATATAATGCTGTATTTCATTTATTACAGAACCCAATGGAAAACACCAAAGCTTAGCATCCTTAGCATGACACTGTCCTCTGAAAAGGCTTTATGGGTGAGGCAGTGACTGGTGGCTGTGGCTCTGTCTGAGGTAGGCAATCAGGAAGCAAAGGCCTTGTGTGGGGCTGCTGGTGGTGGTGGTGGTGGTGGTGGAGGGAGGCAAATCAGCCATAACTGATTGCTCTTTTCAATCAGGTGAATTAAGCTGAGCACAGCCCAGCCTACGTAGATGAGCTAGTGATTATTCAACGTGTGATTCTGTGCCCCCACCACCTTCCACTACCACCACCCCACCCCACCCCGTTTCCCTCCCTACACCCCTCTCCTGTGGCACCTTGATGCAACGCACAGAAATCAGTTGCGCTCGGCCGTTTGCTCGCAGCTGCCTTCACCTCACGTGGACTAACGAGGAAGAGGTGCTAGAGCACCTGCGCCATCAAACGTCCCTGAAGGGTTTGTTTAACAAAAATAGGGGAGAGATTGAGAGAGAGTGAAATGGGGGGAAGGAGAGAGAGAGAGAGAGAGGGAGAAGAGGATGAGAGAGAGAGATTGAGAGAGACAGAAAGCCGGCAGACAGGAGGACCATTTAAGAGCATGGTAGGACGGTTCCGGAGGGCTTTGCTGTAGCGGTGTTGAATATCAGAGACAGAGCGCTGGTAAAGAGAGGCTGGCGTGGGGACAGGGGCCCTGACATGGCTCTGTTCCGGTGCATTGCGCTGAGGAGCTGAGCCACGGCTTTGATGAAGAAGACAGGGATGAAGTCAGGGAGGTGTGATCCTAAAAAGCTTCCCCACCCAAAAAAGAGGTGGCAAGAGACTTTGATTTCACCAAGCTGACGAGGCTTGAGCAATGAGAGGAAAGAGTGAAGCAGAGCAGGGATAAAAATAAATAAAAAATTAAAAAAGAGCCAAAAAGTTCTCTCCACTCAAAGGAAAAGATACATTCAGTTAATGCGAAGTGGAAATTTCCTGGTGAGAGGAGACAGACAGAGAGAGACAGAGAGAGAGATAAGGAAGTTTAATCAGAATGGCTGAGAAACGACTGTCGATTAGGCGAAGGTATGCATGTGCAGCATGACGTGATAGTGAAGCAACCTGCTCTCTTGCTCTGCTGCCAATTTACCTGACAGGCCACCAGCAGCTTGTAAGAGATCTGAAGATGCTGGTCAATTATTCAAACAGGCCCAGCTGTGGCGCACGGGGGGAAGTGCACTACCAGACAAGACTGACGGAGCTGAGGTGTGCAATCTGCCACCCTCCTTCTGACACTCGGCATGTCTTGTTGTCTACGAGCATGCTTTTGAAAATCAATATTTCTTTCCTTGCCTTTTTCTTTTCTTTTCTTTTTTTAATGGCTGATTACACCTGCTTTGGGATTCGGTGCTTTCTTGGGCT
Organism: Tenualosa thibaudeaui; assembly: GCA_027481765.1. Lineage (NCBI taxonomy): Eukaryota > Metazoa > Chordata > Actinopteri > Clupeiformes > Clupeidae > Tenualosa > Tenualosa thibaudeaui. Next base: position 4,124,895 of record JAIFZK010000004.1, on the reverse strand, counting down.
AGAAACACTTTCAGGAGTGGTGAAACAATGAAATTAATTACCAGCTACAGTTGCAGCAACTGTGTTTTTAACACAATGCTCATTGAAGCTGTGCACTTTTACGCTAAACAATAACAAACCTCCAGATTTCAGGTTATCTGTACCACTGGGTCAATATGACCTTTAAGATGAAGTTCTTAGAGTTGTCTGCAAGGTTGTGTAATACTGTTACACGGAAGTCATCCAGTTATTAACAATGGAACATCTTAATTTCTCATAAACACCGTCATTAGTGAGGCCACTATTACCCTGCAGTGGTATTTGACTTAATGAACTGAATCAACCAACTGCTTATCTGTCACACATAATTAGCTACCGGCCATGTACAAAGAATTGATTGTCCCTGAAATGACGAGTCCATGACATTCAGTTTGAGGTGAATACTCATTCATCTACAACCATTCAGACTAGGACTCGTCCACTCATCAACAGTGATTGGCTTCTTCAACCGACCACATAATTAGTTAAATTTGATTAAGTAACCAATTAGGTGACTAACAAAGTAAATAACCCTTCGAGGCTTCGACAAAACCCTTCCGAATGAAATTAGAAAGGAATGAGTGTATTGACAGACAAAATGACTGTGTGGTCTACTGCTCACACAAGCTCATTCTCTCCACAAGGAGAAGTTGGTGAGACGTTTTCAGCCACACAGAAGATTTTTAGTGGATTACTATTAGATAGGGGGGAGAAAAAAAATTGCTCAACAAAAATCAATAGCTACTTAATTTAATTAATGTCAAGCTAGATATACTAGCTTGACAGCCTTTAAGGAAAAGATAAGTAAACCTGCAGCCCTACAATGTCAAAAGGCATGGCCTCATAGCTGGGGCTCTCTCCTTTGACGGTGGCCATTGTGTAAAGTGTGTAACTCCTCTGTGCTCTATTACAGTATTCTCACTGATCCCCTCCACGTCATAGCTTTGCACTGCTCACATGCCGTGCAACACCAGGGTAACAGGCACATCAGAGGAGGACGGAGCGAGATTTATACATAACGCACAGATTAAAGGCAGGCTACTACGGCTATTAAGAAGTTTTATTTCATTCGAAGGAAGTGTTCTAATTGAAGTGTCCTAACCTTGTTGGGACAAATCTGTAGTGAGCTTCCATATAACATTAGCCTGCCTAAATCAACAGGTGAAAAAGCCTCAGAGCTCTGGGCTAGAGAGAGAGAGAGAGAGAGAGAGAGAGACATAACACAAACATAACAAAAAAAACAACAACAAACGAGTACTTAATTGTAACCAGAAACATCCAGTGGTAAATGGAGCCTGCAAGGCCATGGTGCAACAATACGTTATCATTATCAAACATTATCAGGAGTACAACACACTGTGGCACCGTTATAAAAACCCAGGGACTGTCAACATTGGGCATGATGGATAAAGATGCAAATTCATACTAAGCACAAGCTCCATCCTTCTATGATGCATGGTAATGTTCTGTGAAAATTGTTGAGAGGAGGGAAGGTGCTGGGTCATCATGGTCATCATGGGGGCAGCCAGAGAGAGAGAGAGAGAGAGAGGGAGAGAGAGAGAGAGAGAGAGAAAGAGAGAATGACTACCTACTAAAGATGTTCTAATTCACAGACAGCTTTCTACTTTACCTTTGCTGGCATTGTCCACGTGCTCCAGCTCGTCAGGGAACTTGAGGATCTCAGGATACATCTCCTCGCCCTTCTCAGCCAGGAAGTGCAACAGCGTGGTGTTCTGATCTGTCGATTTTGTGTCTCGGAGCTGGATGAAGAGAAGAGAGAGAGAAACAGAAATGAGTCATGCAGGAAGTGATAGAATTGTTGGAATATCAGCTTCCTACTTCTCAGTAGTCTCTTACGAGTAATTAATGTAGGCATGGTTGTGACAACTAAACAGTGTCAGAAAGAAGATCTTGAAAAAACATTTTGAAAGCACCCCTCTAAACCATAATAGATGCAATGCAATGCAATAAATAAATAAATGAATGAATGAATGTGTAAATGATTATTACGTATTACTTATTTCACAGCTTAATACATTAGAGATGGAACATAGCTTAAAAGGAGAGGGGAAAAAATGAGTATTCACTTGACTTAAAAAGAGCCCAAACACAAAACAGCCGGCTGAACATACCAAACGGCTCGGTGCAGGGTGCCAGATGCTTGAGCTGCTGCTGTGATTTCGAAACAAGAGGAAAGTCTCTCTGATTCGGTTTGACCTTTTGATGAGAGGTCCTAGCTGTGCGGCTTAGACAAGCCAAATCCATTTCCTCCAACCACCCCACCCCCCCCCCCCTCTAAAACTCATGAACAATTTTTGAGAAATTGGTTCACTGATGCATTCATCCTGACATACATTTCCTTGGCCAAGACTCTCCCTGAGCATATTTCATTTCACCCTTTGCCACTTTCTTTCTATTTTTTTTGTGACTTTTTTTTTTCTCTTCCCATCTCCTTTCACACAGAATGAATGTGTTTAGGAAAAGACATTTTAAGAACTGTGCAACCTCAGCTTGTAAATCAATCATGTAGGTTTGGTATCAGGGATTTATTAAGTGCGGGTCTCCTTTTCCAAATACACTGTGACACGACTGCGGCATGCCACAAGAGTAGGTCTGAGGTTTCCTCTCCCTCCTCCTTTTCTCTCTCTCTCTCCCTCTCTCTCTCTCTCTCTCTCTCTCTCAACTGTCCACAGGCATTATAGCTGGAGAGAAGCAATGAATCAAGACAAAGTGAAATGCTTTTAATATAAGAGTGCAACAGCTCTGCTCCTATCAGGGCACTGCAGCAGCCTGACTCAGAGTTGTTTTGTACACACCTGAATCCACATTAATATTTAAACTAAAGGGGATGGTGTGTGTGTGTGTGTGTGTGTGTGTGTGTGTGTTGGGATGGGCGGATTCGGGGCTTACACCCACAGTGCAACATCTGTTCAGCCACATCCAGACCACACTAAATCATGCATTTATGTGTTGATGTAGCACTTCAAGGTGTTTCTGCATTGCACACAACTGATGAATAGGTATGTCGATAAAACTGAAAACTGTGTTGGCAGGAAAAGGCTGCCCTGCTTAATTAGAAGGTAAGGCTAAATTATGAGCTCTCACTCCTGCGGCCCGGGGTACCAACCGAGGAATAAGGCATTAAGGAAGAAAAAAAAAAGAATAATAAAATAAATAAATAAGCACAGCTCATATCCAGGTGTCCACATCCATGAGTCCAGTGCCTGATGCGGGCACAACACTGAGCCCTCTGAAGGCACCGGTCGCACAGAACTTTTTCTTTCAACTCTCACCAAGAAATGAGTGTTAAAAACATGCAAGGTGTAAACTGATTATATTCATGTTGCTAAGCTACATCACAATTAGCAAATTAGCTTGTTTCTTGACCATCTATTAAAAAAAAAAAAGACCTGAAAAGTATTTTTTTAAGTAGTACTTTAAGTAGTACTTTAAGTGCTTTGTGCTTTTAGACGTCTCAGTGTTTTCCTGTCTGTGCCTTGTATTAATGCAAGGCATATCGCAATTGTCAGCAACATTGTTTCACGGGGAAACATTGGGAATTTAAGCGCCTATGGGTGAAAAATGTGTCTGTCTGGACAGCCCCTAAGATGACTCTGAAACCATGGACACAAACTGAATCGGTCCCCAGTTCCACATTCCTCCCTCCTCATACAACTGTTATCCTGCCTCTGAGTTATGGCCTGGGGGGGGGGGGGGGGGTAGGGGCTTGGTGGGTCACCTGATTCCCCCCAGAGACCAATCAGTCATTGACAGAGGGAGGAAATGAAGATGAGAGGATCAAGTGAATGGCTCGTCTTCCAGACTGACATCAGTCCACAGATGGCATTCGACTGGACTTCCTTCTAAAAACATTGAAGCGGTGGGGGTGGCTAATTAGCCGTGCATCGCTCCCAGGGAAGGGCAGAAGATGAGAAAACCCGTCCCCAAAGCGCTGATCGGACAGAGGACTCTTTTGGCCTATCGTTTCAACATGAGGACAGCAGACACCAGACATCAGTTGCTACCACACTCAAATAGTTTTTTCTTCCATCATTCCCAGTCCTCTTAGTGCTAAGAAGGAAGAGAAGGACTGCTGGGGAGGTGTAGAGAGGGAGCCGTCAAGCCTGTGACTTCGGGAGGGTGGACCCAAGGAGACTGGGGGGAGATGGTGACAACATCGATGCTGTGTATAATCGATGCTGTACAGCACAGCAGATGTGATATTAACCTTTTCCCAAATACTTGGGCTACTAATGAGCATTGGCATACTTTCCCCCTGAATGAACAAACCCCTCTTCACATCTCTATCTTGGCAAAGAGAAGTGAGGAGTCAATGTAAGAATAAGGAGCTGTGTCATATGGTGGTGAGAGGCTGACAGGGTTTGAAATCATACTAGATACTAGGGAGTTAAAAGCAATTTGGGCTGTGTTAAAAAAAAAAAAAAAAAAAAAAAAAACACATGGCAAAAAAGCATGGGGGAAAAGTTGTGAGTTACAGTTAACTGCAATACATGTAGCTTGCAACACTACGGTCTGATTTATTAAGAATGTATTTTGGCCTCTTGTCATGTGAACAGGGTGAGATACTTACGGTTTCAACCCGATACAGCAGGTCTATATTTGGCTTACTGGAAATATCCTTTCGTCCATCACTTACTCACTTCAGACATGCTAAGCAAAAGCAAATCATTGGTGGGTCAGAAGTGCTACTCGTCATGATCTTTCACATGTCTCAAAAAGTTTGAGATGGCATAAAAAACAGTCCACCAAGTCTGGCCAAGACAGGAGTGCTATGATATACGGACACAAAACAAACAAACGAACAAAAAAAAAAAAACTGGCTCTAGGCCTCCAGCTACCTCATCATTTATTCACAAAGCAGCTCCAACACAAACTACAGCCACTTTGAGGAGGAATGACGGGCAGCCCAACCCTTTTATCATGCACATGCATGTGTGTGTGCCGGGTCCGCACAAGCCTACTAGGATTACTTGCAAAGATATGCATGGCCCAGCCAATCATCCATCACCCTGATATGCAAACAAAGGCTATATATTAATCCAAGCACATCGTGACACATAATTATCTGTTCAAAAGGGGTCTTGGAGATCAATACAGCTTTTAGCCTGTTGAGGCCTTTGTATCCTTTTCAAAAAAGGGGGAGAGCCTCGCCAAGATTATAAAGCAATTGTTCCCAGGTAGGATGAATTGCTGTGAATCTAGACTAGAAAGGCTGGGATTGATTAATCCATTAGAGGAGTATAATTCTCTGATTGCTTTACAACCTGTTCCACGGTATTTATCTATTTATCAGAAAGGGCTGGATGCGCACTTCCCTGTCCCGATCGTCCGAATGTGGAGGGGAAGACTAACAAACACTTGGGAGAAATAATTGGTGAATTATTATCAGAGGCTCATGCCGAGTATTTTCATTCTAGATGGTGCTGTGTTCCAGCATCTATTATATAAATCACTTCCAATTTATCCTACAGAAATTGGCTATAAAGGATTGCAGGTGGAAAGGACACGTCTCAGCTGCAGTCGCTGAATTGACAATACAGAGGCAATGCCTTACAAGGCTCCGCTATGTGGGTGCATGGAGCTAACAACAGTAATGAAACCATAAATATCAAATGATTTTCTTGCGGGAGTGACCTCGGCACCCCCTCCGTTCTCTCACACACAAGATGGTGTCTTCTGTGTAAACAACAGATCCATGTTCATTTCAGAGCAACATTTTTTGCTTGATTATCCTGATTGGTCAAAGCACTTTAAAATTCCAGATATAGACTGCAGTTATTCACATTATCTGTAGGCCATTTGCCTCTTTCCAACTCCAAATGACTGATTCATGGTTGCCCCACAGATAATATTTCTTAAGGTTCGACCATTCTACCGGTGCCATCAGACAAGGTGCTTGGATTTCATTATAAAATTCTGTTTATGTAAAATTTTGTTAATTTGACACAACGTTATAAAATTAATAGTAAATTGACTGTTAGTGGTGAATTAGGACCAACATGAAGTCCATATAGCAAATCAACACAGCATCTGGAAGTGGAAAATGGAAATGACTGTGCATTATATATTCACTGTGCATTCATATTCTAACCAGAAAGATATGCTCAAAATGTTACAACCAGAGTCATAAGCAGACAAGATAGCTTGGTCATCAGGTATACCTGTCTAACAGCATCATTTGTTTTATCAATAAAATCCCTCAACGCACCCCTACAAATTACTTAGGTGGAGTTTGGGAAGCAACACAACATATTTTATCAGTGGCAGTTCCCTCAGTAGTGATTTCCTACAGAGTTTGGTCAGAACGTGGTGGTGGGTTATTACTAGGACAATAATTAAATTGCATTTTGTAGCTCATTGTGCACCTGTCCAAAGACTCTGATTCAGGAGGCTTACTAGCCATTATTACCCCAGTGGCCATTATTAACTTATTAGCAATATCAGGGAAGGCTGTCAGCATCTATATTAATATCTGTGAAGTCATTAATCCAAAGAAAGAAAGAAAGAAAGAAAGACAGAAAGACAGAAAGAAAGAAAGAAAAAAAGAAAGAAAGAAAGAAAGTAGTACCATTCAAACATTAATTTGAACGGGTCCTAGTGTTATTGATTTGACTCTGAGAAACAAAGATGGCATTACACCCAACCAAACTCCATAATTATGAAACTCTTTCATCACCCTCACCCTCATCTTTCTCTTCCTTCTCCTCCACCTTCTCCCCATGTTTTGCCTTTGAAAGTCACATAATTCTGACGACTGTCACTAGTCTGTAGTCACACTTTTCATGTTACATGGATGGAAAATCATCGCTCACAGTCCATAAAATTAGCCACATGCTAACAACAAGCCATTTGTGCGTAATATGCTCAATTAGCACCAGGCTATGTGTCACATTGCCATGTGCCGCTGAATCCTTCAAGTACATTTCAAAGAGGGAACAGCAGTTCAGCACAACAGACCATAACGTCGAAAATGACGTGGTAACTACGCCTTCATGCTATCCACTAGGAAAGCCAACGAGAGGATCGGAATGTGGTGGTAGGACAGGTGGGGCAGTATGGATAGTAGAGGATAGTGATAGATAGTGTTGAGAGTGAAATACATAAAATATCATATAAAAATACCCAGTGGTGGTAGCTTTCAAAATCAGTATCAGACGGCTCTCCTCTCAAGAGGCTGTGGCATCCATCTGCCTTCTTTTTCCCTTCAGCACAGACAAATTAACCAGTGAGGTGGATGTCTCTTAATTAATCAATCAACCTGTCAGCCAGCCGCCGCCACACTAGGGAGAGAGGTGACAAAGCGCAGGGGGAAAACATGCCACACCCTCACAGCGGTGCCTTCACTCATGTGTGTCTGGCTCAGCTTTAAAAAATAAATAAATAAAAATAAAAAATTCAAAATTAAGTAAATACATTTAAAAAATGCTAAATTGTCACTCTTGCACTGAAACAATGACCAACCTGCCAGCAACCCCAGCAAACTCTCTGAATCCCGGTCAGACACCTCTTCGACAAATTAATGAATGGAATATAAGTGCTCCCATGTAAAAAGCATTTTGAAAAAGACAAAAGAGTCAGCGAGATAAAGAGAGAGAGGTGCCAGCCAGGGGACTGTGAGCCTGGTTGCCAACGTCTCCACTCCAGTGCGTCTGAAACTTGTTCCATATTCATTCCCCACTGCGAGTGCCGTGCTGCTGCTACAGCCACATGCTGGCAGAGCTAATTAGCACAACCCACCTCAGTGTGCCCATTCTCATAATATTCCCGTCATACGCCCTGCAGACGACACCCGCCTTTCTGACACACACACACACACACTGTCTCACACACAAGACAAACATATGTGGAGTATATGCAACCTGTTCCTTACATCTCCTTTTCCCATAAGACAACATTCAAACACACACACACAGACACACACACACACTGTCTCACACACAAGACAAACATATGTGGAGTATATGCAACCTGTTCCTTACATCTCCCTTTCCCTATAAGACAACATTCACACACACACACACACACACACACACACACACACACTCGCACACTCACGCTCTTTCATTAGATGAGGATAAATCATCTGCTCACATTGGGTAATCGCAATTTAATTTCATGCATTTCAAATTTCAATTTGTTTATTGTTACACCTAAACTGTCATTACCACACACAAAACCAAACCTGTGTGGTGCTGTTCCCATCTGCAACACACACACAACATTATGCAACATGAACATACACGTGTGCATGTGCATATATGTGTGTGTTTGTGTGTGTGTGTGTGTGTGTGTGGGGGGGTCTGCCAAGCAAATAATCTATTAATCAAGGCATCAGAGAACATAACATTCATACAATGAAATTGGACCCCGTTCCTCATCCCTGCATAATTCACAAGCACCAGATTGAGGTAGAACAATTCTGCTTCATGATCCCTTCCTGATCAAACAAAGCACAGTCTCTCTCTTTCTCTCTCTCTCTCTCACACACACACACACTCACACATACACACACACACACACACACTAACATCAGATTTGGATGTCGAATGAACACAAATGCCAACAAACATCAAAGATGACTGGCAACGCATCTGCATGCATCCACCTACAGCTGCACACATCTGTCAAAGCATCAGCCCAGCCCTAGCACTAATCAGCCAGTGTCATTAACAACAGCTGGAGCAGAGAAGCCCAGGTAAAATCATGCAATATCAAAACCTAGTCTCACTTGTCTCTCACTATTATTCATAGGTAGACTCTTATTCCTTACTGCTAATGTAGATGCAGGCTTCGACAGACAGAAAGAAAACAAAAGTCAGATGGGAGAAAGCTGGATGTAGTGAAGAAGGGGAAGAGAGAGAGAGAGAGAGAGAGAGAGAGAGAGAGAGAGAGAGAGAGAGAGAGAGAGAGAGAGAGAGAGAGAGAGAGAGAGAGAGAGAGAGAGAGAGAGAGAGAGAGAGAGAGAGAGAGAGAGAGAGATATTTATTGAGAGCAGAAAAAGTTGTGTCCCTCAGTGGCGAGGCCCAGTGGTTTCAGGTGACTGGGCAGTCATTAGGTCTCTCTAACAGGACTGCACACTGATTAGCACACTGAAGGGGAATACACTGGCATAATGGAGCTCAACATAACCAGACATTTCACTCAAGAAAGCAAGAAAGAAAGAGGAAAAAATTAAAGAAAGAAAGAAAGAAAGAAAGAAAAAAAGAAAGAAAGAAAGAAAGAAAAAAGAAAGAAAGAAAGAAACAGTAATAAATAAAATAATAGCAACCTACCAACTTGATATTAATGTCTTCCTACTGTATATCTTCCACATTTCCAGGGTCTGTACCCAACTTGCATCTCTCCTTCAATGACCTTTGCAACCTTTAGCTTCAAGTCAAGTCAAGTAGGGATTTATTGTCGTTTCAGCCATATACACAGTACATAGTGAGACGAGACAACGTTTCACCAGGAACAATTGGTGATACACGTAACTGTTAAAACACAGTATGGACAAGACAGATACGTAATAGTGCCTACATACACTATTGCGGGAGAAAAATAACATTACAACACAGTTCAACAGTTCACAGTTCAACAATCCTTATTCATCTCTCTCTCTCTTTTTTTCTCCTTAGTTTCCCCTCTCCATCTTCCCCACATTCTCTGTCCCCATGACACCTATGAAATTCTGGATCAAATTATAGCCACACATTTCTTTGATGCAATCCAGATCAGTTCTGTCAGCTCTGCCACAGTAGTCTTTCTGCATGAACTGAATGATCTAATTTTCCTTAAGTTATGATGTTCCACTAATTTTCCAGTGCATGGGGATTGTCTTTGCCCACGCCACCTACAGGATCCACCGGGGCTTTCACACCCTCACGTCACATTCTGCATCTCCATCTCCACACTCTGCATCTCCGTCACACTCTGCATCTGACACGAGAGGAGTATGTGTCATGTCATTGCCTTCTGTGTGATGGTTTCTGAATTATATCACAGCTTCGTACATAATGTCAAGTTGATTGCAAAGACTGAGGTTGATTAGCAGGAAAGACAATGTCAATAAATAGGTCTTGTTATCAACACCTACGCCTGGTTACAACCGGAGTTGGTTCCACTAGCAAGTGCTGTGAGTGTTGGCAGAATCAGTTGTGTTAAACAGGGATCCCTCCTCAGATGGCTCTCTCATCCCTCTCTCTCTCTCTCTCTCTGTCTGTCTGTCTGTCTCTCAACCGTTATGAGAATCATGAGTTTCTATCGCATTCTCCTGCCAAACCTAGGACTCCATTGTGCTGCCAATGTTAATATATGTACATCTGCTGGGATTTTATTCAATTTATGATTCCAGCAACAGCTCAGAAATCACATTAAGGCAAGGCGAGAAAGACAGAAAAAAAGAAAGAAAGAAAGACAAAAAAGACACCCATTCTAGTGCTTGAGCATATTCATCCCATCCACGCCTTTGCATTAATAGAGTGAGCTCTATCCCCGCATAATAATCAGTTTCCACTGAGACATAGGGGGAAACATAAATGTAAGAGAACAATTAGCTAATAAAAAGAAATAAGCAGCGGCAGGAGGGAACAAGTCTCTCGTCAACTAAAGGATTGTCATATCTGATTGCTCAATTAAGCTTTCTTTGCCAGAGGACCCCCCGATTCTCCAACAGCCGATCAGCACAGGCCTTATTGCCGTGATAATTTGTGGAGCGCTCGGGCCAGGGGCAGGGAGGCAGAGTCATGCCTGAGGGAGCAGAAATGGAGATCAGGCACGGCGTGGCAAAAGGAGCCGCAGGAGGAGGCGACCGTCTGTACACTGGCCACGACAGCGGATGCCTCAACGAGCAAGCAGGCAGGCACGACGTTTACACGCAGGCTCAGGTGTCGCCATGTTGTCAGAGGGCCTTTGTGTAAAGATGTGTGAGAGTGTGTTTGTGTGTGAGAGAAAGAGTGTGTGTAAGGGCGTGTGCGTGTGTGTGTAAGTATGTGTGTGTGTGCGTTGAGAAAATGACAACTGAAAACGAAAGAGCCTCGGGCTACACCTCTGGCAGAGGCCAGCCTGGGGAGAGAGAGGTGAGGGAGCTGAACTTGTCCATGAGCTTGAAAAACACACTGCTAAAAATGCCTGGGATATAAAAGACAGAGGGAAAAAAACTAGCTAGATTAGTAGATAAATGAACCATTTCATAAACTTTTATGGTTAACTGAACAACAAAGAAAGCACTCTAGCATGTACGTTTGAATAACTGAATGAAATATAGAGCTAGTGAATGATCTTTGTACATGTTCAAGTGGGCAAAGAAATGCAAGGTTCTCTCATAATCCAAGAACCTTGGCACGTCCTCTTTACTGCTAGTTTCAATCTACAGTACTGTACTGTGTGAGGGGCCTTTACATACCTAGCATACAAGATAAGCATACAGAAGTCGACAGATCTGTCAGAGCATTTGTCAACAATCTAGAGCCTCAAGCACTCATATTATTAATTGTGGTGTCTGCTACTGCGCTAGTTTATAGATGCTGATAAGTATAGAAACATACAGGTAAATATGGCTATTTGGAAAACCCATGGGGAATGAGACCAAACCCTATCAGGACCATGATGTCTGACAGAGAACCATTGCCGTTGTGGTTAGTTTCATTTTCGTTCTCTGTTTCTTTTCCTTTCCCCATCTGAAGGTGTTGCAATCTTTATGTGCATTCCTCAGAGTCTACCTTTCCTGAAAGATGTCAAATCTCCTTCAGAGTGGTTTCTCCTTTTTTCTCCCAGCTTCTCTTCCCTCTGTTTTTTTTTCTTTTCTTTTTCTTTTGAGGAGGCTGTGACAAGCAGGCAAAGATCTAGTGAAGAAAGCATATATGTTGACTTTATTTATTTCATTTCCCCCCTCTTTCCTTGGGAAGATTAAAGTGAAGTGAAGCTTAAAAGAGACTGGATGGCCTTTGTGTCTCTGGGAGCTCATGTCCAGACACACAGCAGACTTTTTGCAGATTTTTGAAAGAAAGAGAGAAAAGAAAAGAGATGCTTGAAGCCTATATGAAACATAGTCTGGCTGTGCTCTGATCAATGAGAGGTGAAATCCATCTTTCCTTCTCTTGCTCTTCGCTTCTTCCTTCGCGCTCTCTGATTCTTCCTCTCTTAAAGTTGCATGTCCGGTGAAACTGCATGCAATCTGTTTCGCTTTGTAAAACACCCATAAGCACAATGGCGGATGACTGTGCGGCGAATGTGGACGGTATTATCGAGGCCGACGGTGGAATCATTTTTAAAGATTCTCCAGATGTCTCCTCTTTGCGCAGATGAAAACACGATGTGCAAGGCCAGGGAGGCCAGTTGAAAATGAGACTTATGAGGGCACGTTAGCCCATTATAAATAACGAAGGAACGAGGCGAGTCAAAGGCAAGTCAAAACTTTCCTTCTCTCCTTTGCTTTATTTTTCTCCCCTTTGTCTGTCTCAGACATCGTCAATCATCGTACCCCATACAATCAAAGAAAAGTAAGAATCTCGCTCAGCTCAAAGTCAAACTTTATGGGCAACAAATAAAACCCATGTGCTGCCTGACTACATGTTCAAGGCTTTACATGTGAATAAGAGGTCCATGTCAAGTGTAATGGGCTGGAAGGAGGTTGTGGTCGGTGGGGTGGAGTGGGGGTCACAATACCCAGCCATGACAAGCAGGCAATATAATATGGTAATATGGTAATGTTACCAGTAAGAGTTAAAGTCGAAGCTCAGGGCTAATAAAAAGGAGCAAAATGATCGGGATTAGCTGCCCAGGGGGAGTCTTGCGTTGTCTGTGCCCACTGAGGCCTGCTCCCTCTGAGCCGACAGAAGAGGAGAGGGTGGGGCGCCCCGACTCCCTTGATGAGCTCATTAGGTAGCCAAGAGTCGCTATTCAGAGCTCCATTAAGCTGATTGACCGGAGCGAGAGAACGTGGGCATTTCCGTCTGTCCGTCAATAACCAGTCCAATCAGCCCCCCACAGTCCCCCCCCCACACACACACACACACACCACCACCACCACCACCACCACCCCCTCCTGCTCCGACCCACCACACCCCCTCTCATTTGGAGCCATATCTCCACATTTTGGACTCAATCAATTGGCCCACAGCATGTAAAGTCATGCCGAGCTTTTTTGGTCTGAGACAGTTCAATGTCCTTGTCACCACATTAGCCCTGTATTTGCTTTGCTTTTGGTGACTGTTTAACCGGGTTACTTATTTCAGAGGCAGGGGAGAAGGCCATTGTGTTGTAGCTAGTTTCGATGAAGACCGGCACCTGAGGCTATGTGTGTGTGTGTATGTGTGTGCGTGTGTGTTTGGGGGAGTGGGGGGCTGAAGAGCAGGGCGTGAATGGGGAATGAAGGCTGCCTCCAACTAAAGCGCTCGGGCCTGACTCACACACGAGCACCACTGGAACCTCATCACCCACCCCCTCGCTCTCCCACTCTCCCACTCATTGGGTAAAGGCAGAGTCATGAAATGGTCTGACCTTGCTGTGAGCCACTGGTGCATGGCCTGTCCATACTAGAAATTTTTTTCTGTCGCTGTCAGTACCCCTCTGTAAATTTCCCTTTCTCACACACACACACACACACCCATCACTATGCATATATTCACAGAAGGGAGATATGAAAGACATGGAGGGAGAAAGACAGAGATGATCTCTGATGAAGAAGAGTGGTCATTGCAAAAGCAGAAACAAAGTAGAATGTAAATGGCAATAATTCAGTTAGTTTTTTTAAACATACTTTCTTGTGCATTAAAATCACACTTCAGGACCACACCAAGGGATTTCAACTAACCCAAATCTTCCATCGCCCACCCACGTACCCTCCACCCCCCAAACCCCATTTCTTTTCTCTCTTTCAAATAACAGCAGCAGCAAATGAAAAAAAAAAAAAAAAAAAAAAAAAACAAAGAAAAAAACAGTCCCAACCAAGCGTCCTCCAACTTCAGAGCCTGTGGCTAGGACATCTGTTTTCCTATGGCAGGTGGGATGCGTCAGACTGCGACAGTCATTTCACAAATCTAACCAAGAAACACTGTGCAGAACTCTCTCCCTTTCCCTCTTTCTCCTCATTTCTCTTTTCTTTCTCTCACTCTCTCCCTTTCTCTCTCTTTCTCTCTTGCCGAAGAGCCTGGCAAATGGAACGCTTACCTTTCATGGCAGGTTCATCCGCACACTTTCTGCAACCAAACACTTTCTACAAAAAAAAAAAAAACAACTACATGGAAATGGACCAGTTGCATGCTAGCTTAGTGTGAATGGCTTCTAGACATGCACTTTCTTTTCCTTTCCAGGGAGTAAATATTCTTACAGTTACTGCAAACACCATATCACCATATACCCAGTTCACTCCATCTAATCTTGTTAAAAAAAATGTGTCACTCGCAGAAAAGAAATACTGTTTTCTGATAGGCTGACAAGGTGTGTGTTAATCCACACCTATGCTGTAAATCCAGTAAAAAAGAGGGTTCATCAGCATTTCATATCAATGCTCTTTTGAATAGCAATTCTAACAACCATAGTAAACAACAGTTCCACAAGCAAGCACAAACAGCTGTTAAAGCTCACAAAAGGTACAAAACAGTACAGCAGCCAGAAAGGTTAGCTTCTTTTAAAACAGACCACCATTCATACAAGCTGGTTTCAGCTGTCTATATTGTATGAAATGAATGAACTTGAGGCATCCTGATATACTGTCTATATTGTATGAAATGAATGAACTTGAGGCCACCTGATATACTGTCTATACTGTATGAAATGAATGAACTTGAGGCAGCCTGATATACTGTCTATACTGTATGAAATGAATGAACTTGGCGGAGGCTACTTTATTCCACTTGGTGTCGCAGAGTTCTTTGTCCCCGCCTTGTCCAGTAAGTCTGTATATCGAGACACCTTTGGAGGCGTTATGCATACATAACACATACATTGCCTTATGAGGGGTGGGTGCACATGACTAAACCTGATACATTTGTCATTCATTTTGTAAAGTGCACACCCAGCGAATACTGAAAGATTAGATTGTACACACAGTACAACTGTACACACAGTACAACTGTACACATAATGTAAACATGGCAGTGTAGTAGACTGATTAATATTCTATACTTCTGGAAGTGAAAGATGGTGAAATTTAGTGATAAAAGCAAGAAATGCATGTGACAGATGAGAATTTTTTGTTTAGTAAACTAGCAATATAACGGCGGGGAACTCCACATACCTTGGAGAGGAAGCTGATGTTGAAGCCGAAGGTCTGTGCATTGCGGGACCCGGCATTCATGTAGTTGCCCACCAGCAGCACCAACTCCAGGAGCTTGCTGAAACTCTCGCTCTTCTTCACCTCCTCACATGCGAACGTCACGTTCATCATATCTGGCCGAATGTTGTTCAGCTGCTCCTCGAAGGTCAATTTGAACAGGATGCCATTAAGGCGTGAACGGAGCAGCTTCACCGAGCTCATCTGCCAAAAACAAATTCAGAAAAGGCAAAAGGCAAATTCAGAAAAGGAGATAAATTCATTGGTGTCTTTGTCATTTACTGTATGCAAATTGCTACTGAAATCATCAGTAGGTGAACCAACCAAGAGTGCATTTGGCAGTGCTAAAGCAAAAGAAAAAAAGTATCATTTTCAAAAATGTTTAAAATCTAACAAAAACACTGAATGCTCTCTTTCTCTCTCTCTGTTCTGTTCACACTACTGTCGTCCACCAGGAGGGAACAGGTAAACTTTGCGAAATGTGAGGTGAATCGAGGTGAAAGCAGGGACACTCAGGAGAAGCAAATTCTTGAGATGGACGGTTAACCTTCCTGTTGTTTCAGTCTTTGTTTCAACCTGCAGCCTTGATGAGAAGTCATTGAGCATGTGACAGGTTTGTGCAAAGTACACAGAGAAAAATCAATTCTTTTTATTCCAGGCCTGTGGGGCTTGAAAAAAGGAATGGCATTTTCGTGAAAAACAGACTGTGTGTGTGTGTGTGTGTATGTGTGTGTGTGTGTGTGTGTGTGTGTGTGTGTGTGTGTGTGTGTGTATGTGTGAGGGGGGAGTGCAGATGAAGAGTGAAAGGGAAACTGAGCTGAATGTGTAAACGTACATGTCAGTGATTGTTGCTGTGTTTTCCACACACTGTCTGTACGATGCATGCTTGGATGTGTGTACATGTGTATGGACATGTGTATATATATGTTTGCATGTTTGTGTGTGTGTGTGTGTGTGTGTGTGTGTGTGTGTGTGTGTGTGTGTGTGTGTGTGTGTGTTTGGAACTCGAGGTTCTCAGCAGAATTCACTGCATAATCCAGTGCTAGAAGGCAGCCTAGGGACTCAGTCATGGTGTTCCATTACTTCTGAGATTTATTCATGTTTATGAGCAAGTTGTCTATCAAACCCAAAAGTCTTCCTGCTCACTCTTCACCAGTGATGAACTCATCCACCCACCCACCCACCCAACACACACACACACACGCACACGTGCACGCACACACACACACACACACACACACACACACACACACACACACACACACACACACACATACACACACACACACACACACTTGATTTGATTTCTCTCTGCATTATGAGAAGAAATCACAATAAAAGAGGGCGAGTTGGTGACAGCTCTAGCGGGAAGCAAAACTGAGAGTGACTTATTTCCCTGGGGAGCAGTGTGTGTGGTGGTGCTGATGAGGTGCCTCTCCAGTGGAAACACACACACACACACACACACATACACACACACATATATATATATATGCTCGCAACTCAGACAAGAAACCGTCACACCCTCTGACTTCCTGTGCTCTGTAAAGCTGGAAATAGAAAGAAGACGAAAGGAGGCACCACTTTTCCTCTAAGTAATCCAAATGAGCATCAGCCAGACACAACAACTAGCCAATCTGAAAGAGTAACAGACGTCACCTCATAGCCACTGATGGTTTTTTTTTTTTTTTATCTACTTAACTATGCACTGCCCGTGCCGATGGGTGGAGCTGACATTTTATGGGAATAAAATAATGAAGAGGGGAAGGGAAAAAAAATAGACTGAGACTTTGTGTGAGTGGAATACGAAAAATAATCAGGGGGAAAAAAAGTATAATTTGGAATTCAACATGGAGACTAGATGCTAAATATAGTGCACACCAGGAGTTCTCCCAGTGAGGCAGACTGTGGCCCGCAGAGCTATGCATTCAAATTGCATTACTGCAAACAGAGTCCAGCATTCCCACCTGTTACGAGCCGACCAAACCAAAATATGAACTGACATGAACCCATCAAAACATTGAGAGGAAAAGAGAGAGAGAGAGAGAAAAAAGGTGACTGGTGCCAGAGATGACATCCATGTGCAGGTGTAAGCATGTGTAAAGAGCAAACCAGCGGCTTTAAAAACTTGAACACCTAATGTGACCAACCCCCATCTTTATAGTATGAAAAATCCCCCCCCCCCACCCCACACACACACACCTTTTTATTATTCATCAAAATCACGTCTCCTGTCACTCACAATGCGGCTACTCGATTTGACTTGTCATAAAAAATGCCCTTTATATTCTTGGGCCTTTTAATTATACATTACTGCGTCTCTTTATATATTGAATAGCGCTGAAGCTGCACTGGGCCTGGAGGCTGTCTTCTTTCAGCTGCTTTTTCCCTTTTAATGGCTCTATTCTTAATTTCCTGGGCCCCCCCTACCTGCCTTCGCCCCCGCTCCAAAAACTCTAGCAGAAACCTACACATGTGCACAGCAGTGCCACAGGAGGAGGGCTGAGAAAGAAATAAAGAAAGAAAGAAAGAAAGGAACAGGGGAAAGAGAAGGAGGGAAAGGAGGGAGGGAGGGAGAGAGAGAGAGAGAGAGAGAGAGAGAGAGAGAGAGAGAGAGAGAGAGAGAGAGAGGTGGGGAGGAGAGACAGAAAGAGAAAGGGAAGGAGGGAGCGATGGAGAAGGAGAGGGGCGGGGGGCATGCCAGCGGTGTCAAAAAAGAATGGGTGAGTGAGAGGCGAGGGAGAGAAATGAGTTTGGAAATGTGTCTTTGAAACGTTGCGCGCAAGTGTGATGGAGGCAAGGTGGCTGGGAGAAAAAGCGAGTGGCGAGATGATAGAACGAGAATGCCTGTGTGCATGTGTGCGTGTGTGTGTGTGTGTGTGTGTGTGTGTGTGTGTGTGTGTGAGTGTGGTAGCTTGTGACTGTGTGAGTGTGCATTCCTGAGATAGAGTGTCTCAAGCAAAGAGAGTGTAAGGGGGGACAGCAATAGAGAGACAGACAAACAGAGCAAGACCAAGAGTGAAAGAGGTAGAGAGCAGGGGAAGGAGGAGAGAAAGAGAGAGAGAGAGAGAGAGAGAGAGAGAGATACAGAGACAGAGAGAGAACAAAATCAATACTCAATTGAAATGGCTTCCCTCCTCTGCTGTGCTGACAGCTGCCAGTCCCCAGGGAGAGGAGGGAGGTGGGCGGATGGCGAGGTGTGTGGGTGGAGGAGGGTGTCTCCTGGGTGTGGTACTCACCACGATGCCAAACTGCTCTGACTCGCACAACTCCTCATACTCGCCCTTCAGCTCGGCCAGAGCACTTAACTCCTTTTGTTCCGGAAGGTTCTTGATCAGGTTCTGCAATACAGACACATGCACATATCCCATTAGTTCCCATATGATGCTCAAATATCCAAAAAAAAAACTGAAAGTGACAAAAAAGTGACAAGGCTGTCCTCCGTAATTAATATCTCACACACACACACACACACACACACACACACACATACACACAGCAGCCTCAACATTTTCTGAATTAATCATCCTAATTAACTTATGTCCTTCATAAAAACTGTGACTTCTTCCCAAACAGGAAAATAAAGTCAAAGAGACTTAAAAATCAGTCTACCACTGGCTATGGCCATTGATGCTGGCAAACATTTTGTCAGTAACATGGCAATTATCTATCTATATATATATATATATATATATATATATCTATATATATATATATATATATATATATATATATATATAAAGGTGCCCAGCACGTGGCTATGGAGAATGGAATGAGTTCAGGGAGAGCGTGTGAGCTCCTCATTTTCCTTAAATGTTAATTGTGTTCATACGTAAAGGTCAGCCGAGTAAAAGCAGCACAGCCGAACGACCTTTTTTTTTTCCACTTTCTCTTCGACTTCTTCTTGGCCGCTTTCACTTCCAGAAGGAGAGGCATCCTTTCTCTCCCTGCGTCCTCCCTCATTACGGGCCTGCTAGTTTGGACAGCAGACGCTGGTGTCCGCGCCAGAAAGACGACCGCGGTGGGCACAGGGCCACTGCTGCTGTGGTGACCAACGGCGGGGGCAGCCAGAAGGCCGTAGGGCGTAGGACACTGTAGGGTTGGCTTGATTAATACAGCATCTACTGGCCATCAATGTTTTTTTCCCCCTTGTTCATTACAGGAGTGTTTTCATGTTGAAATAATTCATTGAGTTAGTTAAAACTGGAGCTAAAGGAGGCGAAAGAATTGAAGAGGAAGATACAATAATTCCAAGAATAAAGACGTGAGATTCTCTTATCAAGGACCAGAGAGAACGCTTAATATCCTGATCACAGACACTGGAGTTACCTCTAGAGAAGGATTTGACTCCCGTGTCACCCCGAAACCACTGAACGTGTGTGGGGACCTTGATGTGATTGATACCTCCCACCTCCCAAAGACTGTCGGAGAAATCAACTCTGTTTGATCATCTCCTTATCCTTACTAAGCCTTGTCTGACTTCAATCTTGTCCTGAGGCATTCAAATGACTGTCTTTTCCCCAGAGAACTCAGATAATCGCCATGTGGGTCTCCTTATCAAACAAGACATAGCCGCCTTTGTGAGGACCTTTATTCTTCTCCTTTTTTGGGGAACACCTAATTCTCAAGGCAATACCACTTCTCTGTCTGAGCAGTTCATTTTCAAGGCAAACAAATTGTAGAGGCCCTTCCACCCCCATCACTTTCCTAACTCTGCCCGAGACATTCCACACAGTGCAAAAACACAACTTGTCTTTTACATGATTACAGTACAGGAAAACAATGTTGTTTTGGGATGTTTTACTACCGTGTAGCCAAAAAGTGTGCTTTTCTCTTTTTTTTTTAAAGATATGAGAAGTGAGAAGGTCCAAAATGTGGGGTTGGAGGAAAGCATTTTTCCTTCAAGTTATGATATGAAAGTAGAAGTAGTCTGTAAAGCCCAACTCCATTGCCTCAGATGATAAATTGAATAACTGATCTGAGATCTTTGAGGCACTGAGGGGGAAAAAAGGGACACCAATTGAGCAGCAGAGATCCAGCATGTTAGCGGGGATTATGACGGCAAAATGGTCTCTTCTCCCTTTTTCTAGTCAGTCTTATTCCCCCCATACACGCACTTTCCTCTGTCTGGGAGTGTGAGAAATATTAGCTTGGCAGTTCAGCTGAAGAACAAAGCCCTCCTCAACAATGTATCATTGATTTTGAATGAGACACAACAACACAGCAGCAAAGCACTCAGCTGCAGCAATCATGGTTGCTAATGCTCACCCAATCCGATTATTGGGGTCGTTCCTGTCGACGGCGGCTCGCCGAGAAGAGACGGGCAATCAGAGGTGATGCTGACTTGCTTTCCCAATGAATGAGACAGACATCCAAGGAAGATGGATGAAAAGGGAACATCAAAGCAAGAATGTATGTATGTCCGTGTGCATGTATGTATGTGTGTATGTATGTGTATGTGTAGTAACAGTATGCTGTATGTATGTAAGGGAGTGAGCTTGTGTGTTGTTGTGTGTATCTGTGTGTTACAGGATACATGCACTTGTTTACACATATTCCTTTTTAAACACAACAGTTATCCCATTAATCTGTAGCTTGCTAAATTATTGTCGCCACCCCAACCCCAATTGGGTAAATGACACAATCACATTGCCATATGGGTAGACTTGGGTAGACAAACCCACCGCTGAGGAAGAGGAATCAGTCCCTGACACTATCTGCATCTGGAAGGGGGGGAGCGGCAGGGGAGATGGGGGAAGATGGGGACGAGACGGGGAAGAGGGGAGAGATGAGCGCTTGCTAAGACAATTATCCAGCCCCTTTGGGCTCTTACCTTGGGAGGGGCGAGACTCGCTCTGCCAGCTGTCACTCTAAGACACCACCTCCTCACCGCATGTCGGTCAAAACAATGATAATGGCGTATTCTTTTACACATACACAGAGTCACATTATTCCTTGATGTTTCACCATGTGGCAACATAGTGTGCTACAACAGCAATTTATTGGGTTGAAGATCAGTAGTGAAAAGGTGGTTCATGGAAGACAATTTTCCCTCGAGTGCTCATACATGCAAGTAGAAGTACACACATACACTCACACACACACACACACAGATCATTAAAATGGAAGGTAAGAGAAGCATGCATGACAGTTTAAGTAAAGGGGAAAACTGCAGATCCACAAGTTGCTGATGACAAAGGAGCAGAAAGGAAACCTGTTTTTGTTCTTTTAGCTATGTAATGTTTCTCTCAGAGGTTTTTGTTCTTGTCACATGCAATACGATGACGCACATCAGAAATGAATCCGTGCTTCATGTCAGCTCAAACGTATTTCACTCTATTCAATCACAGAGAAAGTGTGCCAGATTACCATGTAGCACAGGGAAACGTGATTGTGGAATTTACCGTGACCATGAGCCCATGAGAAGACAGTTGTGCTGGGGGTGACTTACGACTTACTGATGTTAAGACAGGTCGACGTTCCCAGGGATAAATCACAACATACAGACAGAATTATGCAAGGGCCAGGAAAACATTTTGTGAGCTCTGCCATGATCTAGCATTGAATGTAAGATCAATAGCAGCCGCTGTTTCCTGTTCCTGTATCAGTAGCTGGTATTATAATAGCTGATGATGTTTGACCAGGACACCTCCCTGTCAGTGTTACAAGTGAGATGCTTTCAGTGAAATATCAAACATCAACAAAGATATTTAATAAATATTCAGTCAGCTAAATCTGGGACAATTAATGTGATTTGGAACACCAAGAGACAGGAGTAACATGTCTGTGGAGTGCCAAATTGAGTTTGGTTTATTATTATGAGCATTAAACCTGTAATTAGTGGAGGAGACACATAACCCTAATTGGAAAATAATTACTGATTATAGCTTCAACAATTACATGTTTTGAAACAGCAGATTTGTTCTGTAAAGGGGCCAGAATCAGGCTTTTTCTTTGTCTTTCAATTTAACCATTTTCTCATCACTCATCTTTTGTGAAGCCAAGATATCCTATTTAAATAAGGCAAATCAAAAGAGACCCTTTGTCCTCCCTCTCTTACTCATATGTTTTCCTCTTTTTTGTTTCTGTCAGTCTGGCAAAGACTACTCATTCCCTCCCCTATCTGTGATCACCTAAGCATATTCCCAAGTCCAAAGAAAAATGGGAAATCAAGAAATCTCAAAATTCATTCATGGAAACGGGGTAATTATTGAAATCAAACCACTGAAACAACACACAAGGTAAAAAGGAGGCTCAATGGCCATATACTGCACATAGACCATAAGTCACTCCAGATCTCCAAATGCCCCCCATGGTATTCTTGTAGATAGGGCAGACAAGAGTAAAAAAAATTGTGTCTGTCTCTCTGTTCTTGAGAACCCATGTATCTGTTGTTTTTTTTTCTTTTTCTTTTTCTTTCTGTCTCTCTCCTCTTCCATGTGTGACATATGTGATTTGACATTTTTCCTGTTTAATTGATTTTCTTCTTGATTTTTGGGATGCGCCATAGTGTGTGGCTCGGTCTCTCACCACCTCCCTCCCCCCACACAACACAAACACACACACACACACACACAGCGTCCTTCCCTTTAAGGATGATTTTGTTTCTCGACTAGACTGTCATCTTCCCACTATGTCGCCTCAGCAGGTCTCTGGCAAGGCTTCCCACAAATCACCAACAAAGAAGCGCCTCTGCCTTTGAATCAATACCTCCACACTATTCACAATGAGTCTGTTTTAGCCCCTAACCCCCTGTCTACTCTCCCAAAACAAAACCAAACAAAAAATCAGTTTCTTTCTGTAATATCACAACTTCAAAACTGTCCAAACTAAATTTGATTAAAAAAAAACAAACAAACAAAAAATAACATACAGTATGTACCAGTGTGTGTGTGCAACATTCAGTAAATACACAAACACCTATAAATAATAAACAATCTCACATGTATGGAGCATTTTCGACTAGAGAATGGTGTGCTCTAGCCATGAGCTGAGCTGTATGGTTAATGACACCCACCATCAGACTCATGGGTGCCAAACATGTCAGAGCAGAATGCACCTGGCACACCTCACGCCTTTCACAGCCAATCTCAGCAAGAACTTGCTTACATCTTTATGACAACCATCTAGAAAAAAAGACCCTTATCCTATCAAAAGGTTATTGGGAACTAGAGTATAAGCTATAAATAGGGTACAACGGAAAAAAAAAAACAGCTGTCTTCCATCACTCAGTGAAGGAAGAAAAAAAAACACACGCTATTTAACTCCCACAATTCTCCTTATATAACTACCACTTCAACATTTAGCAGCTTTACCACGCAAAAGAGAGAAAGAAATAGTAGGTCTGTTGTTTTAAAAAAAAATACCCCATGCTTTGAGAACAGAGTGAGCTTTGTGTTGAAACTCTGAGAGTGTCTCCAATCTCTTTTAACTTCAGGCAAAAAAGCACCTGTCTGCGCTCAAAATAGCCGATTTCACCTGGCAGGCAACTACCGTGGCAACACCTTTTTGGACTGTCGCTTTTGCATTAGACTAATCTACAGAACAGCTCTCAGGCATAATCCGAAAGCCATCACCATTACACAAAATCAAACTAACACCTCTAGTGTGTGACGAAAACTCAACAGTGCGGTCGACTGACAGGCGACAAACCAGGGATGACAGATTCTGCAATCGCATTAAACTAAATGAGAAATAAAAAAAAATGGATTATATTGGATGTGGTGAAGGATAGAGCTGGCAAAGCTGACAGGACTGGCATGACATTCATTTCTGTGTTTCAAAAGAAATTTCTGGAATCGAGGAGTAAGCAAGCAAGCACCTGTGCAGTTAAATTTGTCTCCTGATTTTGCGGCCGGGGGATTACAAAAATATAATGTTAACCAGAAGGGTGAAAAGACCTGGGCCGGTTCCACTCTTCTTATTCTCCTCAAAGAAGTCTCTGGTTCTGGCCTGTTCTATGCAAACCTCATCGAATTACGACATTAAGAGGTTATGTGTGTGTCGCTCAGTATTTTATTTTTTTGAGAGCTGGTGGATTTGTTGCATAGTTACCCAACACTGAAATCACATTTAAGTAACCAGAAACGCTTTGAACACACACACTGCTCATCAGAAAACTTTTGCATGTAAGTGGCTGTTCATCTGTTGAGACACAGGAGACAGGAGAGGGGGAGGGAAGACTCTGCACTTAATGCTACAGATGGAGGGCCAACTCATGTGTACTGTTACAGATACCTCCTCTCACTTTCTCTCTCTGTCTCTCTCTATCACACACACACACACACACACACTCTCACACACACACACACACAGGCAACCACACATCCACACACAATCTCTCTCACACACACATGCACAGGCAAAAGAAGCACAATCCAGCACCAGTGTCCAGAACATGTTCAGTTTAAAAGGGAACAGGAAACAAAGTTCCTTACCATAACCTTGGATCGTACACTACTTTTTTTTTTCTTTTTTTTGGTGGGCGGGGGTTGCATATTGTGTGCACAGCACGACACTGCACTGCTGTGCAATGTTTGTTCTACACACTGCCTTCGGGGGATTTTTCTTCCTCCTCGTCTTCTTCCCCACTTGATCAGCATAATGCATTTCAGATTGGCCTGTTGCATTAGCATTTCATGCAGAAGGGGCCATAAACACCATGCCAAAACTCTGTGCCCAATTAGGCTCTGGGGGGGTGTGTGTGGGGGGAGGGAGTGGTGGGGGGAGCTTCCCTTGCTTAAGCAGTAATCCGCAGGGCCCGTGCTCCCCCATACTTATCGGCCTGTCCCATATGTGCACTTTACACCATGCAAATGATGGGCAACAATGTGCCAAGCTGCCCTCATCACCTGTTGTTAGTCTTCCCGAAGAAAAGGTTGGCACGACCGCCAGGGCCCTGCAGCCAACCAGCGAGCCAGGTAATGAGGGCCAATGAATATGGATGAGAGAGGGGGTGTGGGCGGTCGGGCGGCGGGGGCTGCCGCAGCACGACAGCAGGGTGATCTGGGTGATTGACAAACAAGATAAACAATAATAACAAGCAAGGGCGAGGACAAAAAAGCCCCGGCCACCACGGCTAATGGCGGCACCGGAGCTGCGTGGGGAGAGAGCAGAGAGCAGAGAGCACTGCTGCTATGCAGGGGAGTTGGTAGATAGGTGAGCACTCATGCAGGTGGGGGTAGGAGAGCCATGGCGGCAGACTGCGTGAGGAAACGGGTGGGGTGGAGAGGTGAGCGGGTGGAGAGGAAGGACGTGTGTGACGGTAGCGCCAAGCTCCTTACCAAGCGACACCTGCCATAGGAACTAAATTCACTCCGGTGCCTGCATGAGTCATGTCATGCTGACATTATGCACTCAGTCATAAAAAATGACTTATGGTTTATACTGCAGGTGCAAGGGTAAGTCCTAAAATTATGTGACAACTACAAAACTTGAGACCTACACAGTACAGTTCATCTAAAGCACACTGAACTTTCGGCTATGTATATATTTTATCAATGTCCAGAAGCTCATAAGTTAATAAATACCATATCTCTTCACTGAGAACTGGCCCAACGCGTGCACAGTTTGAAATGGCAGTAAGGAATTTTCTTCTAAGCAGAAAGATATACCATGTCGAAACTGTAGACTTAAACTAGCAAATCACTCAAATCCGTCACATACGCACATCTCAAAACTGGATGGTGAAAAATTTTCCATTTCTCACTAAAATCTCTAAAAATGTATTAATTACTATTACTTTAATGAAAAGTCTCCTCTATCACTATTTCCTTTATGCACTGCTTTTGTCTAGAGGGCATTCTGGCCAACATAAAATGCATCTGCACAGTGACTGCTGAGAAATTCAAATCACAGCTGAGAGAATTGAATGGTAGAAGCATGACGGTGCAAGGCGGTGAGCAGAGACAGACGCGGGGAAAAGAGATGGGATGGGAAATGAAACCACTCGCCCTCTGCAACTTACTGCCCACGCCAGTGACTGTGCTGTGGCCCCAGAATGGAACATGAAGCACAAGAGATGGGAACAGTAATGGACACTGTTAGGAGTAAATTGAGAGGAGCTCTGGGGTGTTGTGTGAGGTGTCTCCTGATTGGGGGAAGAAAAAAAAAAGACAGAGAGTGAGAGTTTTGAGTTCAGAGAGAGAGAGATGGGAAGAAAGGCAAGGCAAGGGAAGGGAAGGCTAGTAGCAGGACAGGCGTCTGATCTGGGGGTGGGGGCGGGGGCTCAGGGAGGCGAGAGGAGCGGACCAGAATGACAAGCATCTAATTATACTGCTGGCTGCAGCCCTCGCATGGATTACCCATAATCCAGCTTTACGGGAGTGCATGAGTAACTTTTGATAGAATAAACACTCAATATGATGAAGATTATGAAGATTAAAAATAAAAACTGAAATGATATCCTGGGAAATCCTTGGGCCTCATACTACAGCAGTGTCTTCCTGTTTATGCAGACAGAAGAGCATGAGTGAGTTATTAAAGCAAATCTCCCTTTCCGTGACCGCTCTGGGCTTTCTAGGGGGTGTGGCCATCCTCCTTTTGATGATTGCATTTCAAATGCTCACCAATGGGCCACTGCTACATTAAGAAGTGAGTGCTTTGCCTTAAATAATATAAGGAGAAAGAGCGCTAACTCATAGCTTATCATTAGGAGAGAAAAGCGGTGCTATTGAATAAGAGTTATGCATAAAACAACATATATATATATACTCTCCAATTGCAGTGATTCACCATCCATGTTACATAAAGAATGAACTCTTTGATATTAAGCCCTCTGATTTCTTTAGATCTACATTGCTCTCATCTCATAATGCTTCCTTCCTACATCAAATTTGCACACAACACATAATAATTACTAATTAAAACCAGAAGAGCCGTGTAGTCATTAGCCTTTCCTTTTGAAACGGATATCTGTTAATATTAAATACATTAAAAAAATGTAATCCATTTTTCTTATACTGAGCATAACAACTCCCTGGGGTGATTTCAGCCAGTAACTTGCGAGTGCATAGCTCTCACACACACAAAAAACTCTACCACACTGAAAACATTCACAGTGCTCTCTGTCTCTCTCTCACACACACACTCTCTCTGACACATACACACACACAAACAGCTGTGCTCATAAACTATTTTTTTTACCTTAGCAAATAAATGTGTTATGCATGTGTGTACGCATGCACTTTTTCAGTGTTTATAGTAGTAGTACCAGTAGTGGTAGTAACAGTAGTACTATCAGTAGCAGTAATGGCAGTAGCAACAGTAGTAGTAGTAATAGTAGCTGTACTAGCAGTAGCAGTACTAGCAGCAGCAGCAGCAGTAGTAGTAGTAGTACAAGGAGTAGTAGCAGTAGCGAAATTATGACATCTTTCCCATATGAGTTTTGTGGCAACATATGGTAAAACCTTTCCTTCCTTCCCTTCCTTAACCTTAACCCTATTAGTTGCAGGTGCATTAATACAGCATTAAAATAAAATACATCAATATTTAGACTTATTTATTTATATTTATATTCATTTATGTTCATGTATGACTATAACCACATTTAACATACTTACTGTGTCATCATACACTCATTTAGAAAGCAACTTTCAACACAGCCAGTGACTAGGTTGAAGAGCAGCCAAAAAGAGGACCTCAGACAGGAGGTTAGTTCTGGATATGAAACACACAGACGGTGTGTGTTAAAGCGGAGAGCATATTAATGTGCACATTACTACACGTTCTCCTTCTGTCTGTGTTGCTATACTTAGTTGTAAACACTGACAGCAAAATAAACTAAAATAAAGTTTGCAAAGTTTTTTTTTTTTTCATATTAGTTGGATAATTAACTGACAGGGCTGCTTGTTTCTTTAAAATAAACCTTGTTTCCAATTATGTCCTTTACTAGCCATGTAAGCAAGGTGCTGTCATAAAATATTAGCTTGCTTTCCATCTTTCCGCACCTATTAAAGTGTGTTTCTGTCAACAGTGAGTAAGGCTCTTGTCTTGCTCCTGGCCAATTTGCTGGTGGTCCAGGGGGTATTTTTGTCCAGATGAGCATGGATGTACCCGCTTTTTGAAAATTACACTGTAGGACAGAACGACTTACACCATCAACACTGGCAATCATTCAAAGCTGAGAGCTGGTCCCCTTGTGCTGGCCTGCAGCCTGCCAAAGATTACCTTTGTGGAATGTAATCACTTCATATGAAGAGTTTCTCCTCGTGGCTCAATTATGAGTAATATCTCTAATTAGAGATACCAGCATCTTGGGTCTTGTTGACTAGCAGATATACTTTTTTTCCCCCACAGGGCATTCCTGGTTATAAGATTTAAAAATTCTTAGAAACTTTGCCCGCTGTCATCAAGGTCTAACTGTGCGGGCAAGACAACTGTTGTATAGCAGTGGCTCAGACATTGCAAGCAGGCTGAGGTATTCAAACAGCCCCACCGGCACAACAAATGTGACAGTGTGCCTTGATGAGGTGTGCTCTTTATGTTCCTGGCCAAGTCAAGAAGTATGCATGCACTAGAAATGCATCGAGGAAGCACTAAAGGGTCACAACCTTGTCATGGTGGACAGGCTTATAAAAAGCCAGGGATCCCAAAAGCTGTCTGGAGTTGAACTCCTGATAGGTCACCACTCTAGGTAAGGATGAAGTGAAGGTACCTGACAAACTCAAACTTAAAAAAAATAAAATAAAATATTATGACAGCAGTGAGTTCTTCTACTACAACTACACATTAAACTATAAACACTTTTGTGATATACTGTATTATACTACCCAGTGCTACTATACAACAGGTTAGATTAGGCACAGGTAGTGTTAAGCTGCTTCAGTCGGTGCAAAGAAAATTTGAAAATATTTTTTTAAAATTTTTTTTAGATAAAAAAGTAAAAAATGACCCAAAATGTTGAAAACAAAAACAAACACCAACACAATGGCACCATCCTGAGCTAATGTGAATGCAAAGCTCATGACAGTAGTATTGATGCCGTATATCCTTGTCTATATTGGCAAGCCTGCGAGAGATTCATTAAGGATCCATGCATTGCTCGGCCTTGGAGAAGCGTGGTTGGCAGGGCCTACGGAAGGGCACGGACCCAAACACTGCCATGATGATGGCTAAGTCCTCCTTCTTCCCCAAAGCGCCGACTCTCCACTCGCCAAGCCCAGCGGGAGGCGCAGCCTGTGCGGGGGTCTGTGTGTGACTCAAATGCTCCAGGACAGGAGAAGTTGAGACACCGGCTCTCTGGCTGCCCCCACCATCCCCTCGCCTCCAGGAAGGGCTCGGATCTCTGTTTTCCTGTCAATTATCACTAGAGCCAACAAGCGTCAGAGCCAAATCTAGAATACCACAAAGTACAGGCAATTTGTGTCCCTGAAAACACAGACCTCTACTGTCCTGCTTTTCCTTGAGGAAGGGAAAGAGATAGGGGGAGAGAGGGTGAGGAAGAGGGGTGGGGGGGAGCGAGAGAGAGAGAGAGAGAGAGAGAGAGAGAGAGAGAGAGAGACCATAAATCTTCATACACGTGCTTCACTCCATCAGCCATGCCCACCTCCCACCTGCTACACAGAAGCTTTCATGCTGACTAAGATTAATGTCAGCAAGTGTCATCTGCCTTAGCTGTGAAGAACGACGTACAAAAACACAGTGCAGGAGTGCAATTCTTAGCGTAGGATGAGGGAATAAAGGCATAAATAAGGGGGTTGGGTTGGGAAACCTCTGGTTTGTGGCCCCTGTCAGAATGTAAACAAAAGGAGTGTTTTTGTGCCAAAACAAAACAAAACAAAACAAAACCAAAAAAAAACCTGCCGGCTGCACGACACTGGTGAAAAGGCATGGGGGACGAGCTTGGCCGTTTGGTGCCACAACAATGACGTCTCGCACGTGCCTGCGTGCTGCCACAGCGCCTCAGCCAGAGCGCACCCCCACATGCAGCCTCCCACACACATACACACACACCCTTTCTTTCCTTCACAGCCTCCTCACCTCATCTTCAAAGCAACAACAATGTGGCCCCTGCGGCCTTTGTTCTACTCAGCGCCCAACCCCGATTTTTTTTTTTGTCTTTTTTCCCCCCTGACAGAAAAGAGGACCTTTGGCTCTGTGACGGTGGCATGTTTCCTCTATTGAGGCGGCCAAGCGGCCGTTCATCACCTCCTCTACACAGCTGACACTCATAATAAATGTTCCTTTTTCTTATGTGATGGCTTTGGCCAAAGGGGCCTTTTGTTGTTGTGGCCCTGCTCAAGGCGTCATGGGCTGCCTGGGAGTCGAAGAGGAGAGTTATATGAGAGGGAGAAGAGTATGAGGATACATCGTGTATGTGAGAGAGAGAGAGAGAGAGAGAGAGAGAGAGAGAGAGAGAGAGACAGAATGGAAAAAAAAAAAAAAAACAGGTCAGACATTCCATGACCCCTCTCTCTCTGTTTGTCTTCCCTTTTTATTTCTCCTTCCCTGGCTCGCTGATTCTCCCCACCGTGAATAAATCTGTGATCGGACATGCGGAGCGGCTGACTGAAGGAGGCCATCCTTCCTTGCGGTTGGGATGGCGAGGCGAGAGCAGTGACAGCTGCAAAGTGATTGCCTCTGTGTGTGTCTGTGTGTGTGTGTGTGTGTACACTCACACGCGTTTATGCCGTTGCATCGGCACATTGGTATAGACACGGGATGGATGGCAATGCAAGGAGCATGTCTGCTGGAGTTCTGAGACCTGTATATCACAGCCAGCCTGTGATGAGCCTTAATGCAGAGTAAGGGGAACCAATCAAGTCCAATATCTTGTGCCAGGGAGGAGGTGAGTCATTGGGCAAGCACATCAGGAATGACACACACACACACACACACACACACACACACACACACACACACACACACACACGCACACGTGAGAAATTCACAGCATTATGCATGTCAGCAAAGCCATGCAGAAATGTGATTGAATATGGCTTCATGTACATTAAGAGGGTCGTGCTCTCTCTGACATGCTGCCTCTGTGTTGATAGAGAGAGAGAGAGAGAGAGAGAGAGAGAGAGAGAGAGAGAGAGAGAGAGAGAGAGAGAGAGAGAGAGAGAGAGAGAGAGAGAGAGAGAGAGAGAGAGAGAGAGAGAGAGAGAGAGAGAGAGAGAGAAGCAGAGTTGGCCTTTTGAACTTGAGTGGATTTCCAATAAATCCTCCACCACCTCGGAGCGGTGCCAGGGGATGCTTGCACCTTCATTTTGTGCCGGGGATGGTTTCGCTCGCCGTGTGCCAACACAACGGGCCTGGACTGCAGATCCAACCTCCGCTTCTCTGCCCAACCAATGCGCCTCCTTGTTTCTCTCTCTCTTTCTCTCCCTCTCCCACTGCCAGGTCACGCATCTGTCACTACAGTCTGCAGAAAGCTGAGCTGACATCTCCTTGACAACGCAGTGAAGGGTAAACGCAGGTCACATGGGGACTTTTCTTACAATATCCTTTACCCTTAGCTGAAGGCACAGGCACAGGCCAAAAGGTGCTGGGGGCAAGAGTGGCATTTTAGCGCTAAAAATCTGTGTTTTGCCTCAGAAAATGTGTGGAAGTACAAGGACAGACCAGACAGACAGGAAAGACTGACTCCCATTTCTTTTGTGCCATCTATGCTCACATGCTATTCAACCTCCATTTTCATGAGGTGGAACACTCTCCAACAAACTTGGAGAAGGGGAAGACATCTGGGAGCAAAGCCCTGAAAGGACATGAGGGCGAGTGTGTGTGTGCGTGCGTGCATGTGTTTGTGTGTGGTGTGTGTCCAGTGATGGTGTGCATTGTGTGGGTGGTGATTGGCATGTGGGCTGTGACAAGGCCATTTAATGTAATTAATGAGATAGAAGAGAGGTGAAGCAGGGGAAAGTGGATCCCTACCAGGGAACCAACTCACTCTCTGCGGGAAGCCACAATTCTCTGCAACTCCCAACCCCCTTCAATTCACCAGACAAACACACGCACACATGCACGCACGCACACAAACTAGAAGTTAGCAGTAAGGCCCCAAATCAACGCCACATTATGCACTCCTACCCAATCTAACCAGCAATCCACTGTATGACCACTTCACAGCACAGACATATCACTGGTTTAAAGTGGGAGGGGATTCCATTACTTTGGTGGTACTACAGCAGAAAGTGAGGTGAGGTGAGGTGTGTGTGTGTGTGTGTGTGTGTGTGTGTGTGTGTGTGTGTGTGTGTGTGTGTGCAGGAGGATGGGGGGACAGGCAGGCGAGACGAAGAGGAGGTGGGCGTTAGTTGGCTGTGTTGACACATGGATCTCTCCTGTAAAGAGAGGCGGAATCTGAGAAAAGGTCATCGCTTTAACTCCACCACAGCACCACAAAGCGACAGGGGCCACTGCCACCAGCTCCCTACCCTCCTCCACACACACACACACACACACACACACACACACACACACACACACACACACACACACACACACACACACACACACACACACACACACACACACACACACACACACACACACACACACACACACACATGCGGGCAGGACCACCAGCCAATTAAAGGTTATCGGGGCTCAGAATAACCGTTCCTGCCGGGGCCGCCAGGGGCGTCAACGTCTAAATATATTCTATTGCTTTTCTCGCGTCTTCTCTCTCTCTCTCTTTTTTTACCTTTTTTTAGTCTCCCCTCCACTGTCTTCACACGAACGAATGGCTTTAAAGTTGGGGAAGGGAGTAAAAAAAAAAAGAAAGAAAGATGGAAGAATTTAGAAATGGATGGAAAAACGAGGTGTGTGGGTGGAAGATGCCTATCGGTGAGCGAATAAAACTGCCATGTCCACGTCAACCCACACAAGATCCTCTCCCCAGGAGTGGAAGTGTGTGGAAGAGGGGTCAGCAGCAAAGGTGAGGACCCTCAGGACACTGACGTGGTGGTCATATTTTTAAGACACAATACAAAACCCAACACGCACAATTAATCTGATTAAAACAGAGGTGTTGGAGAAGTCCTCTCTTCACACTGTGAGACAAGGGAGACGCTGCAGGATTGGGGGGTTGGGGGGGGGGGTGCGTGGCATTCTCGTAGGCAACCTGATGAAAGGAAAGGGTGGTCTGATGTAAATTGAGATCAACCCTCTAACTGACAAGCAAAAGGCTCCTTACCTCAAGAGACCCCTGCTATTGGCAATTACCACGGCTCACGCCGACAAAGCAGCAGAAAACATGCTCAATGAGCGGAGCCTCCAGGAAGATCATCAATCTTCTCCACAAGACAAAGACGGGCAGAAAGGAGGCTGGATCCAGGCTGTGTTGGCCAGGCCTAGTCCCCCTACCATTTATAATGAGTGGATGAATGGAAGACCCTATGGCTAGTGTGTGTCTGTGTGTGTGTGTGTGTGTGTGTGTGTGTGTGTGTGTGTGTGTGTGTGTGTGTGTGTGTGTGTGTGTGTGTGAAAGAGAGAGAGAGAGAGAGAGAGAGCGTAACCTGCCTGGCTTGTGCCAAAGACACAAAAAGCAGCTTTTGAAAAAGGAGGTCACCCGGCACCAAAACTAGACAAAACACCCTGATGGCTGCACACATCCGTGACACAGATGCACATGAAAAATGGGTGAAAATGGGTGAGAACACAACTGACGCATGCACACCGACATAAATACACCAGCATATCCACATCCTATCACAGGAACAAAGACACTCTGTCTCTCTCAGAAAAAGAGAGAGAGAGAGCAAGAATGAGAAAGAGAGAGAGAGAGAAAGAGAGAGAGAGAAAGAGAATTTACACTCACCTGGATTAAAGCTTCACTCAGCCTCTCCTCATCCACCCCCAACACAATGTCTCGGATCTCTTCGTACGGCAGGCGGAATGATCCCAGGAAAATGGCTGTATGGGTACAAAGGATGGAGGAACCATGTACTTATTTGTTGTATTAGATGGTTGAGTTTAAAAGAAAACCCCTTTACAGCCCTGTGCTAGTTTGACAAAATGACCTTGGAGTGAAGTTTATAACATTGTCAGCTCCCAATTGGATTCCATGTGATATACTTCTGGTGACAATTTCAAGGGTCAAGAGGACAATACTTTTTGTTTTGAAAAGGCTGGGGGGGGGGGGGCAGTGCATTACAACAGGACAAGAAAAGAAGAAAACTAGGAGGAGAAGATGCATCTTTTCGATCCACATTTAAATATAAACTAGAACTGAAGATAACACATTGATGTTTTTATTAGCAACATAGCACCTCCCTGAATGCCAGGTGTGAATGAGAGAACGAAAAACAAAATTATGCTAAAACAGCGCTTTAGATGTTGGCCACATAGACATTTTCAGGGGCTGTCAAAAAAGTTCTGTGGGTTTCTATAGATATATAGGTTTCTATATATATAAGTTAGCATGTATGCTCATGTTGAAGGTTGGCTCAAACCCTTAAACTATGCTCAAACAGCCCTGATGTCAGACGTCTGATGATGTCAAGCCCATTAATAAGCCAGATCTGAGCGGTTTGCGAAGCATGGCCGATATGGGAAGATGTCTGCCAGCTCGTTTGCAGCCGATATCAGAGCCATTGGTTATAGCAATCCCTCTCATTGGCTTCTTAGCCTGTCACTGCATGTGTCAACAAGAACGCACAGCTTAGTTTGTCCACCAGCACCCTTTAGTCAACAACCACCCTGTCGAGGCTTCTTGTGTTCTTGTGTCTTCATCCTACTCTGAAGGCCCATTCATAAAGGACAGTGAGCCAATGCATTCAGCATGGTGACCAGTAATGCACATTTGATTTCTTATTTTATCATCTCTGTGGTGTGGCCTACTCCATGCCGTATGTAAAAACTAAAATGTCCATGGGTGCTTTATGTATTAGTGAAAAAAATGCCTGATATTATCTAAGGAGAATAATCACAACATTTTAAGTCATGGCCAAAGCATTTATCATTTAGGCTACCATAATCAATGCAGCACATTTCTCTGAATTAACAAGCAGGGACTGACAGTTTTGTTGTGGCTGTCATGGATGGATTCATTCCTGTGGCCTAGGCACTTGGGCATATGAAATCATATTCTGAAGGCTTATTCATAAAGAGCTATGAGCCTATCTGGTGCAATGCATCGAGCATAGTGTCAGTTACACACATTGAACTTTTTTTTCGTTTGGTTTTTTTTTTTGATCACCTTCCCAATGTAGCCTACTCCATGCCTTGCATAAAAGTCAAACGTGTGCGTTGTGTGAAAAGCCCTTAGATTATCAAAGGAGAATAATCACAGCGCTAAAGGCCATTAGTCAAGGGCAAATGCATTCAGAGGAGCCTAATCGATGCAGCACAGATTTTTTCTGCAAATTAGCAAGCCGGGAACTGTGTTGATAACAGAGAGTATGCTTACATGCATATTAGAAATGAGGTCAATATTCTCGTAAAAAGCTAAATTTCTTGCTTGAGATCTTGATCTGAGGTTGATGCAGGATAGATGTGTCATACCAGATGCATGAGAGTTGGCAACACACACAGCTGCAGAACGCAGAAGTTGTATCAGAGATGACGTGTGTTCAAAGATGGCTTGTTTACAGCTACAGAATGACATTTTCTAGTTAAGGAAAGTTTCTCAGAAACATTCAGAAACTTGAAAGAAGACAACAACTGGTAGCAACCACAAATCATGTGACGTAATGAATAGCAAGTTGAAGCATTGATGTAGGGACTATTGGTCTGTTTTGATGATATGCTTGTGCAATTTCTAAGTTCGGTATAATGTACAAATTGTACAAATCTTAGTGTGAGATTTTTTTCAGGTGGTATTGAGTACTAAATCAGTTAATATATATTGTTACTTTCTTGTTTTGTTTGTTTTTTTGTTTTTCTTTTATTATCACAACTTGATATAGTTGGTGATCATGTTTTGCTTACTAACATAATCATAATTTCTACCTTGTTCCACAGTTTCTTTGTGTGCATGATTCAAGCTACACATTTCCTGAGATGTGTTTATATCAATGCACAAACTGAGCAATCCAGAGCCACACTGAGGCGTCTACAGTGTATGAGGCAGGGGGAAAAAAAGAAAAAGAAAAAGAGAGGGAAAAAAAAAAAAAAAACTGGCTCGCTCTTGCCATATCTGTTCGTCATAGTTAATGACTTCCAGACATCATGTGGGCTTGTGTCCTGTAAATGGCAGGGATGACTTCATCTTCAGCCTCCCAGAACTGACCTGGATTTAAGACTCTCTTTCTCTGTCTCTCGTAAGGCCCACTTCAGCTGCATTGACCACTGCATTGATGATGAGGAGAACAAAACAAGAAAGAGGAGGGGAGAGGGTAGCGAAGAACTGAGGCCCCCTTAGTGTGTGTGTGTGTGTGTGTGTGTGTGTGTGCGCGTGTGTATGCAGGTGTGTGCATGTGAGTTGTTGATTCAGCTGCATCGTGCTTCACCCTGTTCTCCAAGAAGCGATGGAACAAGAATAATACACAGGCCCTCTCAGGAAGTCACCAAGGTGTGTCTCTGTGTGTACGTGGGTGTGTTTACATGTAAAGAAAGGGGGAGGGAGAGAGAGAGAGAGAGAGACTGAGAGATTGAAAAGGTTGGAGGGGGAGACTGGGAGGTTTTGGTCTCACTGGGATTCTTTCTGCTCTTTAGACTCTCTCACTGCAACGTCACCACACTGGTCATCCTCTGGCCAGACGGCTCACACACTTGCTGTCTGGGGTAGGCCTCTGGAGACTGGTTACACCAGTCTGTCCCCCCACCCCCCTTCTCTCTCTCTCTCTCTCCCTCCCTCTTTCTCGCCCCCCCCCCCCCCTCACTTTTTTTCTCTCTCCTCGGAGGGCGGTCAGTTGTTCTCTACAGCAGTTTCCTCATCACCCACAAAGAACCGGGCGCCATCACCACAGCACTAACAGCCATCACACACACACACACACACACACACACACACACACTCAGCCTCTTCACTCCTCTAACTATGCCCCTCTGAGTCTGCAGCCCAATTCCATTAGGACCGAGACATACCATATTAGAGCCGTCAGGAGTCACAGACAATTCAGTGTGCACTTTCTCATGAGATCCCCCCACCTCCCTACTCTCACACACATACACAGACACACACACACACACACACACACACACACACACACACACACACACAC
>JAIFZK010000004.1:3900000-4085000 GCA_027481765.1 Tenualosa thibaudeaui | reverse complement strand
ACACCTTACATTACAGACATAAGCAAAGAGATGGCTGAGTAGATATTGGAAACGATAGGTGAATTTATGA
Source organism: Tenualosa thibaudeaui (assembly GCA_027481765.1). Classification (NCBI taxonomy): domain Eukaryota; kingdom Metazoa; phylum Chordata; class Actinopteri; order Clupeiformes; family Clupeidae; genus Tenualosa; species Tenualosa thibaudeaui. The sequence goes on along the minus strand of JAIFZK010000004.1, from coordinate 4,084,930 downwards.
AAATTCACCAGATTGTGGATGAAAGGAGTGCCTTTATTGGAAACAGAGAAATCCTCCTCACTTTTTCTATGTGACATGTTATTTTGTGCTGTATTTAGCTGGAAACCAACTCAGTGCTGGCCTACGCAGTATGAGCACTGCCAAGGCCAGCCCACAGGAGTTATCCCCAAACAATAAATTAAAGAACTGATGCAAGCATATGTCAAATGATAACAGGGGAAAAAAGCACAGTGTACTCCAGCCTAATGCTGGACATAAAACCCAGAACAAAACAACTGTCTGCAGGAACAGCGGAGGGGAAACAATGCTTTCTGAAACCTGATGCAGGCCTCTTGCGATAAACTGGTCCTGCAGGCCCTGGGTGATTTATTAAGAATGGATTTTAATTTCGTAAAGCCCCTAAGCTCTCCATGGCTGACAGTCTGATGGGGAAGGGAAGAGTCAGACTGCTGCTTACCACTTACTGGATCATGATGGACACACACAAAAACACACACACACACACACACACATGCACACACACACAGACGTGCGTTGATGGCACAGGCCTCCTGTGTTTCCCCTCAGTCTGCAGTCAGTGTGCATTTGCTGTGCTGAGGAGATAATTATGTTAGGGCGGTAGTCCCTGAGAGAAGCCTGGACGACTGCTTTGCCCCGTGCTGCGCCTGCTGCCTGGTATTAATGCTGAACATGTCCTGACCAGACACTCCAGAGACTCTCCAGCTCCATTTCAGCAATGGTGGCATGGTCGGCCCCCACACCAGCCATCCAAACACACACATACACACACACACACGCACACACTCTCTCCCTATGTCTCTCCCATGCACTCTGACACATTTACACACCAAACCTTGCATTCTCATAGACAGTGCAGACACACACACGGACGGACACACACTCACACACACAGGTACAGGCACACACTGCACTTACAGCAGCATTCTTAGCTAACTGTTTTAAAGACCATGAGATTTGACAGACTGTCAGCAGGAACCTATCATTGCTGCCCCTAACTGCCACCATGACTGAAAAAAGGAGGAATGAATGAATGAATAAAGAAAACAAGTAAATAAATGTGTGCCAGTGGAAAAAGTGGCCTGGAGCAGTGGCACCAGCCCAAGGGAGCAAACATCATGTCTTCTTAAATGGGGTAGGGGGAGACAGGCGGGCGAGCGGGAGAGAGAATGGAGCAGAGTAGAGCAGAGAAGGAATGCTAGCTAGTGGCGCCAGCCGGGGTAAGAAGATTCCGGAGCTGCTGCACCAGATTGCTTGTGGGAGATGAAGCGCTCCTCGGCGCTAATCATTCCTCTGTTTATTCAAGCCCAAGGTGGAAGTCTCCCAGGAAACACTGAACAAACAACCTGCTCTACGCTCTTACACCAAAAAAAAAAAAAAAAAAGACAGAGAGGGAAAACGAGGGAAAAGAAATGGGGAAGGGAGAAAAGAAAAGGAGGAGGAGGAGGAAGAGGGAAGGGAAAGAAGTGTGTTGGGGGGAAGGCAGGGTGGGGTGGGGTATGTACATGTTTGAAGAAACTATCAAAGAGGCGCCGTCTTCCTGCGCCAGAAGAAGTGGAGCTGGAGGCACTTGGTCTCAGCTGCTCTGTCAACAAAAGCCAGGGGATGCACACCTGTTTCCACACTGGGCCCCAGTAACCAAGCGCAGACACTGCCGCAGACGCTGGGGAGGAAGCGTCTCCACGGTGAAGAAAACCAAAGACTCCAAAGTATCCAAAAAGACACCAAAAAAAAAGGACAAACAAAGACAAAAAAAAAAAACAAAGACAGCGCATCCATGTCTGCTTGGTGATCCTCCTCCCATCACTTGCTATACACCACCCCTTGCTGCCTCAGTGGATGGCTTAAGTAAATACATTGGGTAATGCAATTCACCTGGAGGCTGCTGATTGCCTACAGAAACCTTTTCCAGGGCATCATGTTTCCGTTGTTCGGCACGGGCCAGTCTGGCCTCTGCAGTCCACTTTTGGAATGTTTTGCCAGTGTTTTTCAGGCAGCAATTTCAGCACAGTATGAGGGCAGAGAGCTCTTGATACTGGACCAAGCTAAACAACGAGACATGTGAAATCACCCCTCTTTTGCAAACAGTACTGGTCTTTGTTTTACAGGCTCCACAACTGGATCTCATTTGGGAGGGGCAGTCTTGGCCTCAGTGCCTATATGTGCCAGATGAAGCTTCTTTTTTTTTTTTCCCAGGGGTTATTTGTTCGTATGCGCGGCGTATTCATTCACGGTGTTCATGGTGAAATTTATTTCCTTGTTATCCTCCTCCACCCAGAGTCTTTTAATTCCCTCATTTTACGATGCCCTAATGACACCCATTATTTTATCCATTTCTGTCAGGTCGGGAGAGAGAGCTTCGCAGAGGTCCCCTGGTGATGACATCACGGGACTGTTCTAACCCTGGGCAAGCGCAACACTGTTTTCAGTCTGGTCTGTTTCCACTCAGCATGCTCATGGAACTTCTCACGGAAGAGATGAAGCAAGAAAAGACAGGAAGAGAGAGAGAGAGAGAGAGCACTTGAAAGATGGAATTTGAGAACCAAAGAAAATATCAAAAAGTATTTGTGTGGGGTGAGGCAGGGACTATTCCCAACATCCCTTCTTATCTTACGAAAAAAAAAAAACTCACACACACATGCACATGCACGCACACACACACACACACACACACACACACACACACACACACACACACCACACCTCATTCCACGCCCAATCCCCTGTGGATTGTTCACCCCAGTAACTCACACTCTCAGCATGATGTTCTCCACACCCCCACCAACATTTCCTCTCCCACCTGTCTGTCCTGACGCTCAATCTCACCCCCCTCAGAGAGCCTCAAGCCCAGCAGCAAAGCATCTGGAATAATCCACAACACATGCACACTCACTCACTCTTTCTCTCTCTCTCTCACACACACACATACACACACACAAACACACACACACACACAGCCGACAAGGCCACGTCAGTTTCTCCTCACTTAGCTGGGTGTGTCATCACGTGTTGTCAAGGTGTTGCACCTAATCTGTTACATGCTTACTGATTCAATTAGCACACGGCACAACACACACCACAGTATAGTACAGCACAGAACAGCAAAGTGCATGCTCCATGCTCTCTAGAGCTCCGGCTATTGTGGCACATCAGCACTTGCCCATAGCACTGGCTGATGGGAAACACAATCTCATAAAAATGTTTTTTTTTTGTTTTTTTTTTTCTGAAGAAAATTCATTGGGTGCTAGTCACCATACTGGTGATGTATTGCAACCACTCAATTCATCTCTGCCAAACAGATTTTTTCTATTTCTCTGCTGATAGAGGGAAAAAGAAAATAAAAAGAAAAGTAAAAGAAATGCATGCAAGAAGCTTGGAGAACTTATATTTGTGTTGGCCAGAGAAAGCCGAATCACTTAATCTGCCTGTAAGATTAGGATTACACAGTAAACTTGTTAAAGTGAAACCACTTGCAAATCAAAAAACACGTCCAATTTTCCTCCCAAATGGATGCAAGATGCACAGCGAACAAAGCGATGTCAGCCCTCCCCCCTACTCTGCTTTGTGATTTCCCATGGCCAAGGCTGGGGACGAGTGGCATGTGATTGCTGATACTAATAGCCAACATGCTTGGCTGGCTTGTCAAGCAAAATTAGAGGCTTGATGTCTGTGCATGTCAGGCTCAACAGACCAACATGAGTCACGAAGCAGTTTTAATCACAAATTAATATCGCCAAGTTTCCTACTAATTGCTTCCTACCACATCAGAAAAAAAGAAAAGAAGATCATAAAATGAAATAAAACAAATAGCAGTTGGGATTGGAGAGAAATATATTGCAGTTCAGGTGGTTGGTCCATTGGTTGTAAATGACCAGGATGGTAAGGGAACAAGAGCATGAAAGAAGGAGAGGGGGACAAGGGAGGCGGTGCGTGTGTGTGTGTGTGTGTGTGTGTGTGTGTGTGTGTGTATGTTTGCGGGGGGGGACACTTTTTCTGAGCAGGAGGGAAAGAGATGAGCGGAGGCAGGCTGCGCCTCGCAGCGAGAGGCCACCCATCAGCGTCTGCACACAATAAAACTAATACAGATGGCTCGTTAAGATTTTATGCAGAAGGCCTATTACGCAGAAAGAAATTAAACTTGAGTAAAGACACGCTGCGCACGTGTGGGACACAAATATCACCGCAGTGTGAATGTTGTTTTCGGTGGTGATGTCCTCTGTTATCATTCATGGAAGTGTCCAAAGGAGCCTAACCGGCACGGAGGAAGAGGTAGATAAAAGGCTCTGGGCGAAAACGAGGTCAGAGTGATTGCATGTTGGAATGGATAAAGAACAGCAGACCTTGAAAGTGTAACATATCAGGGCTGTTATTCAAAATACTTTGGCAACTTGAAACCTTTCAGTGGGGGGAGAAAAAAAAGCGAGATCCCAGATTGTTATTGGACAAGACGGCCGCTTGCACAATCTCTGTAAAACAACAACACCTCAAGGTCATCCTTGCCAATGTAAGCACACCAATGTGTGAGTGGAACTCCTTCAAAATTGTTGTGAAAAAGAACCTAATGCACTCCACTGCAGTAAAGAAAGAACAAGGAGAGAGAGAGAGAGAGAGAGAGAGAGAGAGAGAGAGAGAGAGAGAGAGAGAGAGAGAGAGAGAGAGAGAGAAACATTTTCAAGATCACTCAGCATGTGTGCGAGGCTCTTTGTGTGTTTTGGATGAGGGGCCGCTCCCACCGGACCTCCAGCTCGCAAAAGATCTCGGCACTTGGGCACGGCGTCTGTTTACTGGCCTGCACTCCGCGCGTTGGGCGCCGGCCATATGAGAGCTCGCCGAAAACTGCCCAGAGAGCCTAGAGCATTAGCAAGCTAAACACTACCACATGCTCACTTCCGGACAGAGACACTTCCATATCATGCAGCCAGAGAAATGCTGAATAGGAGGACAGGGAAGGAAGGAGAGGAGACAGAGAAAGAGAAAGAATGAGAGAGATAAAGAGAGTGAGAGTGAGAGAGAGATAGAGAGAGAGAGAGAGGATATAATGATAGAGAAAGCGAGAGGTAAAAAAAAAGAAATGCAGGAAAAGCAAAAGAAAGAAGGGAAGAATGAAAGAAGGAAAATGTTGATGACAGGTCCTCTGAAATGCATTTAATGCCCAGGCACAAGCGAGCGAGTGGGGCAGACAATGTGGAGTCTGGCTGTCCGCAGGGCAATCTATTCCCTGAATGTGCAATCTGCCTGCAGAGATGTGCTCAGCGCTCATCTCTCGGAGTCACTGCTGGGAGACAGCCAGCTTCCTTAAAGGAGCCCTGTTCTGTGTCAGGCCACACCATCACATGCGGCAGTGTGTGGATCCACTTTACACGCGACAGGACAGAACTATTTCACATCCTTTAATTAGACGATCAGGGCTTACTTTAAAGACAGCACATTGCTAACTTTCATTGTCTCTCTTTGTATTTGTGTGTGTGTGTGTGTGTGTGTGTGTGTGTGTGTGTGTGTGTGTGTGTGTGTGTGTGTGTTTCAGAAATAAACACATACACACATCCCGGCACAAATACCAATCAACATCACTTCATTGGTTACTTACTATTGCCCAAATTAGCATTTCAAATGCAAGGTTATGGCTGTCATTAAGCTGATAGATGTTGTTGGAGGGCTGACTGCCGGCCATTGCTGTGATTATGTTGCAGTGGCCATTGTGTTCAATGTCTTGTAAAATGACACCTGAGGCAAAAACAGACTCTGTTTGTGGCTTTCCAAAGAACCAGTTTTTCTTTCTTTCCCTCTGCCTCTCTTTTTCTTTCATCTGCTCCAGTACTTTCACTTGCAAAGACTGTTCCATCTGATGGCCATTCCATGTTACACTCTCCTTGGTGCTTGATTTTTCCTGGGGCAAAGTGTAAACAGCAGTGGTGGAACAAACAGATAAAAGGACCAGAACCTTCTGCTCATAACGACAACAACTGAGTATGAAAGGCAATGGTTGTGATGTGGCACGAGTTGTTCACTGAAAAACAAGCAGGACAGCCATGTTTTCAAAAAACAATGTTCAACCAGAGGATTCCAGCTGTGACCAATTTTTCTCATTGACCAAGGCTAAGCACAGGTCTCTCCTCCAAAGCCCAATTTACCACCTGGATAGAAGTCCAACTCTTCTCCTCTCCCTCATCTAGAATTGCTCAGGGTGTGTTGATGTTCTCTAAGTCCTGAAATTGTTTCTTCTACCTTGAGAGCAATAAACCTACACGGATTGGATAAAGGCAGTCGATACAAAGCAAGAGCGCAAATTGAATCTAAACACAGGAGGAGAGGCTATAGGAAATCAACGTAATGGCTTTATGTGCTATCCAAATAGGAACACGCGACACGCATGTTGTTCCTCATGCCAGGTCACCATAGTGGATTAAATGACACGCTCTGGAAACAACAAGGAGGGGGAAAAAAGTGTCACAATGCACAATCACCATTGCAAGGCTCCAATCTATTAATAGGGGGGCAATTGGACAGACCTTGGCTCTCCCTTCCTGCTCGTGCTTTGGGTGCAGCAGGATGTTTGTTGGCATTCACTGACACCAAGCTGTAAACATCCAAAGGGCAGGCTGAGTGTGAGTGTGTGTGTGTGTATGCGTATGTGTGTTTTGGAGGGGTTCATTTCGGTCATGCCGCCCGCTGATGGGCAGAGGATATTCAAAGGGGAACATCTCTACCTCTGGCTAATGACTTCCTCTTCTCCTTTCTGACCTTGGAAGTCAGCAGAGAAGAGGAGAGAGAGAGAGAGAGAGAGAGAGAGAGAGAGAGAGAGAGAGAGAGAGAGAGAGAGAGAGAGAGAGAGAGAGAGAGAGAGAGAGAGAGATTGCACTCGGACCCTGGCTCGTCTCTCGTGCTCCTCTCGCGGGGGAGGAACCCAAGGTGAGGCGCAAGAGGCCTGGTGCCAGTGTAGGAGCGGCTGCTCTTTCAAGCGTGCAATTACCATCATCCCCTAATAACACTGGAGTGCAGGGCGGACGAGGAGGGGAAGAGATGAGGGCAAGTCAAACGCTAATGATAATGACAGTAGCCAGGCAGGTGATGCTCAACGCCTCGATTTCTCTCGCCTAAACACACACACACACACACACACACACACACACACACACACACACACACTCACTCACTCACTCACTCACTCACTCACGTGTCCTGTGTCAGGAAAGACATGACTGAAACGGCAAGTTTAAACACTCAGAGGGCGCAGCGGAGGTCAACGAGGCCTGCTCCCTCCCTGTTGCTGGGTCAGTGGGGCAGAACGCCGGGTGGGGGCGAAAGGGATCCGAGCTTTTCCCCTGCATGACAGCCTGACCCAGAGACCTCCTTTAATTGCTTCAGCATGAGGGAGAAACCCTCTCACTGTCAAAGGGAGTCTTGGAGATGAGCCCAGCAGAAAAGCTATGCAACCCCACCACACACACACACACACATACTCTCTCTCTCTCTCTCTCTCTCTAACACACACACACACACACACACTCTCTCTCTCGCTCTCTAACACACACACACACACACACACACACACCCTCTCACACACACACACACACACACACACACACACACACACACACACACCTCTGGTGAAAAGCCTCTGTTTTCCGTTCCTCATATTGCATCTGGGTTGAAGCGTTTCTGATATACACACAGTGGAGGGAATTACACAGCCCTGTGTTTTGGCAACCTCAAAAGCCCCTCCCTTGCAGGATGGGAGTGCTCAAACTCAACCTATCAGAAAAGGTGTGCTGGGCCACACTACCCCTCATTTAACCAACTCAACACAATCAAACCAGATAATGAATACAATTCACCATACAACACCAACAGACGGGTGAGCCCTGTCGAGCTGGAGAAATAAGCTCACCTGTACACTGATATTATGGGCTGTTCCCTGCTACAATGGTGCCAATGGTTCATTTGTGTAGTGATGGCATGCAGACTGTCACAGCACTAATAACACATCTCTCACTAAGCATTAAGGCTAACTCCAAACGTCAACAGCCCTCTGTTAAAGATAAGTGCAAGGCTATATTCATATTCTTTCTCATTTGATTCTTTAAATAGGTAGAACAAAGAGGACATTAATTGAAAAGCAACAATATCCGGTAATAATATAGATTTTTCTTTTAGTTTTTCCCTATAAGGAGTCATAGTTGAGAACACGGTCAGGAGTATTGGAGTATTTTAGTGCAGGCATTCATTTGTGGGCCGGGCTTGTGGGTCGCTTGTCTAAGAGGCAAGGAGTGTGGGAAGGGTCCCACCCCATCCCTGCAAATTGGCCAAGCGGGGAGCGGAGAGGGCAGGCTCTGGATTACGTCCGTCAGCCGATAAAACTTGCAGAGCTGGCTCTCCCTCTCTGGGCGCGCGACCCTGACTGGTCAGACTTAAGCCGAGCAGAGGCTGCACTGATGCACCCATCCACAACCAACCCCCGTTATAGCCCTGACCTCTTTACCACACACACACACACACACACACACAAGCCTTCTCTGTGCTATTATATAACCCCCCCCCCCCCAACCCCCGCCACACACACACACACACCCCTGCCCATGGGCTTTGGCTTCCAGGCTCAAGTGGCCCAACCGAGGCCATAAACCTGAGATTTGGGCCGAGTGCTGTCGACAGCTCACACGATAAGCGCTGTCCCAATAGTATCTATTACCTCTCCCAGCTTTGCCAGGGAAGAGGAGCGAGGAGCGAGAGCACATCCACCCTCCCCTCCTCGCCTCCTCTACTGCTGGGAAGCTTGTCTGCTCCTGCTCCTCTCCTGGCATGGCTGCTTTACCGTTTCCGCGCCCGTCCATTTTGTTGTGATGAATTGTCAAACGCATCTCCCACTGCAACAATTCTCCTTCTACCAGCGCTTCTTAAGCGCTCGCCATAACTCTCAACTCACCAAAGAGTCCAGTACAGTACATCAACGAGGGAAGACACAGAACGGTGAGGATAATGCAAAGTGTAATTCAGCATCTCTGTATCTGTTTACTGTTTTGTGACAAGTGGAGAGGAGGCATCGTAAATCCTCCTCTGGAAGCTGAGACGGCCATGTTTGCCAAGGCAGGGGAAGAGCAATGATAACATGGAAGCCCAAAGCCATCTCAAGGTGAACAAGAAATCATGCCAAGGCGACAGAAACCTTTTTTGCTCTGGATTGCTCTATCTCTATGGGGGGTCCTGTTCCTCTGCGCTCTGTTGTACACTGGGCCTCTCCTCCTGAGCCAATTGGACTGAGCTGGAACAAAACCCCACACAGAGGACCTCAATAGTGGCGGCGCACACAGATCACCCTTCTTGTACCCCGACAACCCAGTGGAGCCCCTCGTCTGTTTGCACACTGCCCTGTATTTATTGTGTTGGACCGCCGCTCTCGGAGTGTTCGTCCACCCCCCAGGCTGTTCTGCTATCACATGATCGTAGTGATCCTCCACTTGTTCCTGCTAACCCCCCCCACCACACACACACACACACACACACACACCCTTCCATGTAACCCTATTCTACTCCTCCAGCTGGTCTCTTGTAAAAATAATGTAGAGACCCAGCGGCCTAGTCACCGCTGCCACCTCCATCCCCATCACACCCACCTCCCTCCTACAGCGGCAGCCATAACCTTGATTCCTGTGTGTAGTTGAGCACGTAATTGCTTCTGAAAGATTTTTTTTTTCATGTTTGTGTTTTTGTGTGATGCTGCTGATATAACATTATATAAAAGCTCAATGATCTTATTTGTTGAAAACCTGCTTTTTTGGTCTGATGTTTGATCGCACAGACACAGACACAGGCAATATGGAAGCACCCGAACAGCCCTGAGTTGCAGAGCTTTTTTTTTTTTTTTTTTCTCAATCGCTCTACAGAGAAGAAAATATGACAAGACATTCATCCCTGACAACAAGAAAATAAAGATGCGTGGAAAAAAAGAAATGTGGTTGAGTATTATCCCACCTCTTGAAGGTTGGCCGATAGGTTGATCCAATTTGTCTACTAAGGTGTGAAAGGATTTTAGAAATAAGTCATGTGAGTATAGCAGCTCACGCTTGCACACATGGGAAATGACAAGGTTTGTTGAAGGATAAGGCAAAAAGGAGAAACAAGAGACAGAGAGAGGGAGAGAGAGAGAGAGGGGTGGGGGGTCTTTTCTTGCCCTTCACCGTCAACGTGGAAGCATGCTTGTTAGGAAGCAATGGGCTTATCCAGGGGAATCAAAACTTCAGCAGATGTGTGTGGTATAATTGTGACTCCCCAATCCTAACAGACAGATGCGAGTGAGGAGGCATGCCTTGCCACTCCTCGGAGACCAGCGGGCGGATCCCCCTCACGGGCAATAAACAATTCCTGACAGGCGCTGAGCAGCTGCTAGCGCTGCTGAGCCCCTAGCATGTCGCCTCAACAGACTTGACTGGGGATTTTTAACTGACTTTTTTCCTCCTTTTTTTTTTTTTTTTTTAAATAATAAAGTACCTCCTCCCCTTGTAACTTCCCCATGACTCAAGTTCAGACAGCTCATGTCTCGCGTGCTCCAAACCGACGTGCATGGCGTCTTGGCTCAACCCGTGCCCTCGATTACAGCTGTTCGGCTCAGGTGTTGGAGTCAACACATGCAGATATGTATACAGCCTCCCCACGCCTCCGCAGCCACCCACCCCCAAACACACAGTCACACACACACACACACACACACACACACACACACACACACACACACACACACTTAAATATGAGCTAAATATGAATGCATGACAGCTGTTTAGACACCTGTCTCATGTTCCCTTTAAAAACAGTCACAACAAGATCACTGTACATTTCCTTGTGACAGCAAACAGTTAATGGTGGATTTCACAGAAACTGGTGCAAAGGGGAAGTGGCACTATGTAGGATTAAGGAATCTGACTGTGAGAAATGCGCTCCCTAGAAGCTCTTGTTGAGGAACAGACAGTGGGGATACAACCCAACAGCTTGTCAAATGTGTGTGTGTGTGTGTTTCTTTCTTTAGTTTTTTCTTTGTCTTTTCCCAGCACTGTTGGCAGGGGTTTGCTCAGCGTGGGTTGGTCAGAGCCAAGCAAGGTCCATCTGGTCAGGGTACCACGGCTTACTGGGGGAGCATTCTTTTACTCTTGCTTTCTTCCTCAATCTCTCTCTCTCTCTCACACACACACACACACACACACACACACAAACCTACACACATAAACAGAGCTTGTGTTACTTTAGCCACCCCCTGGGGTCTCTCATCACCAGCCCACACACTCGCATAACTTTCCCTCTGGTTTCACATTAACCACTTCCTGTGATTCCGATCGCAAGAACAACCCTGTCAGCCAGCGCCTGCAGACGAGCGAACGAGAGGGGACCGAAAAGACTTTACTGGAAATCATGAACAAAAAGACAGCAACACAGACTTGAAGAGGGGGTGGGGTGGTGGGGGGTTGTTTAATAAATGTATTTCCTGTTATGGCTTTGTGACATGTCCATTCCCTAACTAGTAATTATATCTGATGTGGCTTCTGAAAGAATAATAAAAAAAAGGAAGGGGGAAAAAAGGCCCAGCATCCTTTTAAAAGCAACAGTGGTGATTACCATCCTCCTTGTTTGGCTTAATGATAACTGCAGTAACACTGCAGTTTTAGTCAATACTAATGACCTGTAATAACAGAGCCCTGGTGTCAGCCCCCATTAGGCGGTGGCTGCTGGACTGGGCCTTTGTTTCCACTGACTCACACACAGACGTTGATTAGCATGTCGCTGGGCTAGTAAAGGGAGGTTTGACCTCCGTGGCTGTGGCATTAGCGTAACCATGGCAGCGCAGTTTTGTTTTTTTTTGTGGCGTGCAGAGAGCCAGTGGCCCCTCTCATCCCCGGCAGGCAGGATTAGGAGGTGTTTTTGCAAAACCTGATGTCATCTGCTGGGCTGGATCACACCGGGATTGAGTTCTGTGTTAACTCGAGGCAGTAGCTACAGGCTACAGGTCTTGGCTACCATAAAACCCTCTACCTGGTCTAAAATAAACCAATAAATAATAAATACTACTACTTAGGAAAAAGAAAATATATATAGCACGTGTAACAGGTAAAGAGGGATGTGCAGGTGTGATGTGTTGTGGCCTAATGGCCACAATCTGACCCTTCCAGATTAAAAGGCCTTGGCAATACTGCCATCAGCATTTTGCTTTTGCTTTGACAGAGTGCTTACAAACATATGCACTGGACTTCTATACTCTTACTCTATACTCTATAATACATATCTCTATATTAATTATAATTGTGTGGCCTCTCATTCATATGATTTGTGCTATGAGCTAAGTATGTGTTACAATGAGTTACAACACACACACACAAACACAAAACACAATTTATACTGTTACGCCATGCACAAAATAGGGGTAAGTCTGTTTCTCTGTTCCACTTTTGAAGTATTTTTTGAATAACCATGCAGCCTTCCTCTTCTTCTTTCCCCAGGGCCAGTGTTTTCGTGCAGCCGAGTGAGTGACCATGAAGCCGAGAAAACACCCGCATTCCTTTGTAGTGGCTGTCTGGTGGCTTTCAAAGGTCCAATGGCAAAGCAGCCTTTTTCCGGAGGTAAACAGATCCATAAAGCACATCGAGTTACAGCTGGACCTTTACGAGCAAGGCTGTGGGTCGACCTCCTCTGCAGAAGGATATGGAGGTATCGACAGATGCGCTGCTCAGGAAATGAAACCCACCCAAACAGATATATGTGCGTTCGGGAGCTCTGCGCCACGCCATGACGGCAGCCCAGAAAACAGGCGTGCTGAGGCTCTCCGCTGCTGAGAAGGGCCCATCGTGACAAAAACGGTGTATCCATTTCAAACATGAAGAAGGATGAAGTGAGGGGGGTGGTGGATTGGCAAATGGGGCGGGGGATCAATGGTTAAGACAGGCAGAACAGATCCGTGCCTGACGGCATTCGCAACAGGAAGCTACGATTCCGCTACGATTCCGCTATCGGGCGAATGTCAGCGAGCCGTGCTAATTCCAAAGGTTCCGATTACGCCATCTGAACACCTATGTGGAGACAGGGAAGGAAGTGGAGGGCTGGGGGGTGCGCTGGGCCACACACTGAGGTGAGCTCTCTTGAACTCATTGCCTACTTCACCCCGTGCCCCAGTAACAATGAGTGGAATTGCTGTGAGTATCATTCACATTAAGAGCACTCACAAGCAGATAACCCATATCGAGTCATCAAAAGCACCTCACCTTCACTTTTCCATTACAGATGAGAGAAAAAAAAAAGAAAGACAAGAAATGAGGGTTTTTAAGTCCTTTTTGACATTTGATCATGAGCATATCAAAGAGATGTCAACTATCTATTGATGTTGAATATATTGCCAAGACTCCACAAATGTCAGGAAAAGGCAAGCAGACAAATCCGAGCACGTGCACACAAATACACCTGATTGTGTTAGTGCAGTGTACACAGTCAAATAACAGCACCACCCTCACTCTCTCTCATGCACACATGCACACACACACACACAGGGAGGTAGCCATCATAGAACTGTGTGCACATCCCTGGTTTATTTACAGAGGCTGTCAGGCTCTCGCCAGGGCCCTGATCTATCCGGTGGACCTTGATCTCATCGGGGTATGTGCTCCTCCCTCCCTCCATCGCTCACACCACCTGCCTTATTGTTGGCTTGAAATCAACTCTAAACACTCAGGGGGGCCTTCAGTTCCAGAGGCTCACTGTCACCATGCATCCATCAATCCAGGTTATGTGATGACACAGATTGTAGGACTACAAGACAATACAGAAGCATTATATTTAAGGGACAGGTAAGTGAAATATTGTACAAATACTGTGATGAAATATTGAAAAAAAAAAAAAAATCAAAGTGCATATCAGATTACTTCACAGTGGTGGACAGGCCCAGGACTGGTGAGTGTTAAATTAGTAAATACTTTCCCCACATGCAGAGAAAACCCAATGTGCACACTCCCATGAAGAGTACATTACATACAGATATAAACCACTAGCATGCTAACACTGAACAACATATGTAAAAAAAAAAAAAAAATAGGCATCATTCTCCAGCTGTGCTTGAATTGGGCTGCATTCTCACTTTCAATTGGGTGCTTTATAAAAACAATTAGGATGCTGGCTCTGTCTGCTCGCTATCCTTGCTTTTCCCATCTATGTCATTGCTTCGACTGATCACAGAGGAGTCTTCTGTTCCACCTCAAACATATGGCATCCTGACGGCAGGCTTTCAAGTGGCAAAGCTGCCAGGGATGACGCAGCGCAGTGAGAAAGCAGAGACCACGGCCGCATCACAACCTGGAGACAATCCTGCTGCCCCAGCTGCATCATGACCCGTCCTCTATCAGATCATAACATTACAAAACACATCTCAAACATAATACATCTACATTTGAGGTTGCCATTTTGTTTTTTAACTCTTTTTTTAACACATTCTCTCTCTGTTTTTAATCTGCTCGTATTGCACTGTTTTAACTACACATGGGGAGATGACACACTCTCACTCTGGAGATATTTACTGTAGCAAATGTGTGTGAGTGGGAGAGAGAGACAGGCAGCAAAGGAGAGAGTGAGTGGGAGACTGACATAAAGAAAGAGAGCCTGGAAAAATAAATAACCGAATGTGCAACACAGCATATGGAGCACTATCGTCAGGCCATAATTAATGTCTGTGAGGCGGAGGACAGGTGGGAGCGTGGGATGGGTGGGGTAGGGTGATGGCGGTGGAGGAGGCGGTTGTGTTAGCAAGCGTTAGCAGTTTCCGCGTTGATATCGGCAGTCTGGACCTCCATCCTAGCCTCCTGCGCCCACCTTATCTCCAGTTGCAGCATGGAGCATCCATGCAGGGCCTCGCCGCCACACCTTGTGAGGAGCAGGCGGGAGACGGGAGACGAGTCGCTTGTAATGTGCCTCAGCAAGAACAAAGTCACTGGCGAGACCGGCCAGACCCGCAACATCAAACACGCAACATAACAGAAGGGGTCTTTAATCCCCTACCACCACCCACCACCCACCCAAATCCGTCCTGGGCTCAGGCAAATCGTTACCCCCGTTTGTCTGGGCATTTCACAGCCTTTTTGAAGCAAAGTTTAAGTTAAAAAAGAATATCGAATGTCATCCGGTGCTCAGAGTTCTGTGCCGTCCTCGTGTTACTTCATGATTTTCTCTGGAAATCATTCCCAGACATAAAATAGTGTTCGAAAAGGGAAAAAAAATGCTTTATCTTGGTGAAGATGCTCATAAGTTTTTTTTTTTTCCTGTTTTTTTTTTTTTAGAATTATAAATATTCCCAACCTATTACAATTTACAGAGACACATAAATATGGCAGAAAATCCACTGATTACAGCAAACCATCTGTTATCAGCAGGATGCAGAAAGGTTAACAGCTAGAGTAATTTGGCTTGAAGCTGGGCTAGATCTTCAGCACCCCAATCTCTGGGTGGCCACGGCAACATCACAAGTCAGTGTGAGAAGTGTCTCTCACAGAAGTGGCTGATTTCCATTCCAGGAGCCCTGGTAATTTCGGCAGTAGGCACCCATTGAGATTCACGGAGGCAGAACGTCTGGTATCTGCCCCTGCTGGGAACAACCACCACCACCACTCCCTTCAGGGACTTCAGAAAAAAAAAATAAAATAAATACACACCCCTCCCCCCACCCCACCCCAACATCTCTTTGAAATCGTGACACCTGACTGCACGGTTAGCATTCTGTGCCAGCCTCACTCGGCCCGCATTGCTCTCTACAGATATGCACGCATATTAAGTACTGTATTGGTATTCCATTTTCCAATAGTTGGTATTTCACTTTCAAAGTAGGCCATCACTGAAGGACAGACCACTTTTCCTGACTACCAATTTCAGTTTTCAGCATGGCTGAGGAGGCCAAAAGCATCAGAGCCCCTCCTCCCTTCTCATCTCACTTCCAACACTGCATTTTTTTTTCTTTTTTTCTAAGTTCCACCCTTCAAACTCTCACACATTTTACTACAGTGTGAAAGTGTTTAAAAACACACTATGCCAGTTTTTCAGCATTTACGTCACTATCTCCCATTTAACGATTCAATAATCGGAGGTGGGCTTCAGTTATTGGCCCGTGATGCTGTCCACACCAAAATTCTCATCACTCACTTTCTCATTACGTGAGTCTTTTATAGGGGCCTGTAGTGAGTCTGAAATAGATCCAATCAAAATGACTGACACAGACCATAAAGCAGAAAAACCCAGGTCTGCAAGAGTTGAATAAGAAGTGTCTACAAGATGGCAACTCCAAGGTAATTATACCCCTCAAAACACCATGGCATCTCTGAAAATAAGGCAAATCATCTCACTTTTTAATCGGTGAAGGAGAGCGTGTTGTGCAGAATGACATTACCTACAAATATCAGAGGTAGCAGAGGGAGGGGGGAGAAGGGTGGGATTGCAGTCCTGTGTAAACTCTGCATCTGCGCCCAATGTTGATGCAATGAGATTTGTTTTTGACACTGAATTTCTCACATCAGTGAGAAGGGAAGCAAGCAGGAAGGGGAAAAAAAAGACAGGAACAGAAGAGACTCAATATTGCCATACATCATATTAAATTATAAAACAAATGTATCCTCAAAGCATAGAGTAATTCAGTTCGGTGGCATGTAATTGATGAGATTTATTCATAACTCCCAGTGTGCTTGCTGCATTATTAGGTTCAATATGGTGTTTTCCATCCTGCTGAGGTGCGTTTGCTAAGAGGTGGCGCGTGTGAGTGTGCTGAAGGTGTAGCATCCCACGCTACCCAAGGCCATTCTGCTTTGCACCTCGCCTCAGAAAAAGCCATGATTCCTGCAGCACCTGGGTCGGTGTGAGGAGGAGGTGGTGGTGGTGATTGGGAACATGTCACTTGTCTGGAGGCCTCCTATTCACGGGGAGCAAATAAAGTCTGGAGCTCGACTTTGATTTGACTTGAACAGTCTGAAGGCTCGGCTCGCCAGACGTCAGACTCCAGCTGCTAACTCTGAGATCAAACAGTGGGGAAAACGGCTCGAACACACATACGCACATACACTCACAAGAGAGAGAGGGAGAAAAAGAGTGAGAGAGAGAGAGAGAGAGTGTGAGCAATATTAAAGCCTGGACGGTTGTGCATTGTTTGGAGGTTAGAAATGAGAAGTGAATGAGTTTCTAATTAGGCAGCGCTGTCCTTTACTTCATTTGTAGCCTGTCAGTTTGATTTACTTGGGAACTAGGCAGGCCTGCTCTGCAGTCTGGCAGTGCAATATGTTTGTTTCTTTGAGGCATGCCTTTCTGGGTTTGTAAATGTGTGTGTGTGTGTGTGTGTGTGTGTGGCTGTTGCAGGTGTACGCGGAGCAGGGGGTGAATCCAATAAAGGTGCAACAGTGAGATAATGTGTAATGAACACGGGCAGAGGTGTCACAGCTCCGAGGGCTGCAGTCCAGTCCACTTTTAAATTATGCAGCTCGACGCCGCAGTAATTACAAACACCGGTGCCTGAGCTTGGCAAACACCACTCACTTCCCCAGGTGTGGCGAGTTGTTCTTCGAGAGGTCCGGTGCTCTGCGCACGGAAGTCCACCTCGACATGTACAATGGGAATCGACTCCTATTTATCATCTGCCCCCGCCAGCGGCCCTGTGGCTCAGCTGGCAAACCACCGCGGCCACGCCGGCAACTTCAAAAGTGAAGAATCCAGTCACCGGAGAGCAGCGAAGCTTGTAAAACAAATTTACATTCAAAAGCACAGAGTGTGGCTTTGGATGAAATGGAGGATCCACAGAAAACAACTGTAGTAAATACCAGTGGATAGCATGCCTCATTAGCGCAAACACATAATTATTAATATTAGCACTGTTATAATTTCATTTTATTTTTGGAAGTCTGCAAGAACCCAACTGTCAATCTTCTCGTATCAGTATGTCACAGAGAAGGGGTCACTCTGGCATTCCCAGAGAAGGGTTATGGTGTAAACATGAAAAAAAAAGAAACACTTTACTGCCAGTGGCCACATTATGTCAATCTCACAATATAAAATCCACTCAGACAGCAGCAACTGAAGTTCCAAGTCTAAGGTTATCTGCCATTTCTAAGATGCATTTTTTTTTCTTTTCTTATTTTTTCCCGTTAATACTCTTCCTCTCATCTCCCAAGATTTTCCATCTCTTGGGCCAGCTGCTTTCCATTTAGAATGTCAGAGCATTCATATTCAGCATCGTTCACAAACGGCATCTGATGGCACCCAGGATGGGACTCGAAATGCCACCTTCTGATGGTGTGGAAATAAGAGACATAATGATTGTGGAACATCTAAGTACACGTGTGTGCGTGTGCGCGTGCACACACACACACACACACACAAACAATTGGATTTGCACTCAGACGCATACAATTGAAATACAGGCACTCTTGCTCACCCATCGCTACACCCCCCAACACACACACACACACACACACACACACACACACACACACACACACACACACACAAAACATAGACCCATATTTCTCTATCCACACTCCTTTTGTGTCAAAACAAATCACGCTCTTATCCTTATGGTACAGAAGGGCCTGGTGTTAAACCAGAGGGAGCAGACAATAGTGCTGCTGAAGTGGAAAACAGACTGGAGAATACTGAGCAGAGGCCGTGTTTTATAGTTTGGACTGAAATTACGATCAGCTGGTCACTGGAAATAAAGCTCGGAGTTATTCAAATGCAAGTAGTTTGGGAGTGTCGGTGAAGTATAAAATACAGGACATTGTACAGTGAATATTTCATAAAGAGCTGGAACATTATAGAGTTGAATGGCACTCCATCAGAATGCGGAGTGGTTCAGTTCAGTTCAGTTGAGTGTGGTGTGGTGTGGTGTGACCAGCTTGACTTAAGTCTGAAGGCCAGAGTTCAGAAGACGGCAGCGCTGATAGATACTGCTACAGCTCAACACATAAAAGGGAAGGCCATGGAGGTCAGGCAAAGACCATTACCTCAGGCCAGCATCATCCACAAACTGGCAAAAACAATGCAGTCTCACACACACACACACACACACACACACACACACACACACACACACACACACACACACTCGTAGGCACACACGCACAGACACAAACAAACCCCCAAGCGTCAGAAAACAATATTTCCATCTGAGGTGTACAGTGGTTGTCACGATACACCACACAAAAGCATCTTTCTTCAACTTCCAACACGCTGCCTCTCAACAGACATCCCTCCTCTCCTTCACAACAAAGACATCAACACTCAGGCAAAACCGCAGCCTCTATCTCTCTTCAAAGCTATTCATTCCCCCTTCCCTCCGACAAAGCATCCGAACGAAACTGCGCGCACCATCAAGGTCCTCCAATCCTGCTCCCTACACTCTATTCCACTCTCTCTTATCTTATTTTTACTCCTAATTATGTGATACGCCGCCCATAAAGGTCTAAAGCGTTTTCTTAGCCCTGGGGCTACGAAACTATTTGTGAAAGCAAAATTCCGTCTCACGAAAGCTTCAATTAGGAAGCGGGTGGATGAGAGCGAGAGATGGAGGGAGGGGTGGAGGAGAAGGTAAGTATGCGTGTGTGTGTGTGTGTGTGTGGGGTGGTGGGGCTTTGAAAGACAGGAGGAGTGAGGACGACACACTGAAATTGGCTATTAGACAGTGAACTTAATCCACTAGCTATCAGGACCCAGCATCTGCCTCCAGCATTGAAATGTGCAGATTAGCCATGTGAGATAATAAGCTGCTAACTGTATGCCTCCGCTCCGTTACACCAGTCTCCTTGAAATCTACTGTGAGTGGGGACCAGCAGTCGGCATACATGCCAAAACAGAAGGGTGGAAGAAGGGTGTGTGTGTGTGTGTGTGTGTGAGTGTGTGTGTCACACAGAGACAACTCTCTGCTTCCATCCTTACATATTTGTGGAAAGACTTGAGAATATCCTTTTTTCTATAACACACACACGCACACACGCACACACACACACACACACACATAGACAATGCCTGTCAATTATGCCTGGTTTAGGGTGGTGACATATGGGAGGCCTTTCCGGTGGATACGCTGAAGAATTAACAGTTAGGGGGCTGTGCTAATGCCTGGGCTTCCAGGCCAGGTTGCGCCTGAGCTATGTGTGTGTGTGTGTGTGTGTGTGTGTGTGTGTGTGTGTGTGTGTGTGTGTGTGCATGTTTGGGAATGTGCTACTAGAAGGTCATCCTGTCAATAATCATCAGTGGAGCAGATGTCTTCAGTCCACTCAAAAGCATTGGGAAGTAGAGAGTGGTCTGTTGCTGCTCCTGCCAGGTAGTGACTTTATGAATATGTTAGCATGGCAGAGACACTGGGCCTCCCCCTCCTGCCAGTTCCACCACTCCTCCACCACTGACAATCCCAGCTCTGCCTGCTGGCTTCTGTTGCAAGGCTAGCAGGGTGGCGACCCACTCAGACCAAGGTTACTCGGAAGAGGAGGCTGGTACTTTCAACGTTTTAATTTAGAAGGGCAAACAAGTGAAGAAGGAAACGGGAGAAAAAAATGAAAAAAGGGAGAGAGGAAGGGAGGGAGAGAAGAGGGAGAAAGAAAATAAAAAACAACAACTGCAACACTGATTTTTACAGCAGCCATCTTTATTAGATGTGTGCTTTGGGCAGCTCAGTTGCTCCTGCAGGAGTAAACAAGAACAGAGCGCGAGTTCAGGCGAAATCCTCCTGACTGCACAAGCTGCGCTCTCCCAACACAATCTCTCCTCAGGATTAAACACCCTTAATAGCCACTAATTACCCCCCCCCCACACACACACACACACAACACACACTTTCCCCTCCATCCCACTGTACACACACAGACATTTCCTTTTTTTTTTTTAACACTCCTTCATTTCTCCACTCTTTTATTCCAAGCTGCCGTAAACACCGTTTCGGGACCGAATTTAATAAGTCAGCCTAGTGAGAGGCCCACTTAATGGGTGTCGAGCTTGCTTGATAAGTCTCCATTTCATCACGCATTTTATTAATTAATTATATAAACTTAAAGTAATTTGCCTTCTTAATAGCTTTTCTTTCTGTGTCTGTGTGTGTGTCTGTGTGTGTGTGTGTGTGTGTGGTGGGGGAAAGTAACAGTGGTGGTGGCTGTGGTGGAATGATGGTGGCAAAACCAATTAATCGATGACACTGCTGCTAAAGCCCTCGATTGCTTAGCATAAGCGAAGCACAAAGGAGACGTTTAACTGCAACAACAATGCATGCACGGCCACATATGCATGTCTCACTCCTCATCTGAAATCCCCCAGTTGTAAAAGTGAACATGGGTCCTAGGGTCCATGGGTCATAGGTGAACATAAGACCTCTGGAAGGAATGTTAAAAACCACAATAGCTCACATTTAATCACTGTATTTTCCCATCGGCACTTGCATAAAATACCTCTCTAGACTCCAACAATTTATGGAAATAGGCATGCTATTTAAAAAAAAAGTGATTGAATTAACAAAAAAAAGTCACTTTCAGTGACAGTCACTTTCAAGTCTCGACTTGATGGGTAGGTTATTATCACTCTAAATTAGACTCAAGATAGGTAGGTTAGGAACGAAGTTCACAGAGATTTTGGTAAGTGATCTGGCATTCAAAGCAATCAGGCCTCGCACTGTAAATGAGCTTAATAGCTTTTGTGACCCCTTTTCTCACTGAGAACTACCTCTTTGTTCCCAAGTCCTACCTCAAGACACAAAATTGCCAACAGCCAAGAACTACGAAGGCTAATCTCTTCGTAACCTCTCGACGCGCAACCCCTAACTCTCTCCAAGACATCTACATGGACTTGAATCGGGGGTAATTATAAAGCTTAAATCCACTGGTGATAATGAATTGATGTTTTTTGCAGGCCAATCCACTCGTTTTTCTCCATGCACACTGAAAGTTGGAACTGAGGGAATGTGTTGAGAGACAGAAATGAACACAGGAATGAAAAAAAAAAAAAATCCCCATCCCCATCAGACACAGACACAGATCAAGAGATACTCACACTAAGTACGTTCAGTACACATACACATACACATACACACACACACACACACACAAAGACACTGTGCATCTTGTGTCCATGTCATGAGCCCTGAGACCTCAGCCACACACACACACACACACACACTTCAGGTAGAGAGATATAATGAGACAGAGGGCACTGGGGAGAGGGGGGGGGGGGTGCTGGCTGGCCACAGACATATTCCCAAACCTGGGAGTCTTAGGGTAAGAAAAAGGAGAAAGAAACAAAAAGAAAGAATGAGGGCGAAGTGGGACGGGGAGACAGTGACATGGAGTACAGGGATTTGGGAGAATATAAATAAGGAGAGAGAGAAGAAGGAATGAGAACAAGAGAGAGACAGACAAACAGAGAGAAAGAAAGATACAGAGACAGAGACAGAGAGAGAGAGAGAGAGAGAATGAGTGGCAGACAATCCAGAGAGCCAAGTATGTAGGTAATGCACTGTGCAGGAAAGAGAAGTCTGCAAGCAACTGTCCTCATTCATTTTAATGGGTGCCTGCGAGGCTCGGGCTGCTGCATGGTACCATGGGGGCACGAGCACGCCCGTGAACCCTGGTGCACGGTGCTCTTCAAAAGCAGCCACAACTATTTAGGCAAGGCATCTTCCTGCAATGGGACTGCAAAAGCAGGACGGTGGGGATTGCATGTAAATATTAACTTCACTTTCTCACAATTCTTGACAAGGCCTCTAGCAGCGCAGTCCCTTCATGTACAGTAGAGGGTGTGACAAGGGAAGAAAAAAAATCTATTCTCATCTATCCATGATATCGATCCCTTTCTGTCTGTTTAGCCATATGTGCATGCATTTTTTTCCAAAAGAGAACAAGATGGAGGATGAAAGAGGAAATGAAAGAGGAATAAAAAAGGAGAGACTGTAAGTTGCTGTAGGTTGACAAAGGGATACGCCACGCTGAGGTTTGGTATGTGGGCAGACTTATGGTCACAGTGGAATAGGCAGGGTCAAGCATGATTTCAGCTTTTACCCAGCCTTTTACTGCACTGCATGGAACGGAACTTGTCAAGAAATAAAGGAAAATGTGCCACTAAAATGATATTCACTGCAGAGGAAAGTGATTAAAAGGGACACTGTAAAACAGCTTGTCAAAAAGGGGGGGAATTCTGAGTTTCTCCTTAGTGCAAAACTGCAGCATGCTTGTGATGTCGACATGCATTACACTGAACAGGGAACAGAGTGGTGCTATTAAGGAGATTGTTACAAATGCATTACACAGTCTTAGAATATCTGACTCCAAGAGCAATACCTCTCATGAAGAGATACGAAGGCCTTGGAAAAAAAAAAAAAAAAAAGCTCTTAGATCCTCGTCCTTATCCTCAGGCCCCCTTTTCAACAGCTTCCATGTCCTGCAGACATGCACCATTTTTAGGGGGAAACACAATTGTGCTGCACTGTTGTCCTTGTCATTTTAATTCCCTCTTCTTTTACACCGCATGCCCCGTTTCAACAGTGCTTTAATTTAGCTAGAAGGCATGGAGTCAAAAGCACATAGATGAGCTCTGATGAGGAAAGACTTCACCACTGAAAAAAAAAAAAAATAAATAATAAAAAATAATATATATATATATATATATATATGTGTGTGTGTGTGTGTGTGTGTGTGTGTGTGTGTATGTGTGTGTATTGAATGCATTCATGCATGTATGTATGTATGTATTTAAACACACAGGAGCCAGCAACAGTATTGTCAGTGTGAATACCAGACACTGATATTGAGATAAAGATGAATGTGAATGTATGTGAACATTAAGATGGTCACAACAGTGACACCATAATCATTTCCCACTATGGAATGTTTACCACTGCAATCCAGTGTTTAATGCACAGACATAAACATGAAGAGAAAATGTGACATGTAATACATTATTCATGGAAAATAACACAAGTTTTGATGTGCTAGAGCTGGGTATGCAAAATGGCCTTAATGTGTAATGTGCCATTCCAACAAGTTTTAACTTATAAAAGGGAAAGCGGACATCTCAATTTATCAGCTGTAGGCTTTCATATATTTAAGGGGATAGAGGTTCCAGATACTATCTTATTTCAGATACTTGACGCATAGCAACATCTTCTACTACCATACATGTGGTAATGCAGGGGTGGGGGTGGGGTGTTTATGGGGGGCACTCCTAACATAAAACTGACATAAAACTTGTCTTGTTTGTCCAGCTCAGTTCAGTCCCACAGCCAGTGTGTGTGTGTGTGTGTGTGTGTGTGTGTGTGTGTGTGTGTGTCTGTGTGTGTGTGTGTGTGTGTAGAGCCATAATCCCCCGCAGCTCTGGTCTTCCAGGCTCCCCAGAGAGTTCCCACCCCACCCAATGTTTACTCGCTGCGGGACACCCGGCACGGCCATGCTGCTGCTGGAATGCACCTTCTTTGTGGGGCAGCGGCTCCATTGTGTGGTGACAAATGGAGTGGCCAGTGACGTGCTGGCAGAGGAGAGGGGAGGGGCTGAGAGGGAGAGACACAGGCTCGGCAGCAGGTGCTGCAGGACAGCCAATATTTGCACAGCGGCTTCCGTGACACACACACTAACCGCCAAATAAAAGGGGCAACTGTTTTTCATTGAGGAGACGAGACACACACATAAATCCTGGGCTTACCGACCTACGACCACGGCCAACCGCCAACCACCCCACTGCCCCCCGCCCCCCGCCCCCCACCTTTCCCTAACCCACACCACCACCCACCTACGTGCACGCACACGCACACGCACACATAAACAAACACACACACACACACACACACACACACACACACACACACACACACACACACACACACACACACACACACACACACACAATCCCTCCACACCTCTCCGCCCACTCCGTCTCTAGTACTCTGCCCCTGCCCCTCCACCATCTCCCGCCTCCAAATCCTTTTAGGAGGGACAATTGCCCAGATGCATCTTTGCAACATGTGTCAAAATGGAGGTCATGACCAAGAGGTTGCTGAAACTCATGCGAGCTCAGCTCTTCCCAAAGAGCAAAGGGAGGCGCAGGAGCTCAATCTCCTAGGGATCTACGCATTCGTGTGTGTGTGTGTGTGTGTGTGTGTGTGTGTGTGTGTGTGTGTGTGTGTGTGTGTGTGTGTGAGTGTGAGTGTGTGTGTGTGTGCGGAGGCTGAAGGATTGCTGCCAGGATACTTTACTGAGGCCCTTTCCCAGGCTTTACAGGCCAAGTTCTTCTCATACACCCTTCACCCTTCACCAGTTCTCACAAAGCATTACAAAAATAAAAAACTCCACAGGATTCAGTTTAGTTTTATGTATATGCTCACATCTTTGTAATTCTACATGTTGACTGGAGAGCAAGGTCAATATGAATATATAGCAAACTATTTCTGTTTTTTTTGGGTTTTTTTTGTCCATGGAAGTATGTAGCCTCTATGTGTACAGATGAATGCAGTAACCCCGCGCCCGCTTTAAAATAAGGAGCACATAATAACTGTCAGGACTGAACAACTTGCCATTCTCCTCAGTGACATGCTTGTCACAAACCATTTGGCAAATATTTCTCTCGACTGGGAGGTCTATGACACGGGCTTGTTCCATGAATAAAAATCTGTTTTGGGGGCGCTCTACCCCTCCACCCCTCACTCTATTTTTACCTCTGCATAATCTAACAGCTGAAAAGGGATAAACTGCATATCTGAATTGAAAGAAAGAGTGGAAGGGGGAGATGATGCAAGTTTGAATAGAGTCAGGGAGGGAGAGTGAGAAGGAAAGAGAAATAACCGAGAAGAGAAGAGTGAGTGTGTGTGTGTGTGTGTGTGTGTGTGTGTGTGTGTGTGTGTGAGAGAGAGAGAGAGAGAATGCTGGCAATCGAAAGCTAGTGTGAGGGTTCACGTCACCATACTAAAACATCAAAAACAGAGATTTGTGTGCTCAGTGCAGTTGTGTTGTTACAGGAATAAACATAGCTGGGTGGCTGCTAAGTAACTGTGAGAATATGCAAAGGCACTTCTCAATGCTCCTTTCAGTATCCCCTCTCCAATGTCTATGGTCAGACATATGAGATGAATCCTTAATCCGTTTAGACAGAAAATCTATTAAAAAGGGTATGTGTGTGCGTGTGCGTGTGCGTGTATGTGTGTGTGTGAGAGTAAGACTGGTAAGGGTGTGGTTGATAATACGCTGACAATGCAGAACCTTCAACCAGACTGTTGTTCCATCACTGCCTGGTCTGAGAGCAATAAATATCAAGGCCCATCTCGACACAGCTCACAATTGGTTTGGACTTCCATGACAATGTGCCACAAAGATGAATAAAATATCCCAGAGGTTCTCATTAGAAGGGGGCACGAGGAGGAAAGCCCAGATGAGAAACAGAGAAAAGTGAGAGCAATCCCATATAACATGATGGGTAAGTCTCCATCTGTTTTGATCACAATCACAATTAGAAACATCTCACATATGGCAAGCCTAGCTCCCATTTGATCATGTCTTCAACCACAAGCATTTGTCCTCTCTTGGACTTCTTTGTTATGATACAAACTATGCCTAAACAAGGCCAAAATTAAGCGCCCACTCAGACTGTCAAACTCACTTCCACAAGAGCTCTTCCAGAATGGACAGCTGAACAAGGAGCCCAAACCAGATAAATGTTGCCCTTGTGTCCAGAGCCATCCCACACACAGATGTTCAGCTTTTATTAATTGACTGGCTGAGGGAGTTGCTGGAGGTTAGCATAGTGTCAAACAAATGAAATATACCCCCCCCCCCCCCGCCACCCCAAAAAAAAACTACGAAAAAACAAAGGCTTGTAAGATTTCAATAACACACTAAAACCCACCATGAAATCTTCCTTCACCCACACACCCCCACACACACACACACACAGACACACAGACACAAACACAAATACATACACACAGAAACAGACACACACGTATCTCTTCTCTTTATGTGCATGTCTTCAACAAAGGCTGTCAGAATACCTCTTTTTCCTCTTTCTATATTCCATGTTCCCATGTGCACTGGAATCCAAATATCCACATATGAAACAGGGCCAACAGGGTTTGGAGGTATTCCATCAGCCATCACATTTTTAAATAATCTCTCTCAGAAAAAAAAAAAAAAAAAAATCAGTGAAATATTGATAGCATCATACCGGTGCCGCACAACAGTGACCGCAGGACATCTGTGTGCTTGTGCCAAGCCTTTGATCTAGCTCTGCCATGTCTTTCTATGCTAATGACCCTTTCTGAGAGAATGAGAGGCCTTGCATGTAGTCCACAAACTCTCTCTCTCACACACACACACACACACACACCAACACAAACACCACACACACGCAAACAAACGACACACACGTTCATACACATGGCATTATACCCCCTTCTGGCATCACAGCGGGGAGCTTTTAGCAGGGCAGAGTGACTCTACCCACTGAATGTTCCGAGAGCGAGAGAGCGATGATGTCACGCCAGAAGGTGGCACATGACGGAGACGCATCAGCGTTTCCAGATGGACCTAGGACGCCTGGTGACAGATCCACTGTCAAGAGCTCAATTGGGGATAACCTCTCCCTGTTGGGTGACTAGGGAACTGATGTGACTCCAGCCAAGACGAATGGAACCTGAAGGCCCTGTGGCGAGTCAGAGGCTGGAAGATACCATGTGGACTAGGAAATGCGAGATTGATAAGAACGTAAGCAGCCAGACATACAGCCAGATAGAAAGACAGTGAAACAGAGGGTAAAAAAAAACACATAGCAGCAAGAAAGAGAGAGAAACAATTGCGTCATTTTTATACTCTGAATGTTGGAGTGCTTCCATTCAGAGCACTGAGAGAATGGTAGCCAAAGCTCAAGAGGTCAAGAGGTTAAATCCCCTTCGCAGGGGGAGTGTCAAGTAAGCAGGGCATGTGCATTTGGAGAATCAGCTGCAGAAACCCATAAAGACCATTTTACACTCACCGCTACACCACTCAGACACTCAGACACACACATACACACACACACCTATGCTTACTTCACTTTGGAATCTGATTTGAGTGAGAGAGGACACAATACACACAAAGAGAAGAATACACTTGTGTTGGTAGAATGATTGTCTGTTTGTGAGTGTGTGTATGTTTGAGAGAGAGATGGAGATAGTGAGACAGCATGCATGTGAAAGAGAGTGAGAGTGTGTGTGTGTGTGTGTGTGTGTGTGTGTGTGTGTGTGTGTGTGTGTGTGTGTGTGTGTACACGAGTTGATGGCGATACCAAGGTGGTCTATGAGATCAGGTGCGGCCCCGGGGCTAGTTGCCACTCCGGAGAGGTGAGGAGCGCTCTTCTCCTGCACGTCAATCCACATCTGAC
The DNA here is from genome assembly GCA_027481765.1 of Tenualosa thibaudeaui. NCBI lineage: Eukaryota > Metazoa > Chordata > Actinopteri > Clupeiformes > Clupeidae > Tenualosa > Tenualosa thibaudeaui. The sequence continues at coordinate 4,056,544 of JAIFZK010000004.1, read as the reverse complement.
CTGCTGCTTCTGCTTGCATTGACATGCATAGCCTTAGGCCTGGGGGAGAGGGACAGCATAGCCTGCAACCATACAGGATACTACCACTGTGTGTCTATGGGCTCACACTGTTCAAGTCACCCTGTTTCCTCAACCAGGTGGGTAGAGGTGAAGGTGCGTGCGTGTGTGTAGGCAACCATCATGTTTCCAAAATGTTTCTCCAACATTACTGCTTACAAATAAGTGTGACATTTTTTTGTTGGCATAGAGGAAACTGCATATTAAAAGATAAAGATAGAACCTTGAGTGAGCATTGTGTGAGAGCACCTTGCCCAGCCAGACATCTGAGAAATATCCACGACATTCGGGGGACAGTTCAGAAGAGGATGGCGTGGCTGGTGACTCAAGCATCTCAAAGAACCTAGACCTACACAGAATGCGAGCATCACATAATGACTGCCAGATGACACAAATTATAGGCCTGTGGTGCATTAATAATTTGCACTGGGAAAGGGACACACCTAAAATGTTGTCTCTACATAGTGAGGCTTTGCCTCCTGGAGGGGAGATTGAGAGACATTCATTTCAAAGCGGAGGGGTGCCAAAAAGACAAATCTGCAGGATAGAATTAATCCAACTTATAACGAAGGAGCAATAAACCTCGGAGGTCTGCACTGAATATTTGCCGGATTCATTTTGCTGTCATTGATGAATGCCACAAAAGTACAGCGGCTTCAGAAAGTCTTCCTTCAGTCTTTCTGCTGAGCGGTTCAGCCAGGGCGTTTCGCTGATAATTGATGACTTTTCATTTCAGACACTATTTAGCCCAGTCAAAATAGTCTCATAAAAAACAGACAATAAAAAATAGGTGTCATTAAGCATCATCATTTTTGAAGTCATGACAAGCAGTGTTTGAGAGAGAGAGAGAGGGAGAGAAAGCATTAAAACCAGACTTGTGAACTGAAAAATAGTCAAAAGCCATGCATGCATTCTGTCTGTCTTATCCCACAGACCTTTCCCACAGATTCAGTGAACTGTCTCCTCACGGTCTGCTAGCTCAGACCATTTGCACTCAAAAAAAATCCTGGATATATAGACTCCTGTATGTATAGACTAATGGCTCTATAAATAGGAAACAATCATAAGGACATGAACCAAGCCATATAAAATGCCAGCTAACCTACACAGGGAAAATGAGCAAAGAGAAATAACCATTGTAAAGGAATCCAAACCCAAACTTAATCAGGCCAACAGCGGAACCTGGCTATTATGCTAGTAGCCTGAAAAATGTGGGTTTGAATCCCGGCTGCCACCGTTGGCTCCTTGAGCAAGGCACTTAACCCCAAGTTGCTGTAGGAGAGATTGGCCCTGATGTAACTGATAGCTGACAAATGTGAGTTGTTTTGGATAAAAGCATCTGCTAAATGCAAAAATGTAAATAAATATAAGCCACTCACTGGCTTTAATACATGCATGAGATTCTGGTCGCTGTTAGATCTTGCTCATTGCTTGTCAAATCAATTAGAGCCCACAGTATCTTCAAGGTCATTACCAACTGTGATCCGACACTTGTGTTCAGCAGTGATCAGAGTGTTTGTTAGGAATTATGGGAGCGTTCTACACTGTTCCATCCTGCAATGCAGCCATAATGCTCTGGTCCCTTGCGCCTGCATAGCCCACTATAGTAAGACCTTGTCTAGCAAAACACCTGATATGTGCTTGACACCAGGGCTATTTCCTCTCTCTGATGCTCCACGAGCCACCAAATGGATGCATGCATTCTTCCAAGGACGTCTGTGGCGGTGGCATCTTTGCCCGCCCTTTTGACAAATTCCTCCAGTGACTGCGGGCACGACTTTGAAAACGCGGATGTCACTTCATGCTCCTCAACATTTCTTAAGCAGCTGGCAGAAACCTTGTTTCCTAAGCTATTTTGGTGAGCGGGCAATACTAAGCATGTTAGCATAAGTAAGGAGATTTTGATGAGAGTCACTCGGGGAAGTAAGTCAGATCGCATTTGCACAAGCGATTTGGGTGCTGTTCCTTTTTTTTTTTTCTCCATTTCCTTTACGAGTGAAAACTCAGATCACAGTGGAGGACGGATCGGATCCCGGAAGTTGTTGCCCTGACAGCGGCAGTGTATGTGTTTGTGTGTATATGTGTGTATGTATATATATGTGTGTGTGTGTGTGTGTGTGTGTGTATGTGTATGTATGCCTACTGAGAAGATTAAAAGCAGTCAAAGGTGGCTCTTAAGACCCTGTTTTTTCCCCTCCTCCTCACTCTCTCGGCTGTGGCTTTTCGCTCCTCGGGGCTGCGGCTATGTGGATTTTTCCTTGGCTTGGCTTAAGAGCATTGAGAGATCCGAGGATGCTCTGACAAGCGATGGGTATCAGGTCCTACTTTTGAGCTTACAACATCCCTCAGAACGTGACTGCTCAGAAACATGTAGAGGAGTCTGTGTGAGAGAGTTGCGTTTGGGTACATACACACACACACACACACACACACACACACACACACACACGCACACACACAGACACACACACAGCCTTAATTCAACATGAGGACTGTTGGGGAAAGGAATGAGGAAACATGGGGAGCTGGTGAGAATATTAAGGTTTACCCCCAATAAAGCATCTGGTAAACTGGTGGTAGGGCTAATAGTTTCCACATGACAGGTAATGTGATTCAGGAACCTCAGTTTGCAGTAATGCCCCAAACTGCCCAGTTTGATCCAAAAATGAGGGCTTTTAGGCTGCAAAGCTCTGTCTGCCTTAAAAGCATGCTCTCAAAACAACAACAAAAAAAGTTTTCCACAATTTGCTAAGAAAGCCTCGTATTTTATTTATTTATTTTCTTAAAGCTTTGCTTTTACGACCACAAAGCAACAGTCTGTCCATCTAAACTTATCTTTTATGGCCTCTACAAGGCTTCTCTGTACAACTACAGATTATATCTTTATGTAAGATGGCTCTAAGACACATTGCATTAGCTCTGGCTCTGCTTTATAACGGGTCATTTGGCTTTGGCCAGAACTACGAGACCTAGGCAACAAGCCAAGGTGAAGTCTTCCATGCACTGCATTTGTATTATCAAAGGTGAATGAACTCACTCACTCACTCAAACTAGACAAGACGTGCAAGTAGGGAAGTGGAGACAGCGAAGAGATTGTGATTGTGATTTTCACAAAATATTATCTTTGGTGATTTTTGTTCCCTTGGTTTTGTTTGTTTTGTTTTTGTACTGACAAGTGTGATAATAACAGATCACCTCTACTGAAATAACTGGTTCACCTTGAAAGCTGTAAAAAAAAAAGTGTAAGAGTAATAGGCATATAAGACACAACCTACATCAACAACAGCACACAGAGATAGTGATGGAGAGCAGGAGAGGGAGAGGGAGGGAGAGAGAGAGAGAGAGAGAGAGAGAGTAACGATGTGAGTCTATGAATAAATATTTTCCCAGATGATGGGAGTTGTGCTGTCTATGGACTGAGGGAGATGAGGTGCTTGATAAGACTGCAGCTGTCTGAAGCGTGTAATGTGCTGGGAGGATGTTAATAGCAATGCCAAGGAGGACGGCAGAGCCAGAGGATAAAGAAAAGAGCACGCTTCAAACACAGCGAGCTCCCCTAACACACACACACGGACACACACATCTCCCTTCACCACTCACCCACTGAAACATTCACCTCAACCATTCACCTCAAACAGCTAAGGGATAAAGGAAATGCATGCTTCAAACAGCTGTTTAGACCCCCCCCCCCACCCCACCCCCCATTCCCCATGCCCCCTGCAATGCAGAATTACCCAAACCATCAAACAAGGCTGAGCCATGCAAGAGGGCTTTCGTCTGCTCCAGGAACACCTTATTTAGAAGGTTATTTATTTATTTATGTGTGAATGAGGCAGTGTCTGCGATATGTACATACACATGTGGATAATGAGTGGATGCACGCATTCTGTGGTCTGCATGTTTGTTATCTGGCAGTGCATCTGGGAGGAATGCTTTGATTGGCTGGCTAAGCAAGAGACTGAGGAAGCTTGTAATTGAGTTTTACATTAACCATAACCATCTCACAAATTGGGCCCCCTTTTCTTCTCCGAAGTGCAGAGAGCCCTGCAATTCATTAAAAAATATTTCAAAGACCTTTCTGCCTTCCTATTCCTGGTTCAAATATAAAGGGATATTTTGTGGGAAAAGTATAGAATGCCCTACAGGTGCAGGAGAGGGTTGTCATTTTCACGCGCTCATACATTGACAAGCCAGTGTGAGCTACAGAACGCCCTGCTCATCACTGCATGCGCCACCGCATCAACATCCATCATTGCAATAAAGTCTTTACGAGGCAGTAGGAACCTATGCATTCACTCTCTGTGGCTAAAAGGCCTTGAGGGGAGGTAAGCAGGCAGGCAAAGAGTTTAAACTACTAAAACCCCATTGGCAGCACTCTGTGCCATAGCTGTATCTGAAACACATTTTTAATCATGTCTTCATTTTAGGATCTAAAAAGATGCAATGAATCCTAATTCAAAACAAAATACTTGAAAGAGTCTTGGCCAGTGCCAGCACCTGGCGCTTATTTGAAGGATATGAGAGTGCCTGGCAGCTTTGCGGTGATCTCTGACACAGAGAGGCTACGGAGGATACAAGCCCTTAGCTCCTGTCACACACCAACTTTTTGGCCTCATCACACCGACAGATGGTCATACAGGGCCTTGGAACTGCCCCGGGTGTGACTATGAGAGGGAGAGGAAAAGAGACAGGCATAGAGAGAGAGAGAGAGAGAGAGAGAGAGAGAGAGAGAGAGAGAGAGAGAGAGAGAGAGAGAGAGAGAGAGAGAGAGAGGGAAAGAGGTGAGGAAGAGTGGTGAAGTTCCCACATGTTGACAAGAGTGGCCCATTTCAATAAATAAATAAACAGAGTAATGAGAGAGGTGGCAGTTAAATGAATGATGAGAATCCTAACAGAAATGAAATCAGAGGCCATCTGGCCATGCTGTCATTGAGACTTGGAGGTGAGAAGACTGGGCAAAGGAAAAAGAAGGCAGGCAAAGGCTTCTTTTTTTTCCATCTCAGTGACCAAGACCCTCTGGCCATGAATGAATGAAACAATGAATGATGGATATATATATATATATATATATATATATATATATATATATATATATATATATATATATACTTTTGTATATGCATTTTTTAAATATGATTGGGTATCCATTTCAGACAATGTAAGTGTCTGACAGGCCAATTATGCCATAATAATTCACAGAACGTGTGTCACTCCCTCCCCATGCTGGGGAGCTTGAGGTCTGTGTGAGTGTGAGGCATCTGTTGTCTGGAGGTGAGAGTTCTGAGGCTGAGCCTGGATATGTGAGGAGGCCAAAACAGGCACAGGCAAAGAGCTACACATAGCACTGGAGAGAGAGATTGAGACAGAGAGAGAGAAAGAGAGAGAGAGTGTGTGTGTATGTCTGTGTGTGTGTGTGTGTGTGTGTGTGTTCGGGGGAGGGGGGGGGGGGGGGGTTGGGTAGTGAGAGTGTCCTACTTCTGCTAAGTTGACTGTGCCAAGGCTTAGGAGGCGTGACTTCACAATGCATGCAGAAGAGCACACCTTCTGTCTCCTATTTGTGTGTCTGTCTCACCCTTCTCTCCCATCCTCCTCTTTCCTACTCTTACACCCAGACAGTTTCTCCATGTACCAGAGGGGAAGAAGAAAAAAACAAAAACAAAAAAAATAAAATAAATCAAAACAAAACAAAACAAGAAACGACTATTAGTGCTGAGCACATCCTGTCATTCAGATGCTCTTGTTCTTCAACCTCACTTCATGTTAGATACAAATTAAATTACATCTCTAAAAAGACCGGGGTGCACACAACTACGCCATCCTCATGTGTGTACCAGCCATCAGTCGCTCAGGCACATTCAGGGCCAATTGGCGGGAAAAAGCTGCTTTTTAAATATAAACAGATACTGTTGATACAGAAAGAAAAACAGTCACTTTGGATCCGGGTTTGTTGCACTCCCTTCTTGCTCTCTTTTGAGGAAAAAATGATCCTGCTCTGACGATCTATGCTCCTCCACAAGATGAAGGCAGAGAGATGCACTGTCTTGTCAGAAAAAGGCTCCTTTGAACAGCAGGCAGACAGAAAAAAAAAACATCAGCCACTTTGGAAGGAACTAATTGGTGAAGGATGAATGGCTATGTGTGGCTATGATACTACAAAGGAAAAGGATCCACCTACACAGGCCACACTGATTTGGTCAAGGACTAAGCAGCAGCATGCAGAAAGGGATATGGTGAATAGACAGACAGACAGAGAGACGGTCAGATAGATAGGTAGATAGACAGATAGAGAGGGAGAGAGAGAGAGAGAGATAACTATGAACTATTCTAGAAGGACAAAAAACTTAGGCTGTCAAAGAAAATGGAATGACTGCCACTAGCACACTAGCACATGCTGTTTGCGTGCCTCAGGAAAAACACAGTTCCCACTGGCCCAGCAACCCTCCTGCTGGGGTCAGACCCTAGAATCAACCCAGTGGAGGGGCCTGCGGCTATCCTGCCCCAGTCCTCCAGCTTCTGCGGCATTCTGGAGGCTGCATATGTGGCCATTTGTCCCATATTACCTCTGCTGAACAACACCCCCCAACAACAACACACACAAACACACACACACACACACTCTATGTCAACCCTACACACACATGACCCACCATGATACTCATTCCCACCACCCTCTTCCTCATTGTTCATCCCCATACACAGCAGCACCGCCTCTTATCAAGCCCGCTCATTGCTCATTGGAGTATCAACCAGTGCTAGCTAATGAGTCTAAATCACCCAGGTCTGGACTGGTTGGAAGCGATTGTTCAGGGCAGCCTCTCTGTGCATCCAATGCTTTGGGATCAATTTAGAGCCAGTGTAATTGCCTTGAAACCATTGCAGCATCATTAGACCCAGAGTCTGGCATTTGCAGGAACGGAAAGGGCACAGCTAACAGCTTCCCCGTTGAAGGAAAGGTTATTTTTAATCACCATTGAGGAATCCCTGCTCTTCCTTTTCTTCTACTTCTACTTTTTCTTCTTCTTCTTCTTCTTCTTCTTCTCCTTCTACTACTTCTTCTTCTTCTCCTTCTCCTCCTCCCCCTCTCTCTTCTTCTTTTTCTCCTTTTTCTCTTTCTTCTGCTTCCTGTCTTGCGATCATCTATTTTACACTCAGATCAGCCTCAGAGGCTTGACTCCAGAGAAAGAGAGAAGGTAAGAAAGCAAGTTAGACGGAGAAGGGGAGGGCGCTGACTGGAGTTTAATTAATTACGCGATGGTTTGTTTGTTACAGACACAGCGGCTTGCACTTTGACCCCTCAGAGAAGAGATATGAAGCTGAGTTTTCAGTAATGAGCTGGAGACAAGCACAGCGGTGACCTGAATCTATTCACCTGAAGGAGAGCAGTGTTTTCTTTTTCTTGGGTCCTGCTACACATTGATAGATTGCAGGACCTGAGTAGACCTCAAAGTCATGCACATGCCTAGGGACTGTACGTTGAATCATCTTACAAGAAAACAACAAAAACGACGGCACCTCTTTCAATGTGAAAATGCATTTCAAAAATCAAAAGAATAGAAACTGAAAAGTATAATTTCATTGACATGGCTTCCATGCATTTGTATCTTTTCTTCACAGTTTCATGTTGGTGCTAAACTGACTTGTAAATGCACCACTTGCCCCTGTCTCTGTGTAATACCTTGTCAGTGAACACTGCTCTTTGGAAATGATCATTGCAAGTGCCTATGAATTTACACCCAGTTGATCTCAGTTGAATTTCAGAGTGGGTCCACAGTCAACTCAATCACCTTCCATTTCCAGGGGGACAACCAGAGTGAAAATTGAAGTTTACACATACATATGGCTTAACACTGATTGGGTTCATATAAAGTCTGACCTCACAAGCGATTGGTGTGTGATTGGTTGCTGTGTTTTCAGTGATTTAACAATGAGCTACAATGGGTTGAACTCCAGCTGGATTTACAAAACAAACTTAAATTTGCCAGCATGTTTGTCTGTTCTGTCCTATTCTCAGGACATACATCAGCACATTTAATACCCAGCTTCCCAGTCTTCTACGTGTCAGTGCCTTTGCTACACCTTCCTTTTTTACAGTAATACACTGATAGTTTTGGATGGGTGAAATCCTTCTTATAAATAACTCAAAGGTTCAATCTTGGTTGGTTGCTCTTCCTGATTGTTGATGATCCCACATACATCCACTGCACGCCTGAAATATATAGTTCAGTTTCTTTGACTGACACATATGTGTTCACCTTCTCACCAGTGTGTATTTGGATCAATATAACCTGTAGAGTGGGTATTCCCTTTACACTTCATAACTTGTCAAAAGTGTGTGGATGACGTAAGATTTCCTTTATCTATCTGAACCAGACTTGCACCAGGCTTGAGGAATAGCTGTCAACATGGTTCAGAGGTGAGCTTCTGCAGTGCAGACAGTGCTTTTGGGAAGTCTGAACATGTAGAAATCTAGACGTCTCATTCAACTGAACTTTAGAACACATTTTTGTTCATTTGCACACGTTGTTATGGCACTTTGTCAGCAAAGTACTGTATATTTTGGCCAGTGGTGATGATTCGCCACAAAAATGCCATTTGTTTAATTGGGCAATAACAAAAAATAGCACAGCAGTGATGTACACAAAATGAAACACACAAGATGTACACACGTGAAATAGACATGTTTGACACTATACTACTATGGAGTGGCTTTTGAAAAGGCTTCTGAAAGCATTTTCCTCACTTGCTTATAAAAACCTCACTTGCTTATAAAAACTATAGCACTAAAACCACAAAAAAACAAACACCTTCAATGAAAGTCTTAGCCTCTAACCACAGTAAAATGTGCCACTCAGTTTTCTTTTTTTCCCACCTTGTGTTAGCAAGCGAGTTATCTCAGGGAGTTAGCTAGCAAGTTAGCACAGGGTGTCAGCAAGTGAGTTAACTCAGGGTGTTGGCTAACTAGTTAGCTCAGGTTAGAGCTTGCCTGATGAAGAGCTGTACATGTGGCATAATGACAGGTGAACAGCAGGCCTACAGCAGCACACGGCGGTGATGGCAGAAGACAAGTGGAGAAGGCTAGAAGTCATGAAATTGTCAAATGAAACCTAGAAAGCTGTAATTCAGTCTTTATCCAGCTACATCTGCACCATGAGCCAGCTACAGGACTGTCAGTGGAAAAAAAGCTATAACTTCTTTTTTAATTTTCAGACCACACTTTGCATTTTTTAGACAAAGTAGCTTTGAGATCATCCTGTCAGTCCCCCTCTAGACTGTTAAGCCATTGCAACAGGCCTTAAAACTATTCAGAAAAAGTTGCAGTTGCAAAGGCATTTCCACTGTCAAACATAACATTTCAAAACCTGGTCTACATTTGCTATGCAATTCCTCTGTATCTGCGTCTTCTACGCACACGCTCTCTCTCTCTCCACCTCCCTCGATTTCTTTCTTGTATCTTCACCACTGCAAAAAGTTTTAAAACATGCAAAAAAAAGCCACAGACAAGACACCATCACTTGTACACACATGTCTGCCTTTACCCCTACTCCTGATCAGTAAGTCTCTATTCCTTGCAGCTGAAAGCACAAAGACTGACACACATCACACACATACACGGACACGCACACGCACACATACACGCACACGCACACGCACACACACACACACACACACACACACACACACACACACACACAAAGATGCAAGAGTGTCAGTCTGCGATACTCCTGTGCAGAATCTAGGTCAAAGATGCATTAAAATTTCAACAAAGTCCTCTCCCCCTGACTTGCCATCGAGGTGTTGCGGGAACTAAGTCAGACGGAAGTTGGGTGCCGCAGGGGTCCTCAGCAAGCTCTGCCATTTGACATGCCTCATCAAAGAGGTTATGGATGGGTGAGTGGTCAGTGCTAGCCCTCGACTTAAACCAGCCTGGAGCCAGATCCATGCCTCTCACTCCAACTAGATAAACAACACATAGTTATCATAACGGAAACAACACACTAACAAACTCAATACAGACACTATAAGCAGTGTTTCTAGAAAACTAAACAGGTATTGAACTGTGGCGTCTGCGGGGGTAGAGTAAACCATTTTGCCCAGCACAATAATACATCCAATATCCCCACAGGTACGTCTTCACCCTCCCCTCCTAGCATGACAGAGTAGTGTTTAGATGGAGCATGATTTGTTGTTGGTTGCCCCCAAAACACACACGCACGCACACAAGCGAACGCACACACACACACAGGCACACACACACACACAGACACACACACACAGAACCACCTTCCGGAGGCTCCAGGCCAGCCGGGTGGATCGGTGGGTGCTGATGAAAGCTGATGAAAGGCAGTAGACCACACATGTGAGAATGATCAGTCACAGGCACACCCTTTACAAGCGACGGTGACTTCAAATCCACCAAGAGCATGCAGCCTACAGTGGAGATTACACAAGACGCTGCCGAAGTATCCTTTGAGCAAATCTCCTGTTTGATTGCTCAGGCATCAAGCCAATGAAACTGAGAGATCTAACGCCAAAAGTGTTCCATTTCCCTCTTCCTAGTACACATTATGTACATTTAATATACCAACACAAGGTAAGTATTAGTGAGAGCGGTAGGAACACCTACTCACAGAAATCATTTCAAGAACTGACACTGAAGCTTAAAGTCTTACCTACACTGCTATACAGTATATTGCTTTTTTCCAATGAATACAAAGGTTGCTAAGTTTGTCTCCCATCCACTTGCTGCCATCAGTCATTCAGAAAGACAAGGGCAACTCACATTTGAATAATGGAGTCAAACAATAGTAGTGATTTTCACCAGGTAACTGGCAGAGGCCAATTAAATGAAACCTCATTGTTCTACCGTAGAGCAGAACCTTACACCTACTGTGACAATTGACATCACTCTCTTGCTCTCCTCCATACAATTCCTTTCCTGTGTGCGCACACACAGACGGGCATACACACATGCTTCACTCTCCAAACACACATTAAGAAAACAGAAGTGCTGCAGAACCTTAATCTGGACCTGGCACTTTTTTCTGTCTCTTTTTTTTTTCTTCTCTTGGCATGCCTGCATGTGTGTGTTCACAGTACTGGACAACACCCATATCTCATGGTACAGACACCCTGATCACACCTGCTGAGGGCTATGCCACTGAAAAACACGCACGCACGCACACACACACACACACACACACACACACACACACACACACACACACACACACACACACACACACACACACACACACACACAAAACAATATCCTTGGTAACTTTATCTGCAGACAGGCTTGAGAGAAGCCTTTTCATTTCAGGCAGAGATGATGTACAGTAAATGCACAGGCAAGAGCAAAGGGGTTTGTCTCCTCTGGGAGTTTGTGAAAGGATGATTCCAACAACAGACCTCATGGACAGCATACAGTAATGCACCACCAATGATCACATTACCAAAAATGCTAGTGTGCAAGTGTGCTTCTGAGCTGCAGAGAGAAGGAGAGAGAGAGAGAGAGAGAGAGAGACAGAGAGATGACAGCCTTTGCCTTTGAACTCCAACTCTACCATCTTTTCTCTCCGTCTCCTACTCTCTCCCACTCTATTTGCTTAATTGGGTTGATTTGGTAATGAAGGTCATCCCAGCTTTCTCTCTCTCAGCAGTGGCCAATGTCGCTATTAGAGGCCCTGCATTAGAGCAGGGCCACTGAATTCCTCATTATGAAAGGAGAGAGACATCTCTCGTGACCCCCGCGACCGGATCGCCACGGCAACTCCTTTTCACATGAAAGGCAACACACAAACAATAGCAGATGGCCTCACCTTTCAGGCCGTCCCCGTGAGTCACAATGACAGCCACCTAAATGTGTTCCTTATTAAGCAGGAAGAATCTGCCTCTCATGTTAATGGAAAAAAAAAAAAAACATAACAGACAGGATGAAGATACTTTGTTCGATAAAGAGAATGGAGGGAGAGTGATGGCGACACAGGAGAGAGAGAAAGAAAGAAAGAAAAAGGATGGCGAGTATTTGCAGCGCATCAGATAGACGGCAGTCGTGACTTCGGAGTGGTCTGATATGAATTCCATGGGGTCCCTTCATCTCTTTGTTGTGCTTATTAGTCATCTGAACAGATAACAGATTGTGTCTTAATTGGATATCCCAGCAGATGTCTTCAGAACCATATTGTAAAATTATTCACACCTTTGGAGGCCCAGCTCCTATAAATGAGGTTCAGCATGATCCCGCCTGAGCTGCTCCACGACAAAGGCTGTGAGGCAGTACCTGAAGTAGGGCAAACCATTGAGTTCCCTCGCCGGACTTTCACACCCGTCAAAAAATGGCTGGCCTACATCCAATCCTGGCACTAAAAATGTCATCAAAGAAGCATTGGTGAGGGTGTGGGCAGCTTACAATCAGACGTTCCAGACTTCTTAGCTAGTGTAAGAGGTGTGGGTAAGGGTGAAATGAGAGGAAAAGAAAAGTGATAGTTTACAATACTGTGTCAAGAATGCAAGAGTGTGCTTGCTGTTGGTTGTTTAGATTCCACTTAAATTTACTTGCCAAATGCACTTTTGAACCATAAACAAGAGAAGAACAGCTAAGACACAGAGTTTAAAAAAGAAAAAAATGCGAGATAAGGGATCTTAAAAGATAAAGTAAAGATACCAGAAAGGCTGTTATTTTCTTTGCTTCCCTCCCTGAAGAGTGACCTGTTGGCCAGCTACATGGCATCTTCCATCTTCTCCACTCTACTACGTGCTTAAAGGAGGTGATGGTGGTAGTGGTGTTTGGGTGAAGGGGAGGAGGGCTGATGACTCGTCAGTGGGTAGGAAGCCTCAGGGGAGAAGTCGAGGCTGGCCCCGTAGGAATGAGGCAAGAGAGGAGGGCAGCGAGGGGAGCCATTGCTCTCACGGTGTCATGCCAAACCGCAGGGCCTCTCTCCGCCAGTGTCTCCATTAAGGAGCTTTACGAGCAGGGTGAGGAACCATATTGAGCTGATAGCTGCCAGAAGCCAGCGGGGGAGAAAAGAAACAAGCCTCAAAAACCCAGTCCACAACTCTCTCTCTCTCTCTCACTCTCTCTCCTTTTTTTCTATCTAGCGATACACTTGATCTGCCTGTCTTTTCATTCTATCTGACTTAGTGTGAAAGATGGGTAGGTAAGACCCAATGTGATTGCCCACTCATTGCACACAGGCACGCACGCACGCACGCACGCACACACACACGCTAGTGCTTGTACATTGAGGGTCCACAGTGAGCTGAGAAGAGTGTGAAAAATTGCAAGAGGCAGAGCTGCACTGTGAGTCCAAATTGGTGCAAACATGGCAGGGGGTAGTTACAGCACGATAATGCGCTCCAGGTCCTGAAGTCTAGGTCAATATCCTCTGTGATTGTAGAGTAATCCGAATTCCGAAGAGATCGGGGGGAGGAGAGCGGGGGCAGAGGTGCAGGTATCTCTGAGTAAATGACCACAGTCAACAGCACATTCATGGAGTGAACAGCAGATGAACATTAGAGGGGACGTCATGTCAAGAATGATAACAACTAGCTCCCTGCAAATAGCAGTATCGGAGCACTAACGCCTGATATTCTGGATAGAAGAGCAATAAAAATAGAAGCAACTAACGCATGACTCATGCAGCACAAACAGCAGGATTTCAGAAAGAAAATTCTGAAATAGAAATAAACTGAGAATGACCTCAATGAAAAAGAAATTCTGATATGCATTTGGACAAAGTGTTTGCCTATCGATTATCCTTAAGTGTATTTTACACACCCCTGTTCTAGACTCATCTCATCTTACAGATCTGTTCTCATGTTTAACTGAAATGATTACTAAAGGATTAAGCTTTAATGGCAGAACTTCAAATTTCTCCTTTCGGTAAAAATCTAAATGAAACATGTCTCTGTACAAAGGAATTTATTTCTCCCCCTGTGCTTGCCGACAACACACAATGTGGACCCATGTTACAGCAGCCAATTTTCCAGGAAGGAGCAAGGTAACCGCAGGTGTTAGTAATGACATCTTGATGACATTCAATAAGGATCTTATTCTAGGCGAATTCAAGATCATACGGCACAGTGCAGCACTGGATACCTGGATACGCTGAAGCGTATTCTTCAGAGATCAGTGCCATTGCACAGTGCTGCATGATCTTGAATTTGCCTACAGTTACACTCAATCAAAATCTTATTGGCCGACATTAAAACACCTGTGCTAACCTTGGTTAAAAATTAGCTGCTATGAAATGGGTCCATTGTTATCCATGCTATTTAATGAGCGAGTTTTGAACTGGAGTCAAAAGAGCAACAGGCCAAAGCTGAAATGGTATATTGTGCCATGATTCACCCTTCCCTGACCTTTCACCCCCTACAATTCCCATGGTGACTACAACCACTCCAGTTGAGAACTCCTGTCTCATTCAACAGCATACTCTCACACATAGCATATTCATTTAATGACATCCAAATGTGTTCAGCAGTGTCAAAAAGTACAACTAACTAGTCACTCACATCTCTGTCAAAGTGACACAAGTATAATACTAGTCTGTTTAAGAATGATTATTCAATTGGTTCCTCTGATTAAGGCAAACAAATTCCTTACATCTCAAATATGGCGTCTATTACTGCCCTGGGGCAGTTCATATGTATGCCCTGAGGAAAAGGTTAAACTGGTTCTGACACAAACCATTACCAGACAAAGCCCAGATGGGCGATGTCAGTGAAACACGTGTGGTCCAGTGGGACATTAAATGTGTGAAAATTAATACTTGAGAGCCTGTAGCAAAACAACACACCAAAAAACCTCATTGATTCACAATTCAAATAGTTCAAATGTCACATCTGAACTGTTGCGGCTGTCAGCACATATAAATCAGTCGCTGGGTGATATTTACATTCTCAAGAGTGGAAGTGATACTAGATTAGGCCATACACATGTACTCTGTGCACTGTAAAGAGAGACACAAAAGGAGGGACTTTTTTCCCCCTTCCATCCTGTAAACAATGACTATAGAGCACTGTGGAACACTTGCTGGTGTCACAGTGCCCCCTACTGCCAGTGAAAATATGACATCAAGAATCATGCAGAAGGTAATGGACTGCATGTAAACACATGAAGTAATGTATAAACATTTAAATTGGTAAACATTTCATTGGATATTTTTAGATTTAAATAAAAAGAAACTGTCAGAGAGGTATAAAAACTAGAGCAAAGCTCATGAGCATGGGAAATACAAAAACAAGCTGAAGTGTGACAGAGGGAGAGAAGGAGAGAGGGAGGGAAAGAGAGAGAGAGATACATAAGGATAATCCTCAAGCCTGTTTTTTTTTTCTGTCTAATTAAAGTAGTTTCAGGCAGCGGGCTCTGACCTCTGTTGTCTTTCCCTACAGAAGTCTAAGGTACTTTAAGGTACCTGGCCATATCCTAGCCACAATGTTGCGGTCGACGGATGTAGATGGCTATCGACATGCAATCAATACCGAGCTGCCAAATATAATTGCCACACCATCTACTTGGTCAACATGAGCTGCGGAAAAAAACAACAGATGGGAGGGGCTACCAAATCAATCCATATGACCCAAGAGGAGAAGGATAGGGCTGACTCAAGAGCCATGACTGACCACCTGTGTCTTGGTGGCATTTTACAGAAACAGCAAGGAGCATGAGTGAACAGAGTGTGTGTGTGTGTGTGTGTGTGTGTGTGTGTGTGTGTGTGTGTGTGTGTGTGTGTATGTGCATTTGCATGTGTCAGAGAAAGAGAGAAAGGGAAATAGGGAGCCATACACACAACAGGGCATTAGATAGCAGAGTGTGATAACTGATATGGTCTCTTCATTCGCAGCAGCATGTGCTGCCCACATTCCAGCTACTGCCCATTAATATTTCATCCCAGCGACAGGAGGTGCTTCCCCTGTGAACACATCTATCAAATGACATAAACATGAGAGCACATATGCACTCTCGCTCTCACTCTCGCTCTCTCTCTCGCTCTCACTCTCGCACTCTCTCACACACACACACCAAATTTTGCCTATATTTTCTTTGCATAGACCATGTCATCTCTGACAAAGCCTGCATGTGTCAGTGCTGCAGCATGAACACTTTATCCCAGGCAAGGTTGAAGAGTAGAGGGGTGAAGGGCATGACCCCAGATCTATTATTAATTCCACTCTAGTCGCACCTGTGTTCTGAAATATAAGGGAAGGGTGGAACAGAGAGCAGAGCTCCCTCCATCTCTCCACCTTCCACTGTAGCCAGAGAAGGAGAGACAGACACAGAGAGAGAGAGAGAGAGAAGGACAGAGAGCAACAGATAGTGGTAAATGGAAATGCAGAAGAGAAGAAATCTGAACAAAAGCACCAGCGTGATGACCAAAGCGATCTAACCGAAGATACTGAGACTCTTCCCTCCTATAAACCAGCCTACCCCTGGCTGTCATCTCACACTATTAGTACTTGGCACTGTGACTGCATCAGGAGGTATTGTGTGTTTGTTTTTTGGTAATTCATGACAGAGCAAGGTTTTCCACAACACAGGGTCAAACGTTTAGATACAAGCCAGTTCACACACAACAGCAGTTACATTATCCTACATTTATGAATATGCTCTGAAGCCTGCATTATTTGTTGTGTCTTTGTGACCTGCTGACATAGTGCTGATTTAGAAGAAAACTTGCTTCTACTCGGTGTGAACAGCACAGCTCTCCACCTCACACATACAGTACGTCAGGGCAACATGGATAACATGTTGATCTCACAGGGAGATAATAGTGTAGAGAAATTTAAAAAAAGGCAATGAGGATTTAAAACTAGCATTGGCAAAGATGTGCTATATCAGCTCTGGATATAAAACTTCTTTTTTCATGCTACAATGTTTCTGTATTTGCCCACCATGAACTCAGAGGGCAATACACAAGAAGACACATACCTCCAAAGCCTGTCTGCAGCACTATAAAAGGAACTGTGCTAGATGACAATAATGTTGACTGTGTTATTAATAAAGCAATACCAGCAATATATGAACATTACTGTGTTCTGAAAGAATATTATGACTATCAATGTTGGACATGGATGTGAATATGTGCTATGCACTAAAGTTGTGACACCTAAGGGAGAGCTACCATGGCTCCATGTTCCAGTCTTTTAAGATCTAGGCATAAGCTTCCTCTTGTGAAAGTAGACGCAATGGAGACAGTGGCTCTACCTGGCTCTCAGCACTCTCACTGCAGCACTGTACCCTTCCCTGATGGAGACTTGAAAGGTACCCAATGGACCAGTCCCCTAGCAAATCTGCTCCAAGGCAAAATTCCATTGCCTCCTTGGCTTTCTGATTTGTCTGAGTGAGAGCTTACATGGATATAATGAGCCATACTTCAGCACTAGGAGGCTAACAGCCACACACACACGGACACAGAGAATCAGGTGTGAACTGTCATTCTCAATCTCTCCCAACACCAGTAATCGGGTCTGAATTGTGCAATTGCTAGCAAAAGGCTATTCACATTTTTGATAATGTGTTAAATTAATTTGGCTCAATTTGTAACCGAGTTGATTTGCGCCAGCTGTGAGCACCTCAAATTAGGCTCCACTAACATGAATACCTCCATCCACTATGGACTTGCCCATCCCGTCACACCCCCACCCTATCTGTTATTTGTCTACTGTGAAGCTGTTTGCTCCACTACAGGGTTTCCCTAATTATAATGGACAGAACAATGAGGTCTGGGTATTGGCCGAACGCCACTTCAAACACACAGCAATACGCGCACATGCACGCACACACACACACACACACACACACACACACACACACACACACACACACACACACACACACACACACACACACACAGGACTACCCTAAATGTCCTGCCCCAATGCAAGACCTCCACCTACTGGCCAATAGGCAGACCGATGTGGCTCAGTAATGCAATTGTAGAATGGCAGCAGTCACTCTGAAGGGATGTTCCAAAAGAGAGAACTCAAAGCCTCAGAGTAAACATGGAATGTCCTGGGGTTTCATGAGGAGGCATTTTGTTCCTTCATAGCACTGAATGTCCCCTCCATGAAAGCTTATCGTAACACTGGCCAGCCTTGGTCAGCTTACCAATATTGTACACTTCTGTTTGAACAGTTATTTGTGAGTGTGTGTGTCCTTAATTTCCTTCGGGATCAATAAAGTAACTACTCTACTCTATATTGTGTGTCTGTGTGTGTGTATTTAGGTAATAAGGCCCCCACCAAGAGTGCTGTGATGGGCAAATGGGTGGGTGGGTGAGTAAGAAACAGACAAAGAAAGAAAGAAAAAAAAATACAGGGAGAAAGGGAGGGAAGGAGGGGGAGAGTGAGAGTATTTGTGTATAGAACTGCATTGATTTTTGTTAAATGTTTTCCTGTCATTATGCATCACCTAAGTGTGACTGTGTGCATGTGTGTGTGTGTGCAGGCGCCCGTGTGCGTGTGCGTGTGTATCCAGTGATATAGGTATTGAACCCTGGCATGCTGCTCAGCATCCTCTAATATCATACAGCTGGGTGGGCTGTCACTCCCACCCCTCAATGGCAGCCAGACGCCCCTCTGCCCAGGTACCACACTCCAGGCGCCTGGCAAGCTCCCACTTTTCCCTCGATTGCCTCCTACACCCGGCACTCTCACACTCTCACACACACACACACACACACATTCTGTGACATTCTGTGCGTCGTGCTTGCTACCAAGCGAGCTCTGCCAGAGAGCAGTTGCCATGGGGACGGTATCATGTGCGCACGGAAGGGGAGGGTTCTCGCGAATGTCACTTGCCGCGCGGCCGTGTGGCTCTTCACAAATAAGGGAGAAGGGAAGAGTGGGAAAAATTCACACCAATCGCGGCACCCCGCTCTCTCAAGAGGGACGCCAGAAGGTCGCAAGGAGATGGAGAGTGTGTGGATGTGTGTATGCCAGGGATGTAGATGCACATGCAGCTCAAGTGTGTCTGTCTGTCTATGAATTTGAGATGTAATAAAGTGAGTGTGAGGGTGATGGGTACTGAAACAGTGAGCGAGAAAAGAAATGAAGAAGAGAAGAAGAGCTAGAGACAAAGAAAAGAGCATGAAAAAGAAAGAGAAGCAACAGAGAGACAAAGAGAGAGACAGAGAGAGAGAGAGAGAGAGAGAGAGAGAGAGAGAGAGAGAGAGACAGAGAGAGCGCTTCTACAGGGATGACCCACCTGTGAACACTCCTCATGCCTTGCACAATGACTGTGACCTTTTCCAGCCTCCTTGTCTGGTGTGAGCAACAGCATTAGTGTGCCACTAAGACACACACCTCTCTTATCTCTAAAGAAAGCACAGTCACCCACTTTACCCTACACATGTCCCAGCACCATGTTATACACACACTACTGCACAGAAAGGAACTCTGCACTGCTAGTGAATATTTCATAGCTCTGTATGTGCATATGTGTGTATTTAAGCTTTCAGGAAAAAAATATAGTGTTGAAAAATCCCTGAAGGGGGGTGGGTGTGTGGTCACGTTGCCCACAGATGTGTCTATTTGTATGCTGCTATACCAAGGGCAGCATCATGTAACAGCAGTCTGCAGCAACCCGTGGAGAGACAATCACCAATCCACCGAGCTTGAGTTCGAGGCACTAATGGCCTTGCTTTCCATTCAGTGGCATCTGGTGCCAAAAAGACCAAAGCAAAGTGGATGCAAAGCCATGGATGAGCTCTCTGATGTGCCGGCCTCTGCTCACGTCACACTCTCTGGTGTGTCTGTCTGTCGGTTTGGGGGAGACATCGATGTGTCCTTGTGCGGTCCCTATCAAAGAGTGTCTAAAATTGCACACCGCTTTCATATACTGCCAGCACTCACCCCATCACACACACACACACACACACACACACACACACACACACACACACACACACACACACACACACACACACACACACACAAACACACATATTGTGCACATTATTTGCTCAGACCTCATGCTTAGATTTCCCAGAATCCCGTGGGGTCTACCACCTCATTTGACAGAGTCTGGGATGCCCCTGTGGAGCGTCTCTAATAATTTAGCCAGCATGTGTTTATCAGAGTTGGCTTATGATACGAAGACTAAGTGAAGGGGAGTGTGTGTGTGTGTGTGTGTGTGTGTGTGTGTGTGTGTGTGTGTGTGTGTGTGTGTGTGTGTTTTGGGCAGGGGTGATATACGGGTACCAGCTTGTTTGTGGAGACAGAGGGATCTGAAGGGACAAGCATCAGAGACATAGGACAGGACCAGGAGATTGGGTGTGATTACGGCAGTGCCTCTCTCTCCCCCTCCCTCTCTCTCTCTCTAGAGTGCCATTGTGTCTAATGCATTCAGTGTTAATCTCACCCTTTAGGGACGTTTGCTTGTTGTGTTAATTACACACCAACAGGGGCCCTCATTAACACGCACGCACACACACATAAACACATCAGTGACCGTGTGCCAATGGCCATGCTGGTGTGGAGAAGAAAAGAGGAAGAGGAAGAAGAGGAGGAAGGCCAATTGAGAGAACAGAGCAAGATAGAGAAGGACATAAACAACCAGTTGCTTTAAGACACTTGCCTAATGGAGCGCTTACTGGAAGTGTTATTACAGATCTGCCTTGCATGGTGGAATTTGGTTAACAACATATAGCCATTCTACTCAGCAAAGTCTTTGTTGGAAGCCACGTCAATTAAACTGGGTTCTCAAGACAGCAAAGGTCAGGGGTGGACTGAGAGGAAAAGCATATATAAACACATGGTAAACCTCCTGAACCAAGAAGAAGAAGAAGAAGAAGAAGAAGAAGAAGCTCAAAGGCAAGCGTGATTACAGAGGTGAGGCCCCCACAGAGGC
This sequence comes from Tenualosa thibaudeaui, assembly GCA_027481765.1. Taxonomy (NCBI): domain Eukaryota; kingdom Metazoa; phylum Chordata; class Actinopteri; order Clupeiformes; family Clupeidae; genus Tenualosa; species Tenualosa thibaudeaui. The sequence continues at coordinate 4,035,636 of JAIFZK010000004.1, read as the reverse complement.
TCCGCATGGTGAAGCAAATGGCCTGTTACACAGCAGAGAGCAGCGCTTTGCAAGTACACACCCTCCTCCTGTTTCCTCTATTGTCTCTCTTAACCCACCCGCCCAGCGGGCACATGCTAACACTCATGAAAGATGGGCAACGAGGGGGAAAACAGAGGAGTGAGACAGCACCAGTGCTAGGTGACCCACTGACCGCACATCAGCGGCACTGATTACTTCCCAGTGCAAGTCGAGAGAGGGCTTTGAGAAGTCTTTAAGAAGTCCACACACGAAATCAGAAGTGTAACGAAAAAAAAAAAAAAAAAGAGAAGCAGTCGCATTTATGTGAGTAAATTAGCATAGGAGTGGCCATTGCTATGCAGCTCAGGTTTCCATTGCTATGTATAATCATATATCACCTAGTTGTGATGAAATATGCAAAAGTCTGTCTGTTCTATTCTTTTTCTTTATATATATATATATATATATATATATATATATATATATATATATATATATATATATATATATATATATTTCTCTCTCTCTCCAACGTATGATAGGGCACAAATGTGATTACAAAATTGAGGTATATCAATGGCGAGGAGGTTAATTCAAAGGAAGGCGGCGCGTCAGAAGAGTGTTTTTCCTCCAGCCATGAGCTCGCCTCCAGCCCGGTGGAGGTTAATAAGCTGAATCACCCCTCTGCTAGGCCCAGGCACGGGAGGAAGTGGGCCAGGAGGAGCAGACGGCCCGTGATGGAGGGACTGGGGGTGGGGGGAGTTTGTAGAGGAGGAGCACACGTTGAGAGTATTTTTTTGTTTTTTTTTTTGTCCTGGAGAGGGGGGGTCTGGTGGGATTGGCGCCTGTGCCATCAGCCGGAGTGGTGTCAGGAGTATGCTGTCCCTAGCTTGCTCTTGCACCTGTGTTCCCTGCCGCAATGCTGACGATTAGCTGCCTGGTCAGAGTTTGCACTCAATCCCATCGTCAGCCAGACTCAGAAATGATGAAATGCTTCCTAAATTGCCCCCCGTGGCTATTTGAGAAAGGATTTCATGGAGAGGAGTGAGAGGAGTCTATCTGTCTGTGTGCGTGTGCATGTGTGTGTGTGTGCGTGTGCATGTGTGTGTGCGTGTGCGTGTGCGAGTGCGAGTGCGTGTGTGTAAAAGGACAGAAGGACTAAGAGAGAAAGAGAGCACAGAGAGGGACAGCAAAGCGTGCGCGCACGCACGCACGCACACACACACACACACACACACACACACACACACACACACACACACACACAAAATCAATATAAACACACAACCTTGGGCATTCACATACCCTTATTTGCAAACACACCAAGAGAAAGGTTTTTGCTTGTCTAAACCATCATTAATGGCTCTCATGTAGGTGAGAGGCGTGTTTTAGGCCACCTAGCATTCATCACGCCTGAGCTGGGGGCACCCGGCACCGGCAACCACTTTGACTCGTGGGCTCTCTTTAATAAAACAAGGCCAGCAAATAAGGGGTACAAATAAATAAATAGATAAATACATACATACATAAAATAGGGAAAAACAAACAATCAGCGATTTCTCTTTATCATGAAAACCACTACCTTGGGGCAGCTAGGGTGTGTAATTCCAAAAACACATCTCTCATCAACCACACAGGGCCTCTAGTAGAAAATAAATAAATAAACATAGATAATAAATAAATAAATAAATAAATAATCACATCTACTCTGCCCCCTTTGCTGCCAAGCAGTTAGTGTGAGGTGGTCACACTGTTTAAAGAAGAAAGAATTAAGGAGAGAGGAAAACAAATAAAAGTGATGGTCGAGTGGAGGAGGAGAGAGAGAGGGAGGGAGAGAGGGCTGAAAAGAGGAGTGGAGGGAGGGAGCTGTCAGACTCAGTGCAAAGCTCTCCTACAGGGATATGTGCCCTAGTTTAAAAAAAAAAAGTTGGTCAAAAAAAAAAAAAAAAAAAAAAAGCCCCACAGTTGAAATGCAGCTTTTGCTGCAAGCCAGGCCCCATAGCCACCAAGGACAGCAGAGAGGGAATTTTACAGGAGATGAATCAGGTGGAAGAGAAGCCCCTCTCTCACGAGTGCTCACACAAGGGTTGATTAAAACAGCTGCACATGAGGGGAAGGGAGGAAGGAGGCAAAAGAAAAAAAAATGAAAGATAGAGAGAGAGGAAGGGAGAGAGAGAGCGAGAGAGAGAGGGAGAGGGAGGGAGGGGGAGAGAGAGACAGAGAGAGACTAAAAGAGGGGCGGCGGAATCACCAAAATCAGTGCAATGGTTGGAGCAGCCTGAAGGGATCCTGTTAGAAGAGCAGCAAAGAGTATGTGCACGTCCCATGGCAAGCTACCCACTCTTAAAGACACACATGGATACACACCTACTCAATGTAGAGGGGAGCAAACAAAAGAGTGGTAGAGGAAGATAGAGAAAGAATATTTTTAAAAATCATTTTATAGGCCTTCAATTTATAGGCCTTCCTCAAAACCGATTTATCTTCCTAGTGATACTTTTCCATTTCCCCCAACAACTTATCTTGGATGTCTTATATCCCAACTTCCCTGCTAACATCAACTTGTGCGTTGAGCTGCCCTCCATTGACCCCCTCTTGATTTTCCTCCTCCTAAGCTTCTACAAGACGCTTCTTATTTTTTTTTTTACTTTTATTGGCCAACGCACGGGATGGAGAAACTGGCCCCTAGTATTCTAGCCCCCTTACCTCCCCCTAGCTGCCCAGCTCCCCTCACTATTCCCCTGCCTGCATCTCTCAGGGGTCTGATCCAATTCCACCCAAGCGCCCCAGAGACAAATGAAACACAATAGCACCAAGACCAGGCTGCAGCCCAAGGTGGGAGGAGGTGACTCCTTTCATCTGCTAGTCTCCACTCTTTTCTGGATCCCCTCCCAAACTGAAAATGTCTGTTAAAAAGATATTACATTTCCACTGAGTCGAGTGTTAATTACTCAGTATCCTCTGTGTGAGCTTAAACAATCCGTGCATAACTACATTGATAACCACTGTTGTCAAAGAGCAGCACTGCCAAACGAAACCAAACATTTAATGCAGAGAGACAGCTTCTTAGCCTTGCACCACAAAAGTTTCCAGCATAATGTCAAGGCTTGACTTGAATCCATTATAATGGATGTGTCTACGGCCATTGCATGTTGAAGATAAGAGACAGTGTGAGTGGAGTCGAGACAATACCCGGAGCCTTACGGAAAATGATGGCACTAATTGAGATGACACAAGGAGCAATTAATGTCAACACAAGAATTGGGCAGCGCACATGTCTCTGAGCTGGCACGGGTCAGAAACAGAAGGATGGGAGGAGAGGAATCCGAGCAACAGTTCTCCCAGCGACAATTAAGCCCCGGGTCCTCAAAGCAAAACCATCCCAGGCGCCGTTGATGACTTTTCCACGGGCTGCATTCAGACCCCGCTCGTTTTCAAAATAAATAAATTAAATTAATGAATTAATTAAAATGTAATACAACAAGTAGGCAACTAAAGATGCACCAGGGAACATTTAAAGCTACACTAATGAGTTGTTTGCACTAACACAACTGATGGCTATGTGTCATTGCCCAGAATTCATTAGTGATGCTACATGCTCTTTGTTTCACTCAGTTGTCTCCATGCTGAATTCAAATAACAACAAATGTATTGTCAACACAAGGTATCCCAGTAATGCCTTGGCCCCTCTACACCAGATCTAATGTGTGTTTTCACTAATGAAGCCAATCATAGTCATACTGCTGTGCTGTAGAAGAGGTAGTAAAATGTGCTTTGTTACTGTTAGTGTTGTAGCAAGAGTTGCATAATGGTGGCTGATGCACACCCTAAACATTAGCGCCCTGGGGAAGAATGGGCCCACATGCGCTATATTACATAAGTCTGCAAACAAGTTAACAGTAGAATTTCTCCATGCTGTAGTAGACATAAAGGCTCTCGGACTGGTGACTGCGCATTCCCAGCCAGCTGAGCTTGTGAATGGGACCAATCAGCTGCAGGGGAGCAGTGAGGTGAGGCTTGGTCATGAGTGGAAAGCCCTCCCCGGTGGAGCGTTCAGTCTGGCGCATTCATCCTTGCTCAGAGCCCACTGTTTGGCATGGCATTTTTATCCTGTTTGTTCGTTTGCTTTAGTCTGATGAGCAGCTGTTGTTGGCAGGCTGTCTGAAAGGAATGTCTTCAGTCTGGAGACACCATCTATCTCTCCCTCTCCCTTTCCCTCTCTCTCACAGTTTTTTTTTTTTTTTCCCTGATGTACAGAGAGGACTCCCCCAACCCCGCCTTCCTGAAATCATACCTTGAGGGTCTCAGGCAGCTTTAATTGCTCCCTCTCATTCTATCTATCTAGTCTTTCTTTCAGTCTCTCTCAATACACACACATGCATCTGCACAGAGACTACATGATTCCATTTCTATTTTCCACTTTGCTCTTCCGCATATTTTTTTTTAAATCCATTTCTTTTGTCCAACTCATGTTGGTTTCCTTCTTTTGCTTTGTCCCTTTTTCTCTTATTTCCAATACCAGTTGGACTATTTCAAAAATCATTTTAACAACCAAAAAAGACAGGATTATTTGCGACACTTTTTTTTTCTTTTTCCTTCACTTTTTCAGGTTATGCCGTGTTAAATCTGTTAATGAGAAAGCACATATTCCCAAATTTGTGAGACTTGGCGACTGCAAATTTGATTTAACAACGCTTCTTGACACACTGTCGCACTGTACCAATTTGCACATTCGCACCAGCCTGTTTATCCTTCCCTATTCAACTCACACGGCTAAAAAATAATAACGTTTATAATAGGCACGCCAATCTCTCTTGTGTGCTCCATGCGGCCTCTCAGCCAGATATCATTATGTGAAACAAATGTATTAACTTTCTACAAGAAGGACTTCATTCGGCCGACAAATTATCTTTCTTCAAAGGAAGTTTAAATGTTGCCTCGGTAGACATGGGCCAAGCTTAAGAGATGGACTTCAGCCTCAGGCAATGTCTTTTCTCAGTGTATGTGATTGTTTGGTAAATGAGGTGATGAAATAGTTCTCTGCAAAAGAGCTATTACATGAGAAGGAAAAACAGTGTGAAAAGTGCACATCTAAAGAGTTTCTATATGCAGGGAAATTCTGTGCAACAATGTAGGGTTCACCTTGAGTACAATGACCACAGGAACACTAGACTGCAAAATAATATAAAAAAAAAAATATATATATATATATATATATAATAATTAAAAAACATATATTCATTAATTAGAAAAAAAGAAATTACTGCATTATACTGCACTCAGTCCACAGAAAAAAAGTGCTTCCTAATGATAATCAACAGCCGCACCAGGAGAGATGAGAAAGAGACCAAAGCAGATAATACTTCACTTCACCACACATGCCCACATTTGTATCGGGTTGGTGGTGATGTGGTTAGGGCATTGGTTCGCAAACTGGGGTCCAGGGACCCCTAGGGCTCCACAGCACGTAGCAAGGGTGTCTGTGAAAAAGCTACAAGTATAAACGTGTCTTATGGGGAAAAAAGTATAGAGCCCAATTGCATTGTGTTCATTATTCCCACCAGCATAACATTAGTGACAAATTAAAAAAAAAAAAAAAAAAAAAACTTTCTTCGGGCATTAATGTTAACTGCAAGCAAAATGATTTATAATTATCAGTCATGTGAAACAAAGTATTTTTTTAACACAGTAAGCCTAGATTAGACTGAAAAAAAACTTTTAAAACTGCTCCTGCAGTACAATAGGCTTGTACAATAACAAGCCTATTTAAAAACTGTTGTGGTATTACCAAAATATTTGTTTAGAATCAGAGTTCAAAAGCATCTGAAAGAACAAATGGCCATAAACTTTATGGATAAATTATTGTTGCGATTATCAGGGGTCCTTGAAAAAAAAAAATGGTTCCATTAGGGGTTCCCGGCCCAATAAAGTTTGACAACCCCTGGGTTAAGGAACCTGGCTAGCATGCTGGGGGCCACCTAAGTGCCCTTGAGCAAGGCACTCAACCCTAAGTTGCTCTAGGAGAGATTGGCCCTGATGTCATTTATAATTGACAAATTGTAAGTCGCTCTGGATAAAAGCATCAGCTAAATGCATAAACGTAAATATAAATGTGTACACACACACATACACCCATAATCCCTGACACATATAAACACACAAACACGAATGCATGCACACACACGCACAGGCACACACGCATACGCTACATACACGCACACAGCATCTTATTTCTCTTCTCATCTGCTGTCATTTTTTCCCTCCAGTTTTTAATGCCTACTATTTCCTCCTTGTCTGTTTTTAGAGTTACTCAGAGACAGCTGTTAAGCTGTGCCAGTATAATTTTAGGGTGGGGTCTGACATGAGGTGCGTCATTTAATTGTTCTCCCCTGAACAGAGATGATTAGAATCAGTGGGACGTCACAGCCATGCAATAAGAGCCCAGGACTATGGTGTGTGTGTGTGTGTGTGTGTGTGTGTGTGTGTGTATCTGTGTGTGTGTGTGTGTGTGTGTGTTGGAGGATGGTTGGGGGGAATGTTTGGACAAACGGGTTGAATCTGACTCCATAGATCCAGGTCACCCCCCGATGGCCTTGCTAAAGTACAATAAACTCATTACAGCCCATTAATATTTAAGCATCTAATTTTGCCTCATATGTGATTTATGAAAACATGGCTGGAGAGATGAGCAAGCGATTGGGCCGGGCCAAGAGGAAGAGGGAGAAAGGCAGAGAGGGGCTCAGCGGGCAGGCTGCACCAAACAGAGAAAAATTATCAAAGGGCGCATTTGCTTTATTGAGACAAATTGTCCCCACATATGAGGGCAATTAGAAAAACTGCCTCCTTCACAGAAAATCTTGCCATCGGAAAGCAACTGGAGGGTGTAAGGGAGAGAGAGAGAGAGAGATATGGGGAGAATGAGAGAGACCTCCGAGTCAATTTCTTCATATTAATCCTAGATTTGATTAACTTCCCTGCTGCTTGCTGAATATCATCTTTTTCCAGTCCAAACTGTACAGTCACTGCTGTGCACACTGCTCCCAAGCCATAAACTAAATTTGGTTTGGCAAGCAGCAGTGCAACTCTGGCCAAAGAAGCGAAGCTCAAATAAAATGGATCTATCAAAGCAGGCTAGCCAAACACATGCATAATCTTTTGTGATTTATATGCATGTACAGCTTGGAGACAGAATGTGTTAAGTGTCTGAGTGTCAGTGTCTGTGTGTGTGTGTGTGTGTGTGTGTGTGTGTGTGTGTGTGTGTGTGAGAGAGAGAGATAGATAGATAGATAGAGAGAGAGAGAGAGAGAGAGAGAGAGAGAGAGAGAGAGAGAGAGAGAGAGAGAGAGAGAGAGAGAGAGAGAGAGAGAGAGAGAGAGAGAGAGAGAGAGAGAGACAGGCAAGCCCTGGTTCCAGATGGGCATGAAGTGATCCAGGGATGGGCATGTTTCTGGACTAGAGCAGGAGGGGGGAGGGAGAGGGAGAGAGAGAGGGAGAGAGAGAGGGAGAGAGAGAGGGAGAGGGAGAGGGAGAGAATGGACTAGAGCAAAGACATGAGCAACTAAACAGCAGCAGCATGCAGGCTTGGTGGGCTTTTGGCAGATGCTTCCACTTGTAATAAATAACATCAGCAATAAAACAAAACACAACAACCAAAATAAATAATAATAATAGAAAAAATAAATAAATAAATAAAAACACTTACTGTCCTAAGGGGCCCACACACACACACACACACAAACACGCATACACGATCAAACCTCCCTGCTCACACCACTTATCAAAAGCCAGCTTTATTATTTTGAACTGGTGCTACGAGCTACAAGCTGTTAATCTAACAACCGTGGTGTGGGTGTGTATTTGCTTCCCTGGCTATGTGTGTGTCTGCCACAGGCATTGTGCTGGACCACTGGCAACGCACAAACAAATAATAAATGAATAAATAAATAAATAAATAAATAGATAGATAGATAGATAGATAGATCCAGCATGAGGAGCTTTTTTCCCCACATTTTCACCTGCTTTCACCCAACTAAAATGGCAGCTTGGGGCAGGAACACCACATCCCCTAGACCTCATGCTCTTTTGTGGAGGATTCTGCTTCCTTGTGCAGAAGCACGGCGACAAAATACGTCTGCAGTCGACGGCAAACGTCATGCATGCTATGTGCAAATGAATCAATCGCAAGGACGTGGTCATGGCTTCAAAACAGTCAGTGTATTATTGGTGATATCAGTGTTTTTGAACCCTTGAGCAAGCAGCACATAAAGACTATCCAATCAGCAACAGGTGTTTCCAGCAATTCCAGATTTTTACAAATAAGTCTCACTTCAAATACCAGTCCAATCTGAGACACATTATCCAGTGTCACTGTGCTGAACATGCGAGTTGTGATCCATGATGCGTGATCCTCCCATACTGGTGACAGACAGCTTGGTTTATTTTTACGACTGCTCGTGGGAGATTGAGGAAGGGTAACATGCACACATGTGTGTGTTGGCTTTGGCCTCATGAGTGCAAGTGTTGCTTAGAGTGTGTGAGTATGAGGGGTTCACTTACTCACACACACACACACACACACACACACACACACCTTGTGAGGCTGCATCATGTGAGGCCGCTAACAGCCGAGGGGGCTTTGATCAGAGAGAGCATGGCCCCGGTGTTAACCGAGTTATTAGGGACTTATTAGAGAGCCGGGGAGCCACTAAACCCCTACTGATTCCATCATTATGGGCAGCAGCGGCAGGGTCATTACCCAGGCTCGCTGCCGGGGCTTTGTGGCCGCGACCAGAGCTCAGCGGGAAGGAGCACACGGCATGGGAGATGGGGGATGGTTGGATGATGCTGTTTTCAGGGACTGACCTTTAAAGCAGTGATGGAGGGTCAAAACCTGTCACCACTGAACATGAAGGTGACAGCAAGGATCTGCCTTGAGATGGAACAGAAGGCATTAGTGGTGAAGATTAGGGAGAGATAGCAGCCGCAGAACGATCGAAGACAACCATCACCACCACAAATTGGAGGGTGGACTTCACTGAAGACTGTGTGGAGGAGCAGGGGGGAAATAAGCCTGATTGACATGTATGAAGAACTGCAACATGTTCTCTAATATGTCTCCCAACATACCTTTGGTCGTTGTTCACACAGACCATAAAAAGACAACATATATAACATAGAGTGCAATGTACACACTACACAGTCATGGAATAAATCCCACATTCAGAGGAATATTTGCATCTGGGAAGCAACAGGGTCGCATAACAATATGGTAGCCCTGTCTCCTCTCTGCTGACCGTGATTTCATTAGTGGTGGCTCAGGTCAGGGGGAAGGAGGTGGTGCTTGTGACCCGCTGGACACCAGTGTTAAGTAGCACCTGCCTACCCCTCTCAACCTCTCTCCATGAACGTCTCTGATGGCAATGGCTGGTCATTATCTGAACGAGGCTTCATTATGGGCAAGGCTGCTCTCTGCGGCGGGCTTTGTTGGGGCTACAGACAGGGATAACCATGTGTGACTGGTGGAAGCACTCGGTATGCCAGCCTCCGGGTCTCCATTAATGCGTCTCGCTCACAGGCTGCATGTAACAGAAGGACAGTGCATGAACCAAAAGCAAATAAACCAATCAAAAAGCAAAGCGTGGAATCAAATGGACCCAAGGAGCAGCTGGAGAAGAAGCGAATGCAGACGAGGAAATGTGGAGTGGAGTGGAGGTCATTTGTGAACGACCTACTTACCCTAGAGGAAAGGGCATAGGTCAAGAATGCCCATTTATTGTATACAGGTTCTCACTCATGTGTCAAGTATGGCTGAGCAACAGTACGCAGTAGCAGCATTCACAACCAGTTTCAACCTTTATGTAGCAACAGACCTGATATGACCGCAGCAGCCCGTCGCCCAGAAACTGCGAGTTTAGCCCACAACAGCAATCTAGTATATACATGTGTATGAGGCATAAAAAACAGGGATTACTGTTTTTTTTTTTGTTGTTGTTTTTTTTTTCTTCCTCCCACTGTTTGTCAGAGAAAAGAAAAGCAAGCACAATGAGACTCTTCCAACAGTCAATTCGTCTAAGCGAATGGCAATTTCTTGTTCCTGTAGAAAATACAGAAACAACCAACATATAGACAACAGGAGAGCGAGAGAGAGAGAAAGGGAGAGAGAGAAAGGGAGAGTGAAGGGGGAGCACGTCATCATTACAAAATGGCATGAGCCTATAGTCTGTTTAGTGGTAGGTCGCTCGAGAAGAAACCCTATTAGAGGAAAGAGGGACAGAGACGATGTGTGTGAGAGAGTGGAGAAAGGAGGAGGGGAAAAAAAAAAGTTTGCCAACATCAATCTTATTTCAACACAACAGAGAAGCTGGCCAAGAGAATTGCTTTTCGAATGCGGCAGGCCATGCTACGCGCTCAATCTACGAGTGCATCTGATTTGATCCCTCGAGCCGAACACAGGCTGAACCATTGATTGATACCACCATGTGGGGGAAGAGAACAAGAGAGAGTTAGAGAGAGAGAGAGAGAGAGGGAGAGAATGAGAGAGTGAAGTGGTACAGAGGAGGGGTAGAGAGGCCAAACAATGACAAGGTACAAGGAAAACAGAATTGGAGTGAAATGAATGCAGAGGAGACTTAAAGCGGACTGAACAAATAGACAATACAATAAAGAAGGGAGGGTGGCACTCTCATTTCCTGCAAAGCCCTTGCAAAGCGGCGCGGGCAGAGTGTGTGTGTGTGTGTATGTGTGTGTGAGACCCGCAGGGGACCCTTTGAAGCCAAGCAGATCTATAGTGGTGGAGGTGACTGACAGGTGAGTACCCAGGTCATCAGCAGGGAGATCTCATGCACAGGTTCCGGCCAACTGCATTCACCTAAAGGTCGCCCACACTATTGCCTCCCAATTGCAGTTGGAGGAAAATGGTCGATCGCGGGAACGATCGTGGGGAAAAAAAAGAGGTGACTTTAAAGACAAAAACAAGGAAAAAAAAAAAAAAAGATAAATAAAAAATAAAATAAACAACGAGTCAATGAACGATCCATATGCCTGCACTGCACCCAGCACTGTAGGCTACATTAGCGCTGCTGGGTGTGGGCTAATGTTACATGTCATTTCCTCAAACACGGTGTCAGTAGGGCTGGTCAGAGCAGTAGGATGTTGTTGTGGCTTGGTGGCCTAATTGGAAATACAGTAAGAATCTAATCATCTTAAGAGGCTGGGCATAGAGCTAGGAAATAAAAACTGTTGATTATAATTTTACTTCTCTGGTTAAAGGGACATTATAAAGCAGACTCGGTGAAGGCTATACTCCTTTGAAGCAGGGTCAGTGATGAGGAGAGGAAGGAAAATCAGTGTATATTTGTTTGTTTGTGTGTGTGTGTGTGTGTGTGTGTGTGTGTGTGTGTGTGTGTGTGTGTGTGTGTGTTTATGCAATGGTTGACAGAAATCCTTGCAACTTTCCAGGGACTAAATGAGATAGTGCTCTCTCAACCCTTAAATCTGTTTAAAATTCAAAAGCTTTTCAGAATGTTAATAGAAAACAAGAGTTTGTGTGTGTGTGTGTGTGTGTGTGTGTGTGTGTGTGTGTGTGTGTGTGTGTGTGTGTGTGTGTGTGTGTGTGCGTCGTTCAAGGGACGAAGTAAACTTCTGAAGAGAAATCCTGATCCAAAGAGGCGAGAAGCAGAGATGAATAGTAACTAAGCAAAAATACACACTTTATGGATAGAATACGGTTATGCAGAACAAAGTATTAATAAGTGATTTGTAACACACACACAAAAAATGCCTAATGTGTCATTAATTTGCATGTTAATAAGCAGCTAGTGAATGGCAAATATGTGTGTGCTAATATAAAGTGTTACCATACTTCACTGCAGTACTTGACTACACTAGTTTTAGGAGCATCTATACTTTCAAAATAAATATACTAAAAATCTGTCAACTTTTCCTTTTACTTCACTACATTTCCTGAGGTAATTGCATACTTTTACTCCACTACATTTCCAATTGGCAGTAAAGTTACAAGATACAATTGAATTTGGTGGTCGACCGAGTGACTGCATCAAAGTTTTGGGGAAGCCGACTTGTCAATTGGACAAGTGCAAATAACAAATTCTCAATTAAATCTGTAACTGTGATGTAGGCACCATTTTTCATTCTGGCTGTGTGTTTTTTTTTTTTTTTTCGTTGGTTTTTTCAGTATACTGTAAGTTTACTGTAGGCTTTTCTTAGCATTACTTTCATTATTTAATTACACTTAATTATAGATTACTTCTCATATTTAAGTACAGTTTATACAAGATACGTTCACCCTTTTACTTGAGTAACATGCCAAAACATTTGTTCGGTCAGGTATCTGTACTTTTAGTCAAGTGGAATTTTATACAACACTGGTGAGATGACATCGGGGGGTCACATGGATTGAGACAGAGAGGAGACGGCCACAGTGGAGCTTTACAAAGGGCCTTTGTTGTCTCCCCCCTCAGTAACTCTAGTTATTGGCCAGTACAGACAAGCCAACAAAGACCTTGCCCACCTTTTCCTAAGTCAGCCCTGTAGCAGACGCCTTTTAAACACCATGGCCTATGCCTCACGCATCTACACAATATTTACCCCTACCTCCACCACTGCAAGCCAGGACCAAGAGAATAAAAGAGAGCCCCAAAGGGACAGTGACACATCATCTGAATTAATTAATTAAATGTTAATTAAATGGCCAGTGAGTATTGGTCCAGCCTGTGGCCAGACAAAGCCGAGTAATGTTTAGGTTAATGTAATTTTCTGTGATGTTGAACTCGCGAGCACACACACACACACAAGCACTTACACACGTGCATTTTCTTGTCAAAGAGAACTTACTTCTTTTTTTTTTTTTTTACTTCAGAGTTTACCACTGAAATTATGCTTTTCTTGACATAAAACATTTAGCTGGGGCCCATATTTCATTTATGGCCCGCGCAAAAGCCACATTTCAACAATGGGCCTGGGTAATTGCTGATTCAGAGTCTTGGCTCCAGGCGTAATTGATAGGAATCTAGCAGAGGTGACTCCCCGCGGGGCCTCCTCAGAGCTCCTGCTTCAGCACTCACCACGCCAGGGCCCAAAAAAAAACAAAGCCAGGGCACGTCTATTTTTAAAAGGGCCGAACGGCGAGGAGAGAAAAGAAGGAATAATAAACGAGGCTCGAGCAAGTTGTGAGATGTTGAAAAAGAATAAACACCTCTGGAAGTTGGGGCGGAGAGGAGGGAGGGAAGGTTAGAGAGGAAATGGAAAAGGAGAGTGAGGGAAAGAAGGAAATGCGGCCACAAGAAAATGGAAGACAACAAAAAAAACGAAAAAAAACAAGAAAAAAAAAGCTCACAGTGATTCATTTTTTTTCATGATTTAAAATGTTTTCCCATCATCTGAGCTGAAGGTTAGCATATGGTACCAAAGCACTATAATCACAACTAACTACAGTTCACCCCAGTACTTTAAAGTGAACACGGCATATGGAGAGAAAACAGGTGTCTATCATGTGGCACCACTGGATGTTTTAGAGATGAGTGTGTGTCTGTGTGTGTGTGTGTGTGTGTGTGTGTGTGTGTGTGTGTGTGTGTGTGTGTCTGTGTGTGTGTATGTGTGTGTGTCTGTGTGTGTGCATGTGTGGGTGTGTGAGTGCGTCGAGAGTGCTTATTTTGGACGAGTCTCCAAGGCAGTGGTGATGTGTGAGGTGTGTGTGTGTGTGTGTGTGTGTGTGTGTGTGTGTGTGTGTGTCTGTGTCTGTGCGTAAGCACCAACTAACAGCTCCATTAGAACCCTCCCTCACTTTCTCATCACTTCATTTCAGTTTCTACTTTTTCATGTCTTTCTTATTCCTCCCATCTCTCACTCTATCATTTTCTCCCTTTCTTTCATTGCCATCTGTGTGGTGCCCTGACTAAAGCACTGTGCAGTGCAGCCCTTTGGAAGGGAAGCATTTTGGTCCTGTAGTGCTGAACCTGCCCTGAGTGGTGCGCTGTTTGGAAGTCAAAAGGGTGGAATTGGACTGAGAGAAAATTACATGGTGTGCAGAGATCGAAAGCACGCACGCGCGCGCGCACGCATACACACACACACACACACATAGTCATGTTTGATAGTCATGAAAGCATGAATCCCCATACACTCGAGGATACCTGTAGCAAAGCATTCTGGGGAAAAAAAGGTGAATAAGGAGGAAGCTGATGCGTGTGCATTATGCCTACTTGTCGTGTTTTCACACACCTGTCAGTCTCGCAAAGCTCTCCAGCTCCAAATGGAGCCAACACATTTCTTTCCTTAGTCTCAAACAGGCAGGCTGCAAATGTGCCTTTTAAAAGTTTCTGAAAACCTGAAGACTGGCATCAGAGTAATTAGTGAGATTTCCACTTCCCTGTGTGTTCCGGTGATGTTGGCATGTCTTAGTGGTGTTTTAATCTTTATGGCTCCTACTCACTCCATCTCCACACTTCATCTTTGGGTATCAACATCCCTTCTGCGCGCTGTGCACACACACACACACACACACACACACACACATACACACACGCAAGCACGCGCGCACACAATCTCACAGACTCTCAGAGCAGTTTAGCGTGCATTAAAACAAAGGGCTCTTAGTGCTGCTAACCCAACTAATTGGCAGAGGGATTGTTGGATGAAAGGAAGTTTTCGAAAAAAGATAATTGAGATTTCAGAAAAACAAATTGTTTCCTACAGTTTGGGGAGATGAAAGCTGTTGTCACACAGGGATAGTTTGACAGAAATGGGAGGGCTGTACTTGAGTGTGTGTGTGTGTGTGTGTGTGTGTTTTGTGTGTGTGTGTGTGTGTGTGTGTGTGTGTGTGTGTGTGTGTGTAAATACAAGTGCATGTATGACAGAGAATCTGATGAATAAAGAGATAATGAGTGAAAGTGGGGTAGGGTGTGAGAGAGAGACAGATAGACAGAAAGATTGAGAGTGAGTGTCTGTGTGTGTGTCTGTGTGTGTGTGTGTGTGTGAGTGTGTGTGTATGTGTGTTGAGAGACAGAGTGTGTCTATACCTATGTGTAGAAAGAGAGAGGGAGGAGAGAGAGAGAGAATCTATGTCGGTGTGTGCAAAGAGAGAAAGAAAGAGAGAGAGATGAAGAGACAGAGAGAGAATCTGCTTGTGCAGAAAGAGAGAGAGAGAGGGGGGAAGAGGAAAAGAGAAAGAGTAACTAATGAGCCACTGCTTACCTCTGGTCTTGGAGGAGAAGTTGAGGGACAGCTGGGCCAGCAGGTCTGGATTCTCCAACTTGTCCTCCTTCACTTTGATCCAGAAGCAGTTCTCCGCCATCTCTTGAGGCACAATCTGCAAAGACAGCGAAAAAAAAAAAAAAAAAAAAGTCAGCTCCCAGCACACCTCCACAGGGTTAGTCTGAGCATCCCGCTGAGAAATCTCTCTATTTGCCCCTCCTAACCTCTGTTCACTTGTGTCTGCATGGGTCTGTGCGTAAGGCAGTGAGAGCGTTTGTGCCTCCGTCTGTGTGTTTGTGTGCATGCGTGTGTGTCTGCATATGTGTGTGTGTGTGTACCCGTGTGAAGCATTCAAGAGAACGATCAAAGCACCAGGAGTGAAGGGTGAGATGCCAGTATAAAATAACTTAGTTGTTTTACCTTCACCCTCAGCCCTAGTGTAGAAAATGGTGACCCTCTCTGTTCAATGGTTTGTTAAAGGGGGTACGGAGGTGCAGCAGGCAGATGGGGAGAGGAAAAACTTGCACTGATAATACAGCAACTGTGGAGCATAATTAGATGCTGTTGGGCCCAGGATGAACCAGGACTTCAAAGCTCAGTTTGACTGCTTTCTGCAGGAGTGTGTGAGGGGAGCGGCATGTAAGTGTGTGTGTGTGGCAGGGGAAGTTGGGTGCACTGGGGGGAAGCATGCAAAAGAGAGTCTCTTTGTTTACCACTACCATCCACTCTCCTGGCTTGCCTTCAGGCACACCCATGCGAGGATTGTGGGTGTGTGGGACTGTGCGTGTGTGTGTGTGTGTGTGTGTGTGTGTGTGTGTGTGTGTGTGTGTGTGTGTGTGTGGACTTAAATTTGAGGGAAGGAAGAAATGTAAAAGACGAGAAGCAAGAAAGAGGGGGGTGAATGAAAAAGAGGGGGAAAGGGAAAGCAATGAGTGTCTGGGAGCGGGAGCGGTGGGAGTTGGACAGGTAGGGCGACATGCAGAGAGGGTTCAGCTGTTTAACGAGTCGGGCAGGACAGAGCCGGAGGAGGAGGAGGAGCGGAGGAGCTGTTGCTGCTGCTGCCGGCGTCGCTCAAAAATTAGAGGAAGATGAAGGAACAGGGAAACACACCACTAGTCGCACTGGTGTTATCAGCTTCTGTTTCACAAGGAGGGAGAGAAGGGACGGAGAAAGGGAAAGAGGGTGGAAAGAGAGTGAGTAAGTGAGTGAGAGAGAGAGAGAGAGAGAGAGAGAAAGGGGGATGGGGGGTTGTCCACACCACTCCACTAACGCTCATGATGATGTTGATATGCTGAAAGAGAGGGCAAGTTCAGTGTGGTGCAGTCGAGTGCTGGGCCAAACACATTATGTGGTGATGATTGGACCATTTGGACACTTTATATGTGTGTGTGTGTGTGTGTGTGTGTGTGTGTGAGAGAGAGAGAGAGAGAGAGAGAGAGAGAGAGAGAGAGAGAGAGATGCCTTCATGGGGAGCTGGAGATGATGATGGAGAGGAGGAGTGATATACTGGCACTGGGAACCTCTGACAGCTATACACAATTAGAGAGAGAGGGGGAGCGAGAGAGATGGAGGAGAGAGTGTGACAGAGAGAGGGTAAGAGAGAGAGAGTGACAGAATGTGGGAGGTAGGAAGAGGGTGACCGAGAGAGACAGAAGGAATAAGTGAGACAGGGAGAGGGAGAGAGGGGGAGAGAGAGAGAAAGAGAGAGTGAGAGAGAGACAGAGAGAGAGAAATGGCCAAGAGCACCGCCACACTAGAGAGCGGAACGGGTAGACAGCCTCGTCAATGGCTCCCATTCAACATCCTGTCGCTGCACGCAGCCATTCACATCCAATATGCAGCTCTCCCTCAACTCCACCACAGAGTGCCAGATGCCATGTGGGAAAGAAGGCATCCTTCAGGGAGCTCTGCCACAGCGAGAAGGGCTGCGCTCTCTGGTGCTACCTCATCAAAACACACACCCGTGACCCACACACACATAGAGACATTGTACTACAGCTGGTAAACACGCATAAACTCCACTGAGCATCAGACACATAGAGACTTATGTATAGCACAGAGAGAGCATCAGAAACACAGAGACTTATGTATAGCACAGAGAGAGCATGACGGGCTCTCAATCTCAGAGGCTGCATGAAAGAGAGCTGACAGGAACTTCAGGTAATTAGAGATGAGTGCCGAAATGTAGAGGGGAGGAAAAGGAAAATAATTGGTGAATATATACATTTTTTTTTTTGGAGGGGGCGGTGGGCATTTTCTCCAGTCCTCCGGTCTCTTGTCTCCAAACTGTGAGTTTATTGTTGTGCTAATCTGTGTAATTACATTTTGTGTCAGACTGAGACTGATGTGTCTGTGTCTGTGTCTGTGTCTGTGTCTGTGTCTGTGTCTGTGTCTGTGTCTGTGCCTGTGCCTGTGCCTGTGCCTGTGCCTGTGCCTGTGCCTGTGCCTGTGCCTGTGCCTGTGTCTGTGTCTGTGTCTGTTGGACAAGCAACTGTGAAGTAACACTTTTCAAACTTTGGGTGTTCCCAATACTTTTCTTGGATGATTGAGTGAAGTTTAAATGTGTCAGTTGTGGAGAAAAAAAAAAAAAAACAGGGCTAGGGTGTTTGAAGAGCATAAGGACGGACCAAATTTAGAAATCCCCCTTTTGAGGAGGGAAGAAAAAAAAAAACATTAAGAAGGAGCCAAAAGTGGACGGCAGATATTGACTGAATCTCACAGCAGCCAAACCTCCCTCCGCTTACAGCCATGTGATGCATTATATCCAGCTGTGAGTGTTCCTAATCCCCGTCTGCCTTGAAGACACGCACGCACACACAACACACACACACACATTACTGAAGGTTGTCTAGAGATTCACAAAATAACACAACCATATTTTCATATCTGTTCTTCCAATATTCTTCCTTCACAGCATAGCCTCACTGTTAATTGTGCTCTCGAAACGAGCCCTTGGGCATCTGCGGGCATTTTCTCGGAGCCCTGTCCCCAAGCCTCTTTCCCCAGAGCGGTCCCGGATGGCAGTGGTGAGGTCTGTGTCACACCTGTTCCCTCTCGTCTGGCCAGGAGAGAGAGGTGGGGTCGACAACCCCACAGGAGTGAGATAAATGTCTCACCACTGCCAGAGACGCAGGGTCCCAGACATGCACTTCATTAGAGACATGAGTTTGGGAGCTTGAGTCACCTCACAACGCAACAGACATGGCTCCAGAAAAGCACATGCCTGCTTGACACTGTTGTGATTATGATTATGGCTGCCTGTCTTCATTATTTATTTATTTATGTGGATCCAAAAGAGCTACTATTTGTCGTACTACGTATAAACATTAGCCTAGAAATGTAGACACCGTAGCAAATAGTTTTGCTCAGCGGGTACATCTAGCCACACACCATTGGAGCCTACCACGTCTATAATTTGTCTTACCATAGGCTTGATAGACCTATCACAATGCTCTATCTTATTAGAGAGTAGTTGGGCTTAGCATGATATTGACAGGGCTGTGATGGTGCATATCAACTAAGTGGCCAAGGAATTGGTTTTGGCATTGACTTTGGAAGAGTTAGACTTAGGCTTTTCTGTGAAAGTTCAACAGAAAAAGGTACTCAAGCCATTCATCTCATAAAAGGACGTATTTGCTGTTTTGTCAACGTTGCTCTCATTGGTCGAAGGGCTATCCAGTTTGAAACACATGTTGATTCTGCCCCTAGGACTGAGCTCAGTCTATCTGTCATGGTCAGACTATACATTTTGATGTTCTGGCTTGTCAGGCTATATAAACATGACACCTTATAATGAGACAGTCAGCAATAAGTGACTTAATATGACTTAATATGAAAGAATGAAGTAAGGAAATGCATTCCCATGTACAACCAAAACGCCATGAATTAACCTCACACAGCCATACTCAGAAATCAATGTACATGTAAACTTGGGGTAATTAGGAAATAACAGTATGTACTACAGCAGGCAAAAAAGACCAGAGCAATTAATAACAATTCAAAGGGACAATTCAAATGGTGACATATTTTGTCCAGGTGGTTTGGTACAAAGTATCAGGAGTGTGTGTGTGTGTGTGTGTGTGTGTGTGTGTGTGTGTGAGAGAGAGAGAGTGTGTGGGGGGTTGCAGACTGTCAAGGTTACATTAAACAGCTTCAGCTGCAGTGGGCGCAGGTGTTTATTTTCTCTTAGCACCCTGCCCTACTCAGTGAAGGTGTTCTGACCATAGGTAAAATTACATTACAAAAGCTGCAGGCAATAATCTCAAGCATGGTTGCGTGAAAATCAGTGGTATGAACACACACACACACACACACACACACACACACACACACACAAGGTCTGTCCTTGATTCCATAGCATCTGGCAGCTTCCTGTTGCTGATACAACAGCTTAATGAGGAGCCCTCATGAAGAGACAGTCATTCTCACTTTTCCCCATTAAGCTCAGGGTCCCCACACACCACCCTCAAACCCCACCCACCCACCTTGCTCTCCATGAAATCACCCAGTTCTTACAGCACTGCCTCAGACGCGACCCCATTTGCACCATGAGCGAGTGTGAATGCCCAACACAAACTGTGACAAAGCAGATGTCAAGCATTCAGGCTCTCTTTATATTGTTCATGTTGCTGCCAGTGTTGGCACTGTCTCGTCTCGCACTGAAACCTGACCACAGCACATACAAACTCCATCTGCTAGGAACAGAAGAGAAAACAGATTACTCAGGTCGCACTTAATCGACACCAGAGACGCAGACTGCTTTTCTTCAGGTGGCTGCAAACACTGCCGAGTGGCGTCAACCCCACTCCATTTGCATCCTCCAACACTCAACCAACCAAACTCACGTCTGCGAGACAGAAGGTTAATGCACTTGCAGACGCCGGCACTTCAGAGATGGGAGATAAATATGCCTGTGCATAGTATCCACACGCGCACACACAAACACACACACACGCACGCACACGCCTCTACATATATCTGCACCCGGGCATACAACCAGAGAAATTCATGCACACAAACACACAGACACACCCACACCCACACACACACACACACACACACACACACACCCGAGAGAAAAGAGGTCCTAATGAGATGCGAGTGTTGTAGTTGTTCCCGAGCCTTGTCTCACTGTATTCACAGAGGGCTCAGCATGCTGTATAATGTTATAAATAACACTACACATCAGCAGGTCCAGGGCGGGGCAGAGCAGAGCGGAGCAGAGCATTAGCATACGGGTGCTGCAGATATGGCTGGAGAATTCACAACAGGGGCGACAGGAAGGAGCCCAACTGACATGTCCATTGAAGTGCTGTCATTAATCTTCACTTCCGCACACACACACATGCACACACACACACACACACACACACACACACACACACACACACACAGTCAAGTCAAGTTTGAATATATGAATATGCCCATTTTTTCCTGATTATTAAAAAAAAGCACCATGAAAGCAAAAATTAGCAAATTTGAAGGGACATTCGTCATGTGCCTATGCAAAAAATCCTCAAGGTTGTTAAAGTAATGACATAAGTTGAGCGCTTTGCAAATGAATATCACTTTTATTGGATAAACCAAGGGAAGGTCATGTGTGATGTTAGCCTGGAATAGAGTGGACCCATTTCTGATGCTGATTAATCTAAACAAAAAGACTACTGGCCTTGCTTATGAATAGTATTTTACTCACAGCATAGACCAGGTTGTGTATCTCTCACCATCTCTCACCACTGTTTCCAAACTCCTTTTATTTTATTGGAATGGTCAAGTTATAACACATGCAAAAACACACAGAGAGAGAGAGAGACTGAGAGAGAGAGAAAGAGAGAGAGAAAAGAGTTGAGAAAACTCTGCTTTGCTTTGTGCAAAAAAGCCAATCCTCCTGACAGCTTGGAATACGTTATTTCAAGGTAAAGTCAACTGCAACCATTAAAAAAGGCACAAATAAATTAATCAACTGTGGAAGAATAAGAGTCCCCATGGCAATGGAGAATTAAGTGTGGCAAGTGAAGCGCGCACACACACACACACACACACACACACACACACACACACACACACACACACACACACACACACAAGGAGACTGGCCTATTGAAATGTATTTAAAAGTAATGGAGGTTACACAACAAGGGAGAAAAAATGCATTCATTCAGTTATGCCAACAAACAGAAAGCACATAGTGAGTGAGAGAATGAGTGTTTGTCTGCCTGTGTGTGTGTGTGTGTGTGTGTGCATGTGTGAGTGAAAGTGTTTGTGAGTGTGTATTTATCTGTGTGTGAGAGAGAGTGTGTGTGTATGTATGTGTGTGTGTGTGTGTGTGTGTGAGTCTTAAAAGAAAGAAACAGGGAAGAGGAGTATGATGTAGCCCATACGAGCAAGGACACTTGAGCTAACTAAATTGTTTACAGTGTGATTTCTTAAAATGGGCGCAGAGCGATGAGGCAGAGAGGAGGAACTGTGTGAGCCTCATGCCTGAATGCCTGCTTTAATAGGCTGAGTGCTCTCACGCTCTTGTCTTTGGCCCTGCTAAAACTAAGACCTCTCTCGCTCTCTCTCTCTCTGCAAGGATCTTTTTTCATGCTTCCACTCCCCATGGTTGTCCTTGTGGAGCATTTTGGCCTAACAACCATGGCAATTAAGAACAGAGCTTACATGTGGGTTGATCACGGGCACGATGTGGATGCGGGAAGACAAGACAAACAAACCTTGGCGAAAAAAGCAAACACATACATGCACGAGCACAAAGGCTTTGCACTCTACATTGTCTCTGAATATCCTTGGACATATTTGAGGTTTCCACAACAGGGGGGTGTCTTTATCTGTGGTCAGTGGTGTGCGAAGTGGGATCTGTCAATCACAGTGTTTTGGCAGGTCTGCTTAAAATGGCAGGGTCGAGGACTGGCTATCAGCACTCCGCTGTGCAGTGGTCATGCATCTGACGCGCCACCGTTTGACAGGTAACTTTATAGAGACGGAGTGGCTTCTGACAGGCCATTTGATGTAGCGGTGGTCCCCACTATGACAGGTCACCTCATAAATCAGCCAAGAGAAATCCCCCTGCAATGAGGAAGTGTGCAATGTGCCCATACGTGTATGTGTGTGTGTGTATAGTAGAGCAAGGGCAGTCTTACCTTGGACCAGTTCACCCTCTTCATAGCCACTTCAGGCTTGTAGACCTTCTTGGGTTCCAGTCCGTAAGGCAGCTTGACGACAGGTGGGGCCATCATCATTGGTGGTGGTGGAGCCCCGGGGAAGGGGGGCGGCGGTGGTGGGGGTCCACCCCCAGGAGGGGGAGGGGGTGGCGGGGGCCCTCCGCCAGGCAGAGGCGGTGGCGGAGGAGGTGCGAGGCCGGCGTGGAGAGGGGGTGGGGGCGGAGGGGGTGGGGGACCACCCCCAGGTGGAGGTGGGGGAGGAGGAGGAGGAGGTGGAGGAGCACCACTTGGTGGCGGAGGGGGAGGGGCACCTCCGGCACTTGGGCCTGCTGCAGCCTGTGAGGTTAAGATGGAAAGAGATAAAGAGACACAGAGGGAAAAAAAGAGACACAAAAGTCAATACTATATAAATGTCAGATTTTTTATTTAAGGTTTTAATTACCACTTCCATGCATCCCCCTGTTTAAGGATAGGGCCAGGAAAATGCACAAAGTACATGCTCTATGCCTTATTTAAAATATGGAGCTAATGTGTGCCTGAACTATTCTCATAAGTTTAAAAATTAAGCATCCATGCTCCATGCAGCCTAACTACAAGTCCACCACAAATTCTGAATGGCCGCCAGCTGGGTCAGGCCTGGAGATTCTGGCTCTTCAAAAAGGAACCAGAAGACTGAGCTGAAAGATGAAAGTGTGTAAAAGAGGAAATATAGGTTCTAGTTTTGAGCAGCTGTTCCTATTAGAAGAGGAGGCATTGCACAATGTCTCGTCACCTCCTAGAGGCAAAGACCTGTCCCTGTAAGGGAAGTCTGAGGTGTGGGTGCATGGGACATGTAGTCTCATGGGACGCCAGCCCACTGCCAGTCTTAAGTCACAGGGGACATCTGAAGGTGTGATGTGATCCACAAGGAGGTGTGAGAGGCTTGAACTCTGTTTGACTTTGCATTCTTCTTATCCAGTGATAAACTCGGTGGCAGGTCACCACTCGGGCATGGTGCCCCAAACGCATAACATCATGTGCTTGTCACTGTCAATCTTCTTAGCTGATTGGCTATGCCAAGAGGAGAGTGGCTTCAATTCTTGCTGGAGTTCTACACAAAGAAAATAAAAAATATAAAATCTTTTTTTTTTGTTTGTTTGTATGGCTAAGATCCCCCACTGAGTTGAGTCTGGCATAATAAATCGTATATTATCGAACTGGATTCTCAACGCGGAGGGTGCTGGTGCGTAAGCCTCTGGATTTATCTCATTTAATATCATAAAGCATAACAGATGAGAGTAAACCATTAGACTTGATTAACATGTAAATTGCCTCCGTAATTTGCTAATAGATTGAGCATATGAATGGAAGGCAACCACCTGAACCATGCTTAAGTAATGAGAAGACTAATTTTGCTTTGAGGCCACGCTGACGTGAGCATGCTCATAGGCTGCCACTGTTTTTCAAGCTTGTATACGATGAGACAGGAAAACAATAAGCGTTTGCTGGAGAATGAGGAGGCTACAGAAGTAGCACGTTCCTGATGTCTTGATCTTCTGATGGCTTTAACAAAGCAAGGGGCGACTGCGCTAGAGACGTGAAGAAAATTAAATTCATTATTGATAAGGGGCAGGTGGAGGTGTCCACTGACAGGTCTGTCCAGATGCAAAAAATACCACATGTCAAAAATAGGTATTTATAATTGTTGATAACATAGGTGGAAACATGCTGTCATGAGACAAAAAGCATATGCAAATGGCTCAATTACAAGGCCCATTATGCTGGGATGACATGCCCTTTGGTGAATGGCCCCTAATCTTCTTTATGCTCCCAGTTCAACTGTGCAACACTATTCCCCGCTGTAAACTCCAAAGTTTTCTATTTTCTCAGAGCCAATTCTCCTCGGCGTGTCCTTGCGCACTCTTCCTGATGAAGCGGTAATGTGGGACGCGTCAGGTGTTTCAGACAGCATTACGGAGTGTTTGATTACACAGCGCAGTTCGTCCGGCAGATTGTTTATTATATGAGGTGCGGTGGGAATTCAATGTTTGCTGTAACCACACAGAATCTGTAACCCCCCCTTGACACAAAACACAACCACTCCCCATCCCACCCCACACCCCCCCACCCCCCAACACACACACACACACACACACACACACACACACACACACACAACAAGCACACATTTGTTTCTCACCGTGGTGATTATGTGTCTGTCAATCTCCCACCCGCCATGGCCCCATTTTGTCTTTTAGGACTGATGCAAGAGAACGGAGGCAAATTAGCTGGTAAATTAGAGTGCAGAAGCCTCCATGGGCACAGCGGCACCCGCTGAGCATCAAGGGCCCACTGGGGGGACTGCCATCGAATCTTAATCACCCGGGCCCACTGAGAACATTGCTGTTAGTGGTCATCCCAGCGGTGGGTCTTCGACAAGCTCAATGTCACTCCCACCAAGTCACCAACATCACTAGCAGACAAATGAGTAGCCTGCTGCTTTAAGAATGCACTGATTGTATAGTCAGTCATCCACCTTCCCAAACTCTACCCCTTGTGAAAGTGTGATGTGCTTGAGTCCAAACTTACAACAAGTAGAACCTATCCAGCCTTTTTGTGGGTGGGTGGGTGGTGGTGGTGGTTGGGGGGATTCTTTTGTGATGAATTCTTGCTGTCCACGCCCGAACATTGATCGGCCTGCTGAGGGTCAGACCAGGGGCAGAGCTCTCTCTCCCTCACTCGTAATGGTGTCTTGGCTGCCAGCCCCGAGTCAGCTTTCATTTAGACAGTCTGATTAGCACGCTGGGGCGAGACCAAATCTAACCCATCTTCCATGCTGGGGTCTGGGCTTGGTGCATGGTGGAGAGCGGGTGGGGATGGAGGATGGTTATTGGGTGGAGAGAAGTGGGCTGGGTCAAAAGTCTCCAGGATTCTTCAGGGGAAGAGGGTGACTGGCAGGAACACTTATTGCTCTGATAATTAACTTGGAGCTGTTGTGCAATTAAACCCTCCTCAAATTCATCTCCAATGAGCACAGGCGAAATTCAATTAGTCACTGTTTACTTCTGAGGGTAGCAAGGCAGCGGTGGAATGGCTGAGGAACCTGATTCTCTGATCCCTACGGCGTTTCACAGGGAAGATTCTACCCTTTTGCCTTTTGTTTTGTTTGCCACAGTACCACAAACACCAGCAAACACTCCCAAATAGCAAGTGAAAAGAATGCATGTCAAACTGTTGCCAAAGGCATGGTGCTCTGGTTTTCTATTGTCATCAGTTGTCTGAACACACTGGGTATTTGAATGCACAGGTTTGTCATCCATTACTCGATAATGGCAAAAATCAAAATCAAAATAATTTTGATCAATATTGAGATCAAGATTAGTTCACATGATTGCTAAATGATTTTGGTAACAGTTTAATAATTTAATTAGGTTAAAATCTAAATTCTGCAAAATCAAACTGAAAATAAATGTAACCATCTGATCCTTAACTCTTCAGGCATGTCAATCAGCAAATTCAAAGAATCACCCGTGCACAGGCAGGAGGGATATATGACGGGACGTTTACATTCTGAAACAGGGGTTGTCTCCACCACAACAAATAATCACTGTATTTTGATTATGCTGTTTTCATGATATTGGAAGGCATAATCACAATTAATCAATGAATTAGATTAATTGCACAGGCCTATATCATCAATACAACCATCGGCCCGTGGTCAAGCAGGCATGGTGAATGAGGATGACATGCTGAGGGGATACAGCGGGCACACAGAACAGTGCCTCCCCCGGAGAGATCACCCACCTTTCCAGCAGATTCACTGAGGAGTCTCTCAGCCTCTTTGAGCTTGTCTTTCTCACTAGTTAACTGGACAGGTAGGCCCCACATTAACACAAACACAACAAACACACAAGAGAAACAGACAGGGAGAGCAGGTGTCAAAAAGACAGAGGGAGGGAGAAAAAGAGAGACACACACACACATACACAAACACACACACACACACACACACACACACACACACACACACACACACACACACACACACACATACACACACGCACGCACACGCACACACACATAGAGGTAGGTTAAACACACACGCAAGAACACAAACAGTTTTTTTTTTTTGCTTTTTTTTAGTTTAAGAGTGAGCAGCAGGCACAGAAAGCAGCAAGGAGGAAAAGCAGCGGGAGGGAGTCAGAGAGATAAACGCCATGAGGGGAGAAGTGGGAAATGCGGAGGCACAGGAAGAAGGAAGTGATAGGAAACTGTGGTGACCCACTGAGATAGCACATCAATCAGGACAACACCTGCACACTGTGCTTAAACTAGTTTGCTACAGTACTACATTGGAAATCAGTTAGTTGCAACAGAAACTTCCAGTAAACTTGCCAGCTGCTTGTTTTGTTTTTCTTTCATTCAAAACTGGGCTGAGTGAGTTCAAGCTCTGTGCTCAATTTGTGAATCCTTTCAGAGAAGACCATAAGGTCTGAGATATGCATTAAGCACCGACAAGTGAATACTTATGTTAAATGTGAAGAGCATAATGCCTTCTCTAGAGCTTGTATCAGTTGTGTACTGAGGAGTATTAACTCAGCAGAATTAATATTCCAGGACACTGAATTTATAATGAAGTACATAGCTTGGGGCAAGTGCCAAGCAAAATGAAAAAGATGCAGCCATTCCTCTTCCCCACGAATGGTCTCTAGTGTACGTATCGTCCTGCAAAATCTCAAACAGACCGGCGACTGGTTTGACCTGAGGCATTACTGTGTATTACGGTGGTGACGTGACATATGACATTACAGAAATATGGATACTTAATCCAGGTTGATGGACATCATAGCGAGAAAAAAAAAAAAAAAAACATTATATTGACATTCATCCTGATTTTGAAATTAGTAGTTTTAGGAGATTAAATTATTTTGTTTTCCTAGGTCAAGTAACCCAATACTTTTTTTTTTTTTTACTTTGCAGAGAGTGAAGGAGGACACAGGGGTGAATGTGAGTCAAGACTATCAAGACTAAAGCATACTGCAGTGCTGTTCAAGTGTATTTACATCACGCTAGTCCACCACATTTTGAAGCGGCCAAAACGGTTGCAGTGTTAAATATTTATAACAAAGTGTAATGGGGAAAAAGAGACGGACCCTTCCTTCCATTCCGGAGTCTGATCAAGAACCGTTACTTTACACTAAACTTTGAGGAGCTGACTGCAAGACTGCGGCATTAAAGGGGGGGGGGGGGCTTTTCCCTCTTGTGCCTTTTCATGCACAAATTCAGAAGTCAGAGGCAAGGTCGCTCTATATATAAACTCAAAAGCAAGTTACAAAGGTACGAGCAAACTCTTTTCAACAAACCTGCTCTGCTTGTGGAGGCATTAGGACAGCCACGTTAGACTTTAATGTGCATCTACAATCAGCCAGTAGATCCACAATTTGGCCATGGCAACAAACAGAAGAGTGTGGCAAAAGCTTTGATAATTCTGTCGTAGTGGTAGTGAGAGGAAGTGGTACTAAGTGACTTTCCCATGTCTTGTTCCTTTCCTTACCCATACCCTCTGGCTTTCTCTCTTATATATAGTTGTTTTTTTTCTCTTAATCTGTCCATTTCTTTTAAGACTATACGTTTAAGACTATACTCTATCCTCTCTTATTATTTTTTGCAGTGGCCTAGACAATCCTCCAGAAGTTGTTAACACCTATTATGATGATGGTGGAGGGAGGGTGTAGTGCAGTATCAGTTCAGCGTTGAAATATTAATTACAAGACTTGATTTTTCAGAGTCTCTGTCTTCTTTCTCCTTTTTTAACAGCTGGGGGAAGAGGGTGGGAGGGGGTGCAAGGGCCAGACGGGGCTGCAGGATGAGTTTCTAGTGCTGTGATGTTATTATGTTTCCACTGGTGTTTACATGCAAACACACGCCGACTGGATTGGATCGAGCGTGGGATAATCAAACACACACATCAAAAAGACTGCTTGCTACAACAGCAACGCACAGATGCAAACCCTGACACATTCACACACTCTGAATTCATGCAGAAAAGAAATACACACGTGCACAAACACACACACACAAAAAAACACACGCACACACACACTCATTAAATTTCCCAGCTGGTAGACGAGGGGTGAAGAGCAGGGGCTCGTGAGACGCGGTTTCTTTCATTTCCCTTGGATCCACCACGTCTCTCTGTTGCCCAGCTCACCGGTCGTCTCTTCATTCATATTCAATCGCAGTTGCAGATATGAGGTGGCCACTTTGATGAACAAACCAAACGTCTTTATTTGTGCCTGAAATTCAACACTTCTATCGCACCTGAACACTGGCCCCAGTCAAGTTTACAATAAACATGCAGTTGGTGTAACAAGATTACAACACTGTAAAGCAGTTATTACTTTTGTTTGATGACGGTGAGGGGAAAAAAATCCATCATCATCTGAATAAATGGAGGCACAGGGTGGCCGGTATTTATGTGTTAACTTCCACTATATGTTTGTTTGCTTGTTTGTTTATCAATTTTGTTTTTTTCCTATGTAGTGTCATGAGCAGGGACCAGTCTGAACCCAAGATAGTAATGCTACTTAATGAGGAGCAGAGAGGCCGCTTTACTTTGTGTGTCATGTTGCTTTACATAATGCAGAGTGAAGCACAACCCTGTACACTCTGATACCTCTTGCAGAAACTCCTCTTGTAACACAGGCTGGCGTGTGGGAGCTTGTTATGCCAAGCTGTATCAACTGAGGTATGTCTTCATCAAAAAACAGTGCTATCTTCTCTACCTCCACTTCTCTCTCTCTGTCTATCTTTCTCTCTCCCTCCCTCTCTCATAGAGATGGCAGAATTGAGTGAGTGAGTGTGTGAGTGTGTGAGTCTGTGTGTGTGTGTGTGTGCACGTGTGAGTGACTGAGGCACGAGTGTGTGTGTGTGTGTGTGTGTGTGTGTCTGAGTGACTGAGGCACGAGTGTGTGTGTGTGTGTGTGTGTGTGTGTGAGAGTGAGTGAGTGAGTGAGTAAGTGAGGGTTTAAGTGAGTGGGCAAGAGTGTGAGTCTGTGCGTGCGTGTGTGCATGTGTGAGTGACTGAGGCACGAGTCAGTGTGTGAGTGAATGAGTGATTTAATATGTGAGTGAGTGAGTGGTTGGGTCCGTGCATGTGTGTGTGCATGTGTGAGTGAATGAGGCACAGGTGGGTTGGTGGGTGGTTGGGTGAGGGAGGGAATGAGTGAGTCAGTGAGTAGCAAGTGAGTGGGGCTAACGTTGCTAACCCAATCACTCTGAGAGCGCTGAACACACCCTTCCCCATGAGATGGCATGACATCCGATGCAAACAGACAGCAAAGAGAGCGAGGGGGGTGGGGAGGGGTGGAGGGTGGTGAGGAAAGACAAGCTCAGTAACCTGGCCCCTTTGAACAAGTCTTCAGAGCGAGGAGAGCACAGGGGGAAGAGAGGGAGCGGAAGTCTCAAGGGCCAGGTCCCGCTGCTCTACCTGTTAGTGAGGCACAAACAGCGGGGCTTCAAAGAGCACTGGCCCGCTCTGTGGGAGGGGAGGAGACAAGAGGAGAGGAGAGGAGAGGAGAGGAGAGGAGAGGAGAGGAGAGGAGAGGAGAGGAGAGGAGAGGAGAGGAGAGGAGAGGAGAGGAGAGGAGAGGAGAGGGCGCGGCAACTATGGCGAGGCACCGGGGCCGGGGAGGGGAGGGAGGGAGGGAGGGTGAGGTGGGGGTGGTGGGAAACAAGAGAGAGCAAACAGGTGGAAGCAGGATTAAGACGGTCGTGTGTGTCTCAGAGAGTGAAGCAAGACAGCGACAGGCACACACACACACACACACACACACACACACACACACACACATGCACAGGGCTATGCAGTGAAAACAAGGGCATGATGGAGAATGAGGTGGAGAGAGAAAACAGTGTGGGAGAAGTAAAAAAAAAAAAGAGAGAGAGAGAGGAAAGGAAAAATAGAGAGAAAGATAGAGGGCCCTGGCCACTTCAGCCCAACCTCATGAATATGTACAGAGGGCTCCTCTCTCTCTCTCTCTCTCTCTCTCTCTCTCTCTCTCTCTCTCTCTCTTTCTCTCTCTCTCACTCTTGCTGCCTCTCCCTCTCTCTCTCTCACTTTCCCTGTCCCTGTCTCTCTCTCCTGGGTGATGAACGGGCCAGGTACACAGAGGTGAGTAAGGAGTAGCAACGTATTGCTCTCGGACTGATGAAGTGGTGTGTGTGTGTGTGTGTGTGTGTGTGTGTGTGGGAGTGGGAGGTGGGTGCCATGCAGATGAAGAGAACGCCTCTGCTTGAGTACTCAAACTCGTGCACGCCCACGCCCACGCACGCACGCACGCACACACACACACAGACACACACACTGTCCCATCTTGCTGCCACCAGGGCGAGTAATGCGCCCATTTGGCGAATAAGTGAGAATGAATGGCGCACTGCGCTGCCAGCCGGCTTAATGATAGCCACTCGTCTTTCGTGTAGAGAGAGAAAGAGAGAGAGAGACCGAGAGAGAGAGAGCGAGTGTGAGAGAGAGAGAGAGAGAGAGAGAAAGAGAAAGAGAGTAAGGAAAAGAGGGTGAGAAGGTGGAAAGAGGAAAGTAAAAAAACACCTTTGGCAAACACAGAGGTAAATGTGCAGGTGCAGGATAGGGGAGGGGGAGAGAGGGAGAGAGGGAGAGAGGGAGAGAGGGAGAGAGTGGTGAAGAGGGAGCGTGGGCATTTGCAACTGCAACATATTTGTCGTCTGAAAGGAAAGTGCAAAGAAGAAAAAAAAGAAGGAAAAACAATCTCACCCATGCATGCCATGCCATCTTTCAATTCCCTCTCTCTCTCCCTCCCTCTCACACTCCTCTCTTCTTTGTTATTAAATTCCGTAAGCAGGGAAGCAAACTACTCTTTTGTCCCTAGGCAGCTTTAAAGTGTTTCAAATTGGGTTAAGGAGGAAATAGCAGTCATTTTCCCACTCTGGTTTGAAGGTTTTGTCTGGAAAAAGGAAGGATGATGTGAGGGTCAGGAGAGAAATGCAATCCCTCTTTGCGATGATACAACGGCCAAGAACAGCTATGCTCTGAAAAAGTCATTCGCAAAATATGAAATTCAACTATTTGAAAGGGGAGTGATTGGGTCTTTATTAAATCAAACTGCCCCACAAGTCTCAAGAATACTCATTTAATGCCGTGTGAGATTCACGATTCATGATAAAATGGTTTCAATTTGACCGAATTAGCACTGCCGGTGTGAGAGTCATTTTACCAAGAAACCATTTTAACCTTCACTTTCCATGGTTGTAAGACCATTTCTAGACTTAATATTAAAAAACAATGGATTTTTTTATCTTTTGTGATTTCATTTTGTGGGATTTCATTTGATTCCCCCCCTCCTCCATACCTTTTTACCACTAAACTAATGCTACAATGAACTTAGCACTAAGGGTATCTCTTTTGAGTGAACAACATTTATTCTGGCAGTACAGTGTGTGTGTGTGTGTGTGTGTGTGTGTGTGTGTGTGTGTGTGTGTGTGTGTGTGTGTGTGTGTGTTTGTGTGTGTGTGTGTGTGTGCGCGTGTCTGTGTCTGTGTGTGAGATGAATACACTCAAGCAGCCTGAAGGCTACCAAAGATTTGGGGAGGTGGGTGGTGAGTGTGTTGAGGGGGTAGGGTAAGTGAGTGAGTGAGTGCTCAGGAGGGGTAAATGGGTAAATGTTCTGCTTCCTCTCTCTGCTCTGAAGGATTGATGGTACTTATCTCCACCGTGGGAGTGCCGCCTTCAGGATGTACTCGGAGTCCTTTAAGTGAGCGGCTGGTGCATTAGCTGCCCGTAGAGGTAGGCCCGCTACCTGAATGTGATCAGCAGGTGTGCTTTTACCTTGCCGGACAGAGAGCTCAGGCGTGCTGCTGATGGTGACGGTGTGTTTGTGTGTGTGTGTGTGTGTGTGTGTGTGTGTGTGTGGTTGGGGGGGGTCTGGTTGTGCTTAAGCTGTGTGGTTACCTGAGCCTGTAGAGTGGTGATCTGCGCCTCCAGACCTTTGATTTTCTCCTCCTGCTTCTGGAGCTCGGCCTGGGCCTCCTGCCGGGCACTGAACTCCTCATCGAACTGCAGACACAGCAGTCAAACACACACACACACACACACACGTACACGCACACACAGACACACACACACGCACACACACACACACAGACATTAAGAATCTAGGATGTCTCAAAGGGGCTGCTTTGACAGCAGGATACATCAACACACTGCCGTCCCAGTGTCTCACACCTTGCCTATTTATATGTCGTCCCAGCTGGAGGCCAGAGCTCCCCCTCTTAGGATGTCTGGGGCGACGGCACCCTGACTTTCATGAAGGGTGATTGGCCTAACCTTTGCAAAAAGGCAACCCATGTCTGAAGAATATAATTTTTCCAGCTTGCACAGCGGGGTAGTGCCCACACCCACATTGGACCAGTGACTCTATGAAGTCCCTTGCCAAGTCATGACAACAATGCTGTGAAAGTCTCTAGATGTACAACAGGATTGTTTGTGTTCGCAACAAACTACTGAATGTCCACCATCGGATTCTAGAGCTTTGTCAAGTGGAACTAAGAATTACTATTGGTTGTTTCAAATAAATTTAAAAGAGTGTTTTAAAAAAAAGAACTTTTTTTCTTTTTTTTACTTTTCTCCTCACAAAGCATGCTAAATTATTAGCAGTCTTTGGAAGTCGGTGACAACAAACACTCTTAAATCACCTTCTCTTCCCTACAACAGAACAATAGTCTTTTTTTCTATTTCTAACTCTTTTCTTTTCTTTTTGTCTCTTGTGTATGTCTGTGTACTTGTGTGTGCATGTATTTGTGAGTTACTGCCTGGCATGTGTTTTAGTGTGTTGGTGTCTCTCTGTGTTAGCATCTGCGTGTGCACGTGTGTGTACGCATGTGTGTCTGCGTGTCCATGTGTGTTTGTGTCTGTGCGTGCTCGTCGCGCACGCGTGCGTGTGTTTGTGTGTGTGTGTGTGTGTGTGTGTGTGTTTTATAGTGTCTGTTTGTGTGGGGCAAGAGAGGAAGTACTCAATCAGTGTTGAAAAGAGAAAAAGGGCCAAAAGGAGCTGTGGGAGCTGAAGAGCAATGGGCCAGAAGACTAAATGCTTTTGAAACAGTGTCTCTACATATTTTAACTCCCACCCGGTCGGGGCACAAACAAACAACCTATAGTGGCGCATCTGTATTGATCGGGCCAATACTGATACAGATCAGGCTCCTCTGCTGCCAGCTATTGACCAGCGCGCAGCGATCAATATTCCGTCTGAGAAGTCACTGGAAAAAAAGTTTGGTGACAGGAGGCATGGCCGCATACCAATGACCGTGGACAAGGGCTGACGGCCTCACCTTTTTCGAGAACTCTGCGGCCTTCTGTTCGCTCTCCTCCACTTTCGCTTTGTCCACACACTGGTCTGTTGGAGGAAAACAAAAAAAAAGCATTTGTGTGAACACAGATTCAGTCACACACACACACACACACACACACACACACACACACACACACAGAACTACAAAATTGCAATCCGTCACATATGGGAATGGAATTCCATCAATAATGCTGTAAATTCTACGTGTCCAGTTCCATAGTGAACTTCAAAGAAAACATTTTTCAACAAATCAACCATAAACAACATAAGCACACTAAACTTTAAAGACACAGAGATTTAAACCTATGCATATTTCCTTCTAACAATGACAACAGAAAATGAACAGGAAAAATAATTGAACATTTTGGCATATCTAACTGAACAGTGCATATCTGTCGGGTCTTTGCTTGAAAGCTCCTGGAAAGTGGCGCTTTCCGTAAGTGCAGCTGTGTTTGTGTTCCACTCTATCCCCATCTTCATCCATCTCACTCAGTGAGAAACTGGAGGAGAGCAATTTGGACATTTTGGGGGGTTAAAAACAACCCCCCATTTTCTAGTCTTCGGTGATAAAAACAACCAATTAATACCACTCATATAAATAAATATCCTCAAGAGGCTACAAGTCCATCTCCATCAACTCCAAGTCTACAACTCCATCAAGGTGCTCTCTCTCTCTCTGTCTCTCACACACACACACGCACACACGCGTATGCATTCACATACACACTCACACTCACACTCACTCGCTGAAGAAGAGACAGCAAACTGAGGAGAGGAGTTCCCTGCCTCTGCTGACGAGAGGTGTAGGAGAAGGACTTCCTGCTTCCCCAGCTAATGCATTATTTATGTGTAATTACGACACCTCATCTGACATGTCAGGTGCGTACAGGTGTTTGCACAGAGGATCTGTGTGTTTGTGTGTGTGTGTGTGTGTGTGTGTTGGGGAGGGTTGTCTATGGCAGGGGGGAGATAATGAAATCTACCACAGGGGCCACCGCTACATTTTTAGCAGCAGCGCTGCTGTTGGGCCCCCTGCTGCCTAGGACTGAGAGGAGATGTATGGTGCAGTCTGGTTCTGGCCTATTAGGAGAGATGAATCAGTCAGAACTATAACAAGACACTCAGTCTGCCACTGCACTGCTAGTTAGGAGACCAGTCCAGGCATTCCCTTTCCCCCCATTATATCATTTTTTTTTTTTTTTTTTTGGTGGTGGTGTTTTTTTCTGTCGTTATTTATTTTGTTTTACTCCCCAAGTAAAGTACATTATTTTGCTTAGCGAGCAATGGGGAGAATGTTTAAGGCAAAACAATTTAATTAGACTTTTTTTTTCTTTCCCTTAGATAGACTTCTTTCCTTATCCCACTTGTTTACTAACTAAAATTAAGTTATGTGCAGAAATAATGTACAACTGCAGAAACTACAAAACACACCACTTCATTTTAGCCTAAAGACAGAGATGCATTAGTAAATATTTATTTTACAAAAATACATCTCCACACAGATATACAAATTTATCTAGGACCTCCCTCCAGAACGGGAAAATAAAACAAATGCACACCAGTGCTGGGTGTGCAGTTACTGAAATTATCAAAGCTTATGCAATAGCCTTAAAGAAGAGTGTAATAAGGGCACAATACAATAATACTAAATCCACTGGGAGTTTGTGAGGCCACTGGAGAACTTACCAATCAGGAGGATGAGGTCCACATCCAGCCGCTCCCGGTACCCAAAGTCTGGGTCCATCCCACTGCGATGCAGTACCACCTGAGCCACACATTCCTCAATGACCTTATAGTACTGAGGCCTGGGGGGAAAGAGCCAGGTAGATAGGTAAGAGAGAGCAGAGAGAGATGGAGAGAGTGAAAGAAAAAGGGGGTGTGAGAAAGAGATGAAAAGAAATAAACAGACTTCAGTAAATGTAACCCACATATATACATCAGCTGGGATTACACAAAGTACATGGTTTGTACATGCATTCTATCAGGGCAAGGGTAAGAATCAATGTTTTCAACAGGACATTTCCATTTGGGAACATCCAAACAAACACATTTTTCCCTTCAACAGCTAGTAACAACACCTAGTCATATGCATATGATAACAAATGTCTGTTTATCCACTGCATTCCCATATATACACAGTGAACTCATCTTATAGGGTATGTGGCTCACAGGACCCTTACAGCTTCACAGGGGCTCTGTGACTTTGTGTCCAGTCAAGGTGACCAAGGGAGCTGCAGCCTCCTGGCCCCTGCTTGGCTAATTTGTAATCATCTCTTGGCAATTAGCGGTACCAAGGAAACCCAGGCACAGAAATCTAATCATCGTAATCTGTGTAATTAAGAGCACAAAGGCGAGCCCCCCCACCCCAAATACACACACACACACACACACACACACACACAAACCCCCACCCCACTACTTGCAAAAACAGGAGAGGCACGGCACGTTAGTTAAGCTGGCTTCCGGTGAATGGGCCTGGGACTTCTCACCATGCTCACCCGGCTGGCGTCTGACCTTTTCCAAGTTATATTATCAACTTTAATTGCTAGTGACATTTAGCAAATACAATGTCAACTTAAGCCGAGCTCCGTAGTGGCAAATAATTATGTTCCATGCATGACCTTGAATGTCTCAGGCAGATATG
Organism: Tenualosa thibaudeaui; assembly: GCA_027481765.1. Lineage (NCBI taxonomy): Eukaryota > Metazoa > Chordata > Actinopteri > Clupeiformes > Clupeidae > Tenualosa > Tenualosa thibaudeaui. The sequence goes on along the minus strand of JAIFZK010000004.1, from coordinate 3,999,259 downwards.
TAATTTTCCCCAACCAGAAAATGTGTCATCTCCTCTGCCTATCCGCACCCCCAGCCCCCCACCAGCACCAAACACAATCCCAAACCTACCCACCCACCCACCCACCACCACCACAACCTTCCAGCAAAGCAGGGAGTGCATTTTAATGACTATCCCAGACACTTTGCTGCCCTGTTCAAAATCTTCACCCTCAGGTGCCAGATATTTCCATCCACCACTCCTGGTCAGCAGTGGTTAATTCTCTTCATTTCACAAACCAGTTTTGATTTTTAACCCCCCTCTGCCCTCAACTTCCATGGGTTATGTGAGCTAATACCAAGCCATAATGTGTGTGTGTGTGTTGGGGAGAGGGTGGGGTGGTATTGGCTCCATAGTCCCTCTGCAAGTTTACGTGATTGGGATTAGACACTCCGAGTGTGCAGGAAATGGCACCTGATTCCACCACATAGCCCAAGGGTAGGACAGCAAACACAGTTAGCAAAGTGACATCAACTTTCTCCTCATATAACTGGCCGCCCATTTCAAACGACAGGGAGAACGAGGCACAAAGTCGAGGTGGTGTGTGGTTATATTATTGATATCTGTGAGTACTCACCAAGTGACGACAAAATGGCTTCATTTATGCTACCCCAGATGGTGTGAAGCTATTTTCAAAGTTTGCTGAAATGCTATCATTGGGTGTAACATCTTCTTTCATAGATGTCTGTTCTTGTTCTGTGGGTGTTAATTGTCATACTCTGGAGGTCATCCAGTTTGGCCATGGATTGAAGCTAGACCAATGACCTGAAAGCTTTTATAAAAGCTTTCATAATAAAGATTTTCAATTTAATGTTATAGTCAACCAACAAGCGTGATCTCCAGTGTTTGTGAGAAACTGTCAATGATGTTGTAACATGTCCAAAAAAAAAAAGATGCTATTTTTGTTTAGGTTCCATTTTAATATACCTCCCACTGATTTTGCAATGACCAGCAGGCACCCTTTCTTAACTACTTTTCATTTGCATCCCCTCCACCCTGCATGGATCCTCACCTCCTTATGAAGGGCATGTTTTGGTGTCCATCTGAGAGGCCACAAAGCTTTGTGCATCATATCCTATCCTATATATTTCCATGCTTCCCCCTTAGATCTTTATGTATGCGGGTGTTTTCACAGGCCCAAAGGGAAATCAAGAGGAGACCCAAATTAGGAAGCGGAGGAGAAAGCCTGTGCCGGATTCACTGTGCTCTAATTTTGTTCACGGGGGTCTCTGGCACGCCGCCTTATGCTTTTCAGTGATACCACGCGGGCACAGGGATCACAACATGGCACCCGATGCAGATAAGCAAATCAAACGTTTGCTCTAAGTCCCTGTTTTGCTATTGAATTAGGGGAAACGTGGTGAGAGGAGGAGGAGAAAAGGAAGGAGATGTGGCAGGATGAGGAAGGGTGAGGAAGGGTGTGTGTGTGTGTGTGTGTGTGTGTGTGTGTGTATGTGTGTTTGTGTGTGTGTGTATGTGTGTATGTGTGTGTGTTTATTGGGGGTGGGGGAGTCGTAAGAGGAGGGTAGCACAGGGGACAAGCATTGATGTGTCTGAAATAAATTAATTGCTTTGAGTGGGTGGCATTATGAAGCTGGCAGAGGAGTCATTGGCATGCGTTTAATTTCCAGAAATCACTTCAGAGCATCAACAAACAGAATATTAGGTTTCAAATGTACACGCGACTAAATGTAGCATATTACGTTCAATTATGACCATGGCAGAGGAGAATGCCGGCTATCCATGCAGTCTTATCAATGAGTTTACTTCTGTGCAAGAAAACATTTATAGACTCAAGTAGAAGAGTAACATTTTGCCTGCCAGTGATGTCATTTTCAGTTACAGTTGCAAAGATCTCCCAGTAAAACTCTAAGGTAATCTATATAATCGAGTTTTACAATGCCACTGTTTCAGGCCGTAACTACACGTTGTGACAAAATTATAGAGTACCACACTATAACACTATCATCTCTGCTTTGAACAAGAGCTCAGTAAATTGTTTAGTGGTTCCGGCATGGAGATAAACACTGCGAGCTTGTAGTCTGCCCGCTCTGAAGAGAGAAGCTTTCAGTTTACGCCTGTCACTGCATGCACATTGCGTCGTTATCTCAATAAGACGCCCCATTTCCGCAGCACCACAACGGCCAAACCACCCTCCACCCAACCCCCTACCTTGGAAAGTGGGGGGTGGGAGGGGGCGGGGGCTGACCCAAAACTGTCAGAGAGGACCAGAGAAGGCAGCACACAGCATGTGTGTCCCACATGGGTCCGCACACACACTCTGTAGTGCTGGGATACTGGCACTGATACCATCTGAACTGGGCTTCAGACACTCACCCACCACACACACACAACCAAACATAGGCACACAAACATAATCCAGTCCAGATCCACTTATGTACCCAGCCAATCTAATCCTCTCGTCAGGCACAATCACAGAGTCACTTGCACTTCCACTTGAGTCCCTGCTCTATCCACACACACACACACACACACACACACACACACACACACACACACACACACACACACACACACACACACACCAACTCTCAGCTCTCCCGTCGACAGCTGCCTACATGAAGGACATCTGATGCAACACCCTGATGAGGCCAAGAAAGGGAAAAGAGTTAGTTTACTGCCCGTTCTTTTCATAAACTGTCTGAACATTGTACTGTGGAACAGTGTGGGGGAAAAAACAGAAACCTGGCTTTAACTATTTAAATACAACAAAGCCTGTCTTGAGACAAAGTCACTGAGCCATTGCAGAATTGGCATAGGCATCCCATCTCGGGCAAGGCCTTTGATAAAGTGTACAAGAGTTAATGCCTACAGACAGGTCAGCCCTGCCATCCGGGCCTCACCTTCACTCACCCCCTCGTTCACCCTAACAGCACCCCCCACCCCCCACCATGTCCCCAACCCCCCCAACACCGACTGATTCGAACGGGTGGAGAGCAGTGACCTCACAGACCTCTTCCTTCTCGAACATCCCCACAGAGACTCATCCATCAAAGCAGGCAGCCATCTTGAGAGGGCGCTTTAATCTTAAGTTATAGACATACTATCCCCCACTCCCCCGACCATCTCTGCCCATTTAATCTCGTACATAAAACGCTTCCCAGGTGTCCGGGGAGAGCCAACAGATCTTGCTGATGGGCTGAGACAAACTCCGTTCAGAGGAACGCAGGGGCCAAATGCCGGCATTCCCGATTGCAATAGCCGCCACAAGTATGCAATCAGCTTGATGCTTCTCAGAGACATTGCAAGCATTTGGAGATTTTTTTTTTTAAAAGTCATATCTGCGATAACGGTATGAATTTTTAATAAGCGTTCGTTGAGATCTTTTTCTTCCTCCGACTGTCAGGAGAGAGGCTTGATGTCAAAAGGCTCCGGCTCAGACAGGGGCTGCTGAGGAGGAATTTGCCGAACGAGCTGCTTAATGTGTTTTCTATTTCTCACTTTTCTTCAACAAGCCTGCCGATCCATAATTCATAAGACGAAGCGTGGCGCAGCTTGTCTCTGCTACACCCCCCCTCCTCCACCAACCACCCACCCTTTCCCTACTGCCGAGCACCCCCAGCACCACTAACACCCAAACCAACAATAACCCTCCCCCACCTCGCCCCCCCCCCTCCACCTACCTACCCATCCTTTTTTAAATATTTTATCTCCAGCGAAAGGTCTGACACAGCAAGGAATTGATCACTGTCTCTGGCCTGCATTAGGAGACTTTCCTCCCTCTTCCTGAATGACACCTTTACACAGACGGGCTGGTGTTGGCAGCCTGCTTGGGTGCTTGAGTAATTGCTTAATCGCTCGAAATAAGAAATTATATTTCAACGCCGGCGCAGTCGTTTCTACCGTGATTTATAGGTTTCTTTTTTGCCATGATTAAAGGCTATTTAGTGGCCACGAACCTTAACCAACAACTCCTGAAATCATTCATATTATATACCCTGTACAGCCATGTTTGGATTTAGATTCAAATATTTTCACATTTTTTTTTTTTCACATGACTAAAAGCAACTTAGTGTGCACAGCAAAACAGCCCAAACTAAAGGTGGTATTTATTTCCTACAAAGGTACGGGCACCAGTGAACCCTTAGGACTAATATTAGGTAATCCACACCCCATTCATTCATGCACTGACTAATGAAAAGTCAATCACACCTCTAGCTCGTTCCCTAGGATTCTACTGCATGAAAAGACTGACATTCTTATGAAGCGGCCTTGAGGCTGTCATGACAAAGTGAAAGTGTGTCGGCCCTGATGGAAATAAAACCTGGCGATTAAACAAATACTTGGCTAGACAGAGAGCATAAAAAGATAGAATATCCAAAAGAAAAGAAAAGAAAGGCAGGGGAAAAATGCTGACGGAAAGAGAGAGAAAGAGGCAGAATTGTGCTGTCCTCACCTGATGTAGTAATCATTTCTGATGAGCATCAGGTGCTGAAGGATGGATAGGAGGTAAGGCTCTGCGGCGGTGTCTCGCACCATGTTGGACAGGAGGTGGTAGACTTCATTCATATCAGTGCACTGGAGGTTAAGGAAAAGCACTGCCAAACCACGACCAAGAGAGAGTCATTAATCTTTCACATTACCCTTGTGTAGAGGTTTGACCTGGCATATGGGCTGCACATCAAATCATCACTACTAGAAAACCAACATAAAGTGCATGATTACCAATCATTTGAACACATAACTCAATCAAGTCAAATAGACACTACAACTCAGCTTAGGGTCATATGGAAAAGCACGTCTTAGTCACTGGCTGCTATTTTTGCTACTATATCAAGAGATATCCATCTAATTATGGTACAATATTAAACATTAAAGACAAAATTGAGCATTTCTTCTCGATGGGAACAAGTGTGGAACCTGGCATAGCAAAGTGCCAATAAAATCTGTCCCTAAGGTGTGCTTGTCATTTGCTGGCAAAGCAAGGGAAGTGATCGAAGCAAAAGTTCTATGGTATTGAATACTTAAAACCATCAAAAATGGATCGTTTTTCAAGATGTTCTCTCTTCTTGCTTCCCTTGCATTGTGACTTGCTTGTCCACGAAAGAGAAAAGACACTTTCTTACACTTGCAAAGCATATTGATTATGTGTCCAACGGTGCCACTCCCAAAGGAGAGGAGGGCAAAAGCATTTCATGTCTAAAATAGATGTGGCTTCAGATAGAAATCAGTGTCTGATCTGCTTTGCTGCTTTTTTCCCCATCTCTCAAAAGAAAGGTTGCTTTTTTTCTTCATTCTGCCACTTCCTTAGAAAATGGCAGAGAGCTTCTTATTTACGAAACAATCACAGCTGTCACAAGTCTAGACATGTGAGACTAACTAATTTCAGGAGCTCTTTACAAATAACACACCATAAAGCTAATCTACAAATATGGATATTGTTTTGTTTTCTCGTGTCTCATGATAACCTACTTGATGGTATGCAATATTCAAGAGAGGATTTTAAGCCAGTATCAAGAAAAAATATATTTACTCATCTATTTGAACATCCCAAGATGAAAAACAATCTGGAGGAACAAAAAAAATAACTGTCTGGGTTATTTAAATTGTTTGCACAAAAAAAACATATCCCCTGAAGAGTATTCATTTCAGAAATCATCCAAGAAATAAAAACAATCATGTGAATATCTGCCTTTAAATTTGTTCTCTAACAACTAAAGGGGGTTGCATGGTGTATTCATGTCAAACTAAGCGGCATTCAATGAAAGAAAATCAAAATAAAGACCATCTTCATCATGTATGTGGTTTGTTTGGACAACAAGTGCTGCAATCATTATAGTGTGACTGTGACAGCACACAGAGGCTGGAAGTTGAAGCTCTTTCCCAGACAAGAGTGTGTGTGTCGGCTCTTTCCCAGACAAGAGTGCGTGTGTCGCCACTGCCACTCATCTGGTCTCTGCTGGCAAGAGACATGGGGATCAGATGAGTCTGTCTGGAGTGGCAGCTTTGTTGCAAATAAAAAAGGGGCCCATTTCAAATATCGTACACTCAGAGAAAACCTTTATCTGGGTTGTCAAAGATCTCAAATAAGGCATTAACATTTTTTTTTTTTAATGGGGGGAGGGGGTGGTGGGATACATTAATGACCCACATCCCAGCCAGTATGCAACAAATTAACTTCTGTCCTAAATCAAAATGAGCAAGCCTCCTTAACATGACTTGCTACAGCCAAGTCTGAAGTGCAACAGCAGCTCCACCTAAGTGCCAGGTCATACAGTCAGCAAGACAGGTCTCTAGAATATGACCAATTTGGTCACACATGCAACCTAATTCCTCAATGGTGCGACAAAAAAAAATCTGAGTCGTCCAGGGGGAAAAAAGTGGTTCAACAACAAACACACATTAGGCCCATATCGTGTTCTAAACTAATCAGATATAGTGTGTGCTGCAGTCAGACTGAGAGAGGTGTATAGCCTAGGCTTGTCAGATGAACAGAGTGCATGTACCCACAAATGATGAGAGATGATGAAAAGAATGATTTTTCGTTAAGAATGTTAAGTTTCGTCCTGATCCGTCCAAAAATCATAACTCCTGAAATAATTCTTTAGCAGGAAAATGGCCTGAATGTTAACCCGACATACAGCAGACCGGTGAATATACTGATTGGACAAATTGAGGTAGAGCATGCCCATGCTCAAAGTAAGCCATGTCATGTCACGCAGTAATAATAATCCTACTGTTTGCTTACTGCACTAACAATATGTAATATTCTTATCATTGAAAATTTTAAAAATAAATAAAAATAACTAAATATAATGAAACTAAAATTAAAAAGTAGATTACATTATAAAGAGGGCTGTGTTGACTCCCCATAGCTTACCTGGGTGAAGATAGGGGAAACGCAAGGTTTCGACTGGCGTTTAGCCGAGGTCAAAAATCAAAGCCAAACTAACGGAGTTGGCCAATCCGAGAGGCATGTGACTCCAATGCAGGATGGTCCATAACACATTGAGCCATGAGGTGTTCAGTTTGAAGCCCTTGCAATACTAGCACTTTCAATTTAGATTTTCTTTTTTATATCATTTATCTTGAGATGGGCTTAAAATAAAAAATATATATATATGTTGACCAGATTGTTAATCATTTCCAAGTCAATACTGCCTATATGGACAGTAATTAAAAAATGGACCTGTAACACTGCAGTGATAAATGTGATGTGGTCGAAAATTTGGGTGCGCCTAACTTTTGCGCTGGTATACCTAAGAAAAAAGTTAGGCACAGCAGTGCAACTAGTGCAAAAGTTAGTCAGGAGCCCTGCAGACAGTGGCAGTGGAGGGTGGGGAGAGAAGGCAGTAGAACTGAGACTGCAGTCCACACATGCTGCACTAGCAGCCACTGAGAGGTGAGTTGCAGGCTGTGGCGGCAGCAGCAGCAGCAGCAACCGTGGCAGAGAAGGGAGATGAGGGGTCAATCAATCACAACACCTTAAGCGCACATTAGCATTCATGAGCGACCACTAGTTACACACAAGCACGCACACAAGCACAAGTACAAGCACACACATGCACACACACCCACACACAAGCACACACACAACTCACTCTCTAGCCGGTGTCACTGCTGCCGAATGAGTCAGCCTCACCACAGTTAATATTTATAAGGGTAAGATGGAGAGGTATAGAGAAAGAAAACAAGCAAGTGAGTAGAATTGAGGGGAAAAAATAAGGGGAAAAGAAAGAGAATGTGCGAAAGTGAGAGAGAGAGAGAAAGAGAGAGAGAAGGAGAGTAAGGAGGGAGAGAGATTGGGAGGGAAGAGAGAGACGAGCAACCTGAGACGCTCGGTATTATGCTCACAACTTGCTGATCAATACCAAATTGTCCTTGGAAACAAACATTGCCCCTCTCATTTGGGGAGCTGCTCAAGCAAATCATTAGGCCAGGTGGGGATTTTCTATTATTTCTTCCTCCGAGCGGCTTCTTCGGCTGTCACTCAACCATGCCTGCAGGCAGGCGGGCGGGTGAGCGAGCAGCGTTGGCGGCGGCAGCGCCAGTGCCTGTCAATGGCTCGGGGAGACAAAGGTTAGTGAAGTGAACATCTGTGTGCCGCTGGGCGGACCTGCCCCCGCCATGCTCGGGCCCCTGTCAGGGGCAACATCATCTACAAGTCCTGAGAGTGCCATGCTGAATTAATAACAAGGTGAGCACAGGCAGCTCCCCCACCCCCACCTCCTCTATCTTCCCCCATTTCATATACCCACAGTCAAACTGCACACAACCACACTGTCAACTCTCTGAGTGGCATAATGAAGTGCACCAGCATGACCAATACAGTGTTAAAAGACAAGAAATAAATGAACTGACAGAACAGGATTGAGGTATGCAGTTTCAGTATCTTCGAAAACAAAACAAACAAAAACAATTCAAATGCAAGGCGGCAGCAGCTGAAAAGATGACAGACACGTCACACTATTGAATGGGAATGATCACAGCGGGTACAAGAAGTGACGAAAGATCACCTTAGGTTATGCCAGGACTGCAATGAGTAGCTCTGTTAAGGGAGCCTGGTTAGCCGGAAGCAGAGACAAAGGGAGGGGTGATGGAGGGGGAGGATGAAATTGGGAGGTGGGGATGGATGGTGGCATGGTAGTGGGGCGGTTTGTTTACCAGGGGCTCTCTAAGACTCTAGGCTGGAATTGTGAAAATGGATTCTCAAATCCCCTCCAAATGAACTCAGGAGCGCCGGCTCTAGGCCTCCATAAGCTCGGCCGAGACATAAACAAGCCTCTCGTCGCAAGGCCACCGCACTGAGGCGAGCCACGCTGTGCCCGAAAGGATATTCCATCTCAGCATGGATGTCGTCGAGGCGGTGAGAGAGCTCCTCGCGGTCCTCCTCTTTGTTCTCGTTGAAGACTTTCAGCTGGATGTCAAGCTCCTCCATCTCCTTCAGCTCCTGCAGTTAACAAAATGAGATGTGTGGACGTGGACAACTCATATCCCACCCACCCACCAATTCCACCGTCTGAAGAGTGCAATAAAATCAGCCAATTTTTCCGACGATCATAAAAAATCACACACCCAGTAATGTTCGGATGGAGAATTTTTTTTTTCCCCTGCCACGTTTTTTGCTCTTGTTGCAACTGTAACACATTTAAATGAACAAAACCTCGATCTCCTCAGAGAAGGGCCACAGACAACAGCTGTATGCCTCTCTTATAAGTCCAATTGTTAGCTATGGAACAGGTGAAACAGGTGGACATTCACTTGGCAATATGGTACATAGAGAACTAAACCAGGCAATCTGTTAATCATACTTTAATTATGTCTGTTTGATCAATAAATATGAAAAACAAAATAATAAGACATAATAAAGAATTCCTATATGAAAGCCCCCTATAAAGTTGCCTAATGCATTAACATAGCTTCCATTTTACAACAGAAGATGAGTGTATATATCCCATGAAAATACCAGACTGTATTTTTAATCTCTGCTCTTTGCTCTCTCCTCTCCTCTCCCCAGATCTCTGTCACAGGGAGCCTGACAACCCTGACAGGTTTCTCCTCCTGACTGAAAGGCATGGTGCTGCTCACCACACCTCAACATGAATCTCTGCTAATGGAGCTTTATGAGCGGTGAGAAGCCAAAACATAACCCAATTTCTAGCGCCATCAATCATGACCCTGTTCTCCGGGCAACGCCATCTGTCTCAGGCGAGGCCAGTTCAAAGGGGTGAACTGCACCTCCAGTAGATGCCAAAACAGCCATGCGGAGGCCAAACTCAACTTTGTGTCTGCATTTGCATGTCCCTTTTGTTTGCTATTCAATGAGTCCCCATCAACCCCAAAAACAGACCATCCCACCCCCACCCAAACTCTGATACTATTTTTTGTTCAAGGGATGACTAAAACCTCTGAAAAATCATTCATCATAATTACAGAGCAATGTCAAATTTAATTGTCCTATTAAAGTTGTGAATACATTATTCATAAATTACTCTAACGCAATCACATGCGGGGGTTCAGACAGAGATAATTACAATGATAGCTGCAATAATAGGAGGAGCAGTCAAAATGACTTATTAACAAGAAGGAAATACCCACACAAATGAGGCCCTGAGTGATGGAGGAGCCTCATTGTATTTGTGTAAAGAGTGCTGAGATCTTTGCACTAATTGATAATGATGCCAGTGAAGGCCCTCTGTTTTTCTATCTTATTATGTCTTTCAGTCTCATTTACAATCCCCCACCCCCACCCCCCACCTCCCGCACTTGAGAGTTTTTGTTTTTCTTGCTGTCTTCTCATCTCTTTCGCTGTCTGACTACACGACCCACTCCCATCCCATCAGGGTTTAATGGCTTTTATCATGGCCTTGTGAGCCAACAACCAGATAAGGCCATTTGTGACAGGAAGACTACGGAAGCACACAGAGAAACGCTGGAAGTCGATGCCCTCTGAAGTCGGCAGACTCCACAATGACTTGCAGCTAGTGCGAGCATTTCCAGCAGCTTCTCAGAGTGAGCTGGAAAACACACTTCGCTGCCTGGCCTCTGCTTCCTGGGCGCCCGTTGAATCGCTGCTATCTTTGCCTCACAGTGCTCACTGACCCCAAGATGACTCCGGGCGGACTTGAACTTCTTATATGTGCACAGTTTCTCATCCAGCATTTGAGCAGCAGGAGAGACGGGGCTATGATGGTCTAAGATACCCTGCTCTACCACCATTCAGTCCCAAACACATTTTGATGGGTTCAACAGTTTGAAATATATTGCCTTTTAGGCAAGGGTGCTGAGGTTGCCTTTCCCTGACAATAGCAATACAAATACATATAAATGCAGGCTTTTCTGCCACTGTATTTACTAACCGGTAGGATCTTCTTAAGCCCGCAACGCAGGAACTCATTACGAAGATGTATCCTGAAGTCCAGCTCATCCGGGGAGGTTACCAGGGCATTGATCAGCTGCATGCAAGCAACCTGTTGTCCAACACAAACAACACAAGGAGTGAGACATCTCTTCAAAAGGTTTACCACATCGCTCAAAGCACCAGCCGAGTTTTTAAATAACCAAGTCATACCCAGAAGAAATTATACAGTTAAAAATAGGCTGCATTTATTAAATTATTTTTTGTGGAGGAAATGAAGGCTGCATTTTAAATGAGAACGGAGTGTTGCACTTCAAAGGGGGAAGAAAATAGGGTAAAATGTGGCAAGTAAAGACGAGTGAAATTAAATATCGCTGGCCAGGGGCGAGACCTCGCCAAGCCGGAGTGGACAAGGGGAGATGAGAGTGATTGAACAGATGTGCATTTTTAATTTATTTATTGGGAGAAGGGGAAAGGGCACTAGGACTGCTGATGGGCCTTAACAAGTAATAAGGGTGGTACTGGACACGAAAGAGGGTGAGAAAGAAAGGGAGGAGAAAGAGAGAGGGAGAAAGGGAGAGAGATGGGATTTTTTTTTTTTTTAAGGTGGAATCAATACGAAGCTTCAAAGAATCTCATGATCGATTTGTGAAAAGTGGTCTTTATGAATCTAAGCCAATGTGTCTGTTTCAGCCAGCGTTTTATCACACCGCAGAGAGTTTTATCCTTGTTTCTACTGACGGAGAGAGAGCTGTAGCAGGCAAACAACTAATTCCTTCCCAGAAAACATCTCTTCAGAGGACAGAACCACAGGGATTCCCTCCCTTTTGGGAATAACTGCCATCTGGAGGTGCAGCCATGGTTTGTTTTTTTGTTTTGTTTTTTTTGTTGTTTTTTGTTTTTTTGCTTTTTTGTTGTGTTTTTTAAAAGTTTCTTGCACTGGCAGAGGGAGAGTGGACTGGAACAGGTTTCGTATGAATCCAGCTGGGAGAAGGGGGGGCCAGCGGATTACTCTTACAGGGCTGTCTGAAAGCTAATGGCTAGTCTTTACAGTCGTGGACGCTTTGTTATAGTAGCAGGGCAGCCAAAAACAAACAGAATGGCCTAAGATCTACTCCCAGGAGAAGGTGTCTATAGCTGAAGAAACTTTTTCCCCTTCCCAATTCTAATTTCCTTGTAAAATGTATTTCTACTCTATCTAAAGTACAAAGGGGTGTCAATGGATGGCACATCCTGCTACAAGACAGAGATGCATCATCCTCGATGACAGAGGGACTGAGGCAGTTAGGGAGGATGGACTTGGGGGTAGGAGGGGAACGGCAGTGCGGCTGCTCCCGAGTTGCCACTAAATCCACAGGGAGGTGTGTGACATCAGAGGTCAGAGGGCACCAGCAGCAGCAAAAGGGTTTGGCTGTTAAGCACTGCCTGTTTTCATATCATCGCTGGTTTGGTGTGGCTGGTGGGTGAGGCAGGTGGAGCAACCGCAACTGTGAATGGTTAACTACGATGACGAGGCTGCTTGTGCGGCCTGATGCACAACAACGCTGCGTATCAAAACCACATTAAGTGGAGAGCTCTCTCGTGTGCTTCCCCCAAAGTCTCCGGCTCCTTTGAACCTCCTGCATCAGCAACGTATTTTAATTTACTTCGCAATTAACGCTGGTTCTTTTCATTAGTGGCCCACTTCTAAAAGGAGGTGGGGTGTAGGAGAGGAGGAGAGGGGAAGGGAGAGAGGCAGTGAGGGAGGGAGGTGTGCAATCAAAAGGATTCCTGCATCACTCCTGCCCCCTATCTTCTCCTTTTTCCAACATCTGCTCCAACAAGCACCTCTCTATTTTCACTTACTTTGTCTTTGTTTTCCTTTGAGTGACAATAAAGAAAAAAAAAAAAAAAAACTTTGTACATCACTAATTCATGTAACGTATGTCTAGACCATGTATGCTCTGTCTGGTCACCCCACATGAGGGTTGTAAGGTTTAAGGTTGAGGGGATGTTAGACAAAGATGGGAGGAGTGTGTATGTGTGTGTGTATGTGTGTGTGTATGTGTGTGTGTGTGTGTGTGTGTGTGTTGGGGAGGGGGCAGAAGCAGGTGCTGGCTGTAATAAATGCAGGTGTGTTGCTGCATGGTTGCCCCTTTCCTCCAGTTCCTGAGAGACCAAGCCCCAGAGGAGAGAGAGAGAGAGGGAGAGGGAGAGGGAGAGAGGGAGAGAGAGAGAGAAAGAAAATGAAAGAGAAAAAACAAGAGTGGCAAAGGCTAATGAAAAAAGGAGTCAACAACATCTCTCTTACTTTTACTTTTTACTCTTTACTTGTTCTTTTATGTAACCTTTGTTTTTATCTTGTTTTTTTCCAACTAATTTTTTGTTTGCTTGTTTCTTGTTTTTCTTTCTTTTTTTGCTGTCCTCAAAGTTTCTTGTGCCACATCTGTTTTTTTTTCTGACACGGCACTGGCTGATTAGCAAGCAGAATTGAGCTTTCCACCAGCATCTCAATGCTCTGAAGCTCCCCTCCATCACAAAGCCTGGATGCCGGAGCCTGACAAGCAAACAGCGACAGAGGGAAGAGGAACAGGAGAGCAAGGTGCAGGAATGTCTGGTCTGGATGTGTGTGAGTGAGTGTGTCTTTTTTGTTGTTCTTTTTTGGTGTTTCGTGTGTCTGGCTTTATGCGTGTATGTGTGCGTGTGTGCTTGTGTGTGTTTCTTTGTATGTGTGTGTTTGTGTGTGTGTTTGTGTGCGTGTGTGTGTGTTTGTGTGTGTACATGTGTGTGTGTGTCTGTCTGTCTGTCTGAGGGGGTGACGAGGGGTGGTGAGTGCACAAGTCGACAGGGGGCTGAGGTGCAGCGGACCTGAGAGTGACAGGACTGTCAATTTCCACCTGGCCTGGACATCAAACACAACCCCGGAGCCGTGGGGGCCGCTCCGTGTGAGTGATGGGGGAATAGACACTACTGTCCACTGCCAGCACTGTTTGTGAGTCTCCTGGTGAACTTTTCTAGCAGGGAAGCACATGTTGGCGTTTCTGCCATGTATTTTTTTTTATTTTTTATATATATCCCCAAAAGGTGCAAATGCAACCGTTTCCTGTCTTTCTTTCTTCTTTTGTTGCAGGCAGATACAGATGACTTTTAAATGATGCAGGAATGATTTTGCACCCAACATAAACAGGGCTATAAGCATCGTCATCCATCATAGTTTTCCTATCATGTCACTGGCAAATTATAAGAGCTGAAAATGCATTACAAGTTGGAGCTGCTGCAAAACACTGGTTAATATATCATTTGCCACTGAGGAATGCATCCACAATGAAATACTGGTGCAAATTTGTTTCAGTGGTATAAAGTGGCTTCTGAAGTGTTTTGACAATCCAAGACCTTGAAAATGGGTTAATGAGTCTTACTGCAGCTCTCTATATTCAGAGACTTAATCCATAGTCATTCACATAAATTATTTACAAAATGTCAATGCATGTTGCACTGTACAATGTTTCCAAGTTGTGATACATTACATTAATACAGACTACATGTGCAAATTCCTGGTCTACACAGCTGTTACAAAGCTGTGCAGGTGGCTAACATCAGATAAGGGGCAAAATTATAACCCACTGTCATCAGCATTTTGTTAAATGTGTGTTTATGTTTAGAGCAATATGAAGCTGTGTGAGGCTGGATGGGGGGAGTTCTGCAGTATGCATGCATTCAGGCTGAGGGCATCATCACACACACAAACCTGCAGCTGCTGAGCCTCATGGTTCTCCAGGCCTTCCACTATCGGAGCAAATCTCTCTTTATTATTCCTCTCCGCAGCGATGGTCATGGCAGCCAGGATCTTATCCAGGCTGAGGGGAAATTGGGAGATGGGCAAGACACACACACACACACACACACACACACACACACAGAAAGAGACAGACAGTCAACAGGCTGTGTTATCAGGCCCTGGACTGACTCACTTACTCACTACTTGCTCAACTGACCCTTCTCCAGCCCTAGCTCCACTGAAGGCACGCACAGTCAGGGGAGGTGCTTGCCAACACTCCTTGAGCCCTGACTCTTGGTATTTTGCAGCAGAGTACATAACTCCTTTCCAATTTGTCCATGTTGGCGTTGAAAGCCTCTGAGAAGCATTCTATTGGCAATATAATCCATTGTCAAATCAGCTTGTAAAAACCTCAGCTGGCAATGTTAACTTCCATGGCTAAATTTATTGCTCAGGGCAAGCGGCTAACGTACATAAAATCCCTATTGTTCTAAAAGCAAATAAGCGATGGGCGAACAGCCAGCTTACTGGCCAGCAGCCTGGTTGATTACGGTCCACTGGGAGCAACGTGTCACATTGTGCTACAATGCAGCAAAACAGCAGGTGCTGAGAGTCAGTAGGAGAAGAACAGAGAGAAAGGAAAAGGCCGGTGGAAAAATCAAACAACCAAGCCAGAAGTTGGGGGCATTGAGCGGCGCTTATCTGCATGACTTTATCGTGCCATCCGAGTTGTCTCCCGCGCACAGGGTTAGAAGGAGCCACATACATCACCCGAGATTTATCTCCTGAAGCCAGGGATGCAGACAACAAAGGGAGACAGAACAGTTTGTCAGACCCCTGGTTTTACTGCCACAACTTTTTTTGCAGCATGTTTTTATTCCTCCTTCCCCACCCCCATCCCCAACTCCATCCTGCCATTCTGCAGTCCACAATGACACCAAGTCTTAACAGTTCCCACTGGGCCAAGCGATTTCCACACAAAGATGTGACCTATGAACAATGACTCGCCAGGTGAATACGAAAAAAAAGCCGGTGACTTCAGGACACAGGACCAGGGGAGGGTCAACTCAACAGAGACATGTTGTAGCGCCTTCATGCATCAATCGCTAAAAAAACAGGAAAACATGCCCCAACATGCCTCATTTCCATCCACACATTGTGCATTCTGATAGCCCACTAGGCTTGAAATCGTCTGAGAAATCGAACGACTGCACTTCACATCTTTTGTGACTTGTCAGCTGTGGCATGTGACGGGCTGAGGTACAACAAACAAAGTTTATGCATCAAACCACCATATGGAAGGATCCTCGCTTCGCTGTTGACGTGATTAAGTTGTAGTCGAGCTGTGGGCTCAAACCCTGCCTTTCATCCTGGTTCAAACGGAGCATTACATAAAAGCCACACCTGCTTAACTCTGAGTACGACCCTTTGAAGTTGTCACTGAAAAATAAGGCAGTGTTTGTCACATGCAGTATGAGGGCTTCCGAGGCAGAATGAAGCATCAGCTATTTTCTTTTTCTCCCGTCTGCTTCCTGTTCTACTGTCACTGCTTACATACATATGCCACCTGGGATCACATGCAGACATATTAAAAAGCTGTGATCGACTTGCACACAGTATCAACTTGGACTGAGTTCTAGGAGAGCAGGTGTGTCTTTATAAACTGCAGTCATCAGCATAAAGAGAAAAAGAATTTAGTCATGCAGTCCAGAATTGACTGCAGCAAAGGCTACCTCACAAGCTGGATAAAACAACCACCAACACAGTGGTCAAGTGCAAGAAAATGCAATTGGGTCAAGTAATATGTTAGAACCATTTCCTACTCTGGTTCTTTATATGTATTTATTTGACTTTATTGTCATTTATTTATTTCCTCCTCAGTGGCTACTCTTTGTTGCTTTGTTTATTTTCTATCACGGAATGCAGTCTTTGCTTTGAAGTGCAGCTTTTTTCTGCCATTGTTATTCTGGACCAGTTCTGTGGCAGACACAATAAAAAAGAGCTCCCTTGGATTCAATTTATAATCTGTCAGCCAGGCTGTGTGTTCATGGCCAACAACACTGAGCACTTAAACACATTACACAGCCCAAAGAGCTAAATAAGAACATGTTAACCGACAGACTCTGACACGTCTCAAAGCTCGCTCCCACAAATGCAATATGTGAGCACGAAATGTCTCTTGTAAGGTCTATGACAGGCTGTCTACAAATGTATTTCTTTAATCTGATTATAAGACCCGCACAGCTCCCTCTCTGCAGTGGGAGGCTGGTGGAAAAGCTGCTGGAGCTGCACTGAGCAAGGCTGATAAAAAACAGAAAGAGAGAATGTTCTGGCAGTCTGTGTGAGAGTGTATGTGTGTGTGTGTGTGTGGTTCTGTATGTTTGTGTATGTGTCTGTGTGTAGCTGAAAAATTATGGTACAACTCACATGTTCTCCTCTCCTATGATGCAGACAGCAGACAGGATCTTGACTATCTCAGTCATCATGCTAGTCTGTCTGGGATCAATGGCTCTGGCAAGGAGCAAGAGACTCCTCTCGTCGCCAAGAATCCTTTGCAAGCCATACTGCAGAAGACAAATGTGCACATATGGCCAAGATCAAAGCTCTCATTAATACCCTTTAAAGAATTTAAGGAAATATATAGAGGCTGAAATTAACCTCTGTACCACAGACAGAAGACCTAGCCAGTGAGATCTGGTGACTATGATGAATTCATTTAATTTTGCACAGGGCTAAAGGGGAATATTCATATCCATTCCAATGTCTTCTTAGACTTGCAGAGTATTATATTTATAATGTATACTTACTATTATGCACAGAACTCAGACATTAAATGAATGTTTGACAAAAGAGGAAAGTTGAAATTAAATAGACATTTTTGGAAAAACAAACTTGTGTTTGTCAAAGAGGTTGAGAGACAACTGAACCACATTTGCAGAACTATCCATATTTTAGGGGCAGTCAAGGACAACCTTCAAACTTACACTGTGACTGAGAATGAAATGCTCCCAAGCATTTTCCCTCAGCTATCTCAGTTATCATTTTAAAGCCCAGATATAAATTATTGAAAATATATTTCCATGAATTACAAAAAAGCACCAAACTCAGAAGATTTAAGCAGAAGTTCAGAGTCGTGCAAACAGCACCAGCAATTGAAAACAAGGGTTTAGATATTGAACTTGGGTATGCATTCAATCAAATTTTTTGAGAACTTAGTTAATTAATGGGACACGGGCATTCGAGAGGGGAGAGAAGATGTATTGGATTTTATGAATACAGCCATTGGGTGAAGGCTGCCTGATGTCTGGCTCAACCATCAGTAGAGTACCTTATTGTTCATGAAGGCCTTGAGGCACTGGATAAGCTTGTGCTGGTTCTTCTTATCAATGCCCTCCTGTCTGCAAATAAAAAAAAAAAAAAAAGTGAAGGTTGAATTAAAGAAACACACACAGACACATGTGCACACTCATATTGAATTACTAAAATATGTGCTTAAACACTTAATGAGAGCCATGCTAGATTCTGAAAATTTTAAGCTTACTGTTTCTTGTCCAACAGCTTCTCAAGCGCGTCCAGAAGCAAACCAAGACCTTCATGGCCGAAATTGTTCACCCAGCTGGAATAAGAGACACAAGAACAGACAAAATGTCAGAGCATTTATTATTAGTAGTAATACATATCTCAAAATATGTAAACAATAAAGTACAGACAGCTGAGACACAGTAGAAAAAAAGCTAATTCAAACAACATCCAAGGGAGCAAAATACTGATATATATATATATATAATCATTTCATTTTTTTTATCTTTAAATCATATAAATATGTAATTGTACCAACTGCCTGATTATTAACCTCAATCACCCATCTTTGTGTGCATATCAAAGGGCTAGGCAGCACATGGGCCAGACTGGCCAAGCAGGAAAAGGGAAAGCAAAGCGAGCAAGATAACACAGGCAATCGATTGCAGATTTGCGAGAGATAATTGGCTATTAACCACACAGCGTATCTGGAGACGGCACATGATCCAGTGCAGACAGAGGAGGAGTCCGTCAGCAAAGAGAGTGGGAGGGAGAGAGAGAGAGAGAGAGAGAGAGGGAGCGAGAGAGTGAGGATTGAGGATGGATGCCTGCTGCGTGATCAGCGCCAGATTATGTCATTAGCGTTTGCTTGTCCTTCGCTCTGGACTGTCAATAAGGCAGAATACATGGAGCAATTTGTTGCATTAAAGAGCCATAAGTCAGAGATTTATTGGGACCTTTTTGACAATGATTCTGCGCAATAACTGAATACATATTAAAGTCATTTGTATTGACTGGCAGATTCACAGTGGGCCCACGATTAGGGCTGATATGCAGTGGCCCGAGGCGACGAGGAAAGGTGATGTGCAGATTTCTCTGATCCGCAATGAAATTATCCAGGAATTACAAACACTCAAAGTCTTGATACACCATTACTCAAAATTCATTACCAGGCGACCCAACCCAATTTGCAACTTATTACCGTTTTGCTGTACAGTACATTCTAATGGGGTGCTTTGTTAATAAAACAAAACAGCATAATGTTTGAAATTTATAACTGTCTGTTTACTGAGAGCTTTCAGCTTAATGTTTGCCATTTGCTTCCCACCATTTGTTTTTGGGAAGCTCATTGCGAGCAAACACAGTTACACCGCGATAACAAAAATAAGATCTTCTGAAACAATCTTGCCAGTGATGCACAATCACACCGTTGTTTATGAAGCTCCGACATGGACTTGGAGGGGAGGGAAGACAATGAGAGACATGAGATGACTGAGAATACCAGAGGAGAAATGAAGGAAGTAGTGCAATTCAGTAACCTCACCGTCAAGAAAATACCCCGCTATCATTTACGCTCAGCAACTACTGCTGCTCTAATGGGATGACCTGTGAACTCAAGAATGAAAATGAAACCACAGTACAGTGTTGTTTTAGGCCAATAAAGTCTGAATATTCAGCTCTCGACATCTGAACAAACATCAGATTATCAGGGAGATGTATATTTGTTATCTATAGGGAAGTGTGTGTGTGTGTGTAAATATGTATGTATGTACGTCATTTCCTGATTCCTCTCGCTTATCTGTCTCCCACTTATTTCCCTATGATCAAGACAATTCTATCTGAATTAAAGTCAAATCTAGTGATCAAGAAAAGACACTAATCTGTCTTAAACAGTGGAATAGTGAGTTGACAATATCATGTCAGTGACATGACAGTGGTGGCTTCTGGATCTCTACTTGTGGTCCCTGTCTGGCATGGTAAAAAGCAGGGGAATAAAAGCCTTTAAAAGAGAAAAAAGTGACAGCTGAAAGCCTAGCTAAGTTAGAGACACCTCCTCTATGTGCTGCCATGGACTTTTATTTTTTTAGGGGGTGACTCTCCATTCTCTCTCCCTTTCTCTCTCTCTGCCCCCCACAGACCCCCCCTCCCCTCCAACCCCCTCCCCACCTCCCACACCACACACACACACACACACACACACACACACACACACACACACACAATGGTGGAAAGGTTAATTTGAGGGTAGCAGAAGATGATGACGAATCTTCAAAACAAACTGTTAAAAAGGTAAAGCTTCATGGTGGCCCATTCTCCTTCACACTGGCTTTGCTGTCAGTATGTAGTGTATATATCTGCCCCTGCTTGCCTTTCACTCTATCTTTGCATCTGTCTGGGTCTGAGTCACTCAGTTTGTTTGCTTTTTTTCTCCCCAGTCCTAAGATTCCTCCTGTCAAATCTGACCCTTCCACCGTCTTATCAGTTCCCTCTTCAAGCATCTGTGGCAAGTACCCAAAGCTTTCATTAACTTCACTGGGGGGAATTTGGGGGTGGGTGGGTGTGTGTGTGTGTGTGTGTGTGTGTGTGTGTGGGGGGGGGGGTGGGGGGGGGGGTGGGGGGGCTTGACAGAGGCTGGAATTTGTTCATGAAATATTGATAGGTGTAATCCTGCAGTTAAGTGCCACCAAATTGTGTTACTTTCCACAATCGTACATTCCGCAGGCAAAATGAAAAATTCATGGTCCATCTTACCAAGTCTCATTTTTACAGACGGTACAGTATACTCATTTCTTGTAAGGTTGATGCAATTATACGACATTTTATGCAGAGCACCATAAAAACAGATTCATATGAAGGTACCATGGTGGTCCATGAGTGACTCCATAAATATAAAGATGTTGTGCATGTATATTCCAAAATGCACCGTGTGAACAATCACCTGCCTCATAAGCTGGTAACAACAGCTTATTATCCATTTATTTCCTGGTTGACAATGCAGAATTTCACTTTGCTTCCCATGGATCATAATTCTTACCTGACTTGAATGGAAAGTGGAAAGAGGAGGGGAAAAAACTTCATAACTCAGCATTATGAATTTTTCATCAGTGGTCGTACCAGCCAAATAACATGGTGCTACTAACATTACCAGTTTATATGCAGCAATCTCCAACTGTAATACCTTTCCAATCCAGGGAAGGAGCAGACTGTACTAAATCTGCTATTGTTTTATTATGGCTTTGTTGCAACCATCACATGAGAGCATTTTAATTCATGAACCATATGCTGCATTGAGTAATTATGTAATTTTCAACTGTGGCCCTGCTGCAAATGTTCTCATAACTTGACACTGAAGTTGAACACATACAGGTGGAATGGCTTTCTGCTAATGTCACCAACACTAAAACAATGATCTCCCTTCAAGGACCACTGAGCATCCAGCATGTTTGCAAAAGGTCTGCTTCTAAAGGATTATGTGTATGTGTGTGTTTCACAATCTTTCCATTGTAAGCAATTTGATAACTGGAATGAATGCAACCATGTTAGATTTCACACAGCTTCACAGCAGAGCTATGGCATACAGAAGACAAAGAGACGTTCTGTCCTCTTTAACACTGCATCTTTGTCATGCCTTAAAGGTCTTAACCTTTACAGTGGTGGGCTAAAGAATCCTACAAATAATGAAATGACGGTTATGTAATTTCATCAAGCAGTTAATTAACATTCATTAAAGAAAGACCTTTTAGCTGTCTTGTGGGTACCACGCTAATAAAGACGGTGCATATTGAAAAGGTTAAAGGCTGCAGCAAGAATAACAGGGCAAAAAACTATAAAGAACAGTGACAAGTCCATCCACACAAACAAAAAGGAAACAAAATCAAGGTATTAAATAACTGACAAGATTGTGGCCCTGCAAAAAGTAAACAAAGGGTTAAAGAAAACAAACAACAGAAGTTGTAGCTAGAACTCAAACTCCAGTCACAGAGTTTTCTGAGCGCTCTAATGAAGCTGTAAATTTGGAGGGGGCCCACGTCTCTCCCAAAGACACTATTATGATGACAATAGCACAAGTTTGTTTATTCTCGTCTTACACTCTTTTGCCAACGTATCTTAAGAGGGACGTGAGACAGAGTCTTACCTATGATTTATCTGAGAAACAAGCAAAGAGAACTCTCTCTCTCTGTAACACACTCTCTCTCTCTCTCTCCCTCTGTGTGTGTGTGTGTGTGTGTGTGTGTGTGTGTGTGTGTGTGTAAGGGGCAGCAAGGTGATGGGCTCTCCAGAGGCTGGAGTACTGGACAATGTCAGACAGAATGTGAAGGATGGCAAAATGATATTAACCTCTTCTTATGCTACTGCGACAAGAGGTGACACAGCAGATATTGGATTTTGGAATGTTGGACGGGGGCGGGGGCGGAGGGGGGGGGGCACAGGGGGTGAAGCAGGTGGCACTCTTTCTAGGACAATATTCCTGGTGTCAGCACCCTGCCCTGAGACTGCAGTGGCCCCCTGACAAAAAAAAAAAATCTTGTCAGAGAGTGCCATTCAAACAGATGGACAACCCCCATCGGACCATTTGTATCACAGCAAGACACCAGCCGCGGCCACCATTGTGACTCACCACACACATCACAATGCATCGGCTGCTGTCTTCTGTTGCCCCACTCATAGAGCGAAAGGTTGGGAACAGAGTATTTTTTTTTTTGGAGGGGGGGGGGTATAGCTCATGGCAGTAAACGTATGTGAGCTTAGAAACAACACGGGCCATATCAGCCAACACAATGCTAGACAGGGAGAGGGACAGCCTCATGTCACTCCCTAGACACACTCTAATGACTCCCCGCCGAGCACAAAACACTCCTGAAATTTCTAATTATCTTCCAAACAGCACAGGCCCCCTGGCATTGGGGGGTGGGGGGGATTAAATGGAAGTTGTGGGAAATACGTCTGGGAAATTGCCTGAGTAGTGCCCCATTAATTGAATACTAGTGGAGGGGCTCGTGGTTCACCCAGGGTGCCTGTGGTGAAATAAAAGGTGTGTGATGGTCGCATGTAGAAGGCAGTGTCATTGGAAGAGGTGGGTGGTGTGGTGGAGGGTTGTAGTCCGCTGTAGTAAGAGGGATGTCTAGGGGAGAATGCTGTTGCAGGTTTCCACGGGGACCCAGGTTCCAGGTTCTAGTCTGGCCTGCATTAATTTCCAAAACTCATCCCATCTCTGTCTCTCTCTCTCTCTCTCTCTCTCTCTCTCTCTCTCTCTCTCTCTCTCTCTCTATATATATATATATATATATATATATATATATATATATATATATATATATATATATATATACATACATACATACATATACACATACACACAAATCAAAAATATATTCTTTCAAACAGAAGAGAGCTTTCTAGTGGGTAAGAGAGCATTTGGGAGTCTATTGGATAGCAGTTGTATGTCAGCATAATAAGGAGTAAGGGAACAGTAATGGTGGCTTTTTAGTTTTTAGCTGGGCTGAAAGTGGCAGCTTCACGGCTCCAGCAGACAGCTTCACTGTGTTGGCAGAAGGGTTATTAGTGCCTCAGATGAAAATAAATGAACACTACATTTAGTAAGTCCTTATTAGAGTCTTAAGTGGCCCTGACAGTTCAAATGTGACAATTAACATCAATTACAATTCTGTTGAAGTTACAACAACCTTCAAGGGAAGTGAGGGTTAAAAAAAATTGTAATTCTTCATGTTCTGCATGTGGGCAGTGTTCTTTAGTGTGTGTGTGTGTGTGTGTGTGTGTGTGTGCAGGGACGTGGATATATTCACTTTGTCGTACGGCAGACGACAGCCAGACATTTCCAACAGGATGGAAAACTGCTTGCTACTTCTGCTTCTGCCATGCTTCTGCATTAGTAATAGTGTGGTTGCCAAAGAGCTGACTGCTCACGGCTGTCACTCTGCTGCGAGCTGGGGACAAGTAGGTCGCCCGCACTTCAATTGCATGACCTAAATAGCTACTTCCCTCACGACAGAGAATCACAACCTCTGTATCTCAAAGATATCGGGCAGAGCGAGATTGCAGGTCGCACACCTGTCAGAACGCGAATATACAACTGTCATTTCCATTTCATTCATGTACTGCTTTAAAAATTCTGTTGGGTGATAACTGCCCCACTTTCCTGTTGCAACCCCCAAAAAAGTAACAATATATGCTGGCACAAGGGTCCTCTAAAATATGCTATGCGAGAGACAAATTTATTCATAAAACATACATTGCATCGCACAGACACTAAGTAAGTGTTTTCAATAGGCGTGAGTTCATTTATTTTAAAAGTTATTTCAGACTTTCAGATAAACAGTCATTAAGATATAAATAAAAAGCTACCTGACAATCACACACATTAATGTCAGAGAAAAACAACACTGTACGGAGAATGAGAGAAAAACAACAGTTTGCATCTAAACTAAGTCATGTAGTTTATAAAAGAGTGCATACAGAATAGATAAATATGTAGAAGAATTAATAAATTATTAGTCATTGAAAACTGACAGGTAGGTGAAATAAGACTTCTCTACATTTCTCTCCTTTTTATTCCTCCATGACGAATACTGGAGCAAAGAGCTAAACTGCAGCCTGGGGCACTCTGTTAGGTTTGTAATAACATTTGGAGTTTGGGGAGTTGAGCCTTGCTGCACAACACATGAAAAATGACCCCAGTAGTGAGCTTCAAATTCAGTCGCCAGAGCAACAGAGAATTGTATTTATTTATTTATGTGTTTCCACCAGAAAGACAGACAGGTGAAGTTTTGACAACTTGCTTAGTTGATATCTTACTGGATATCTTTCCTTGAGGAAGTTCAAGTTTTTTGTTTGCTTGCTTTGTTTTGTTTCGGCTTGCTTGCTTATTTGTTTGTTTGTTTGATTGATTGTTTTCATCTTCTTTTTCATGGCCGTGGAATCTTAAACAAGTTCCAAAAAAACTTCCATCACTCACAGAAGCACGAGGGTGGCTGACAATTATACAGCAATTATGCAGTATAGAGTGTAACTGCATTGACTGAGGATACATGTACTACTACTCAGATTACAGAAACTGCAAATAAGTTCAATACATTTGAACTTATTTGATACATTTAACTTGCCAAGAACTTTCAATACATTTAACTGTAATATATTCAATACATTAACTGTAAAAAATCATTGCTTCGATGAATACAGACAATCAGCTAATTGCAATGACAGAGGTATTTGGAAAGTAAAGCATTAGAAATAGTTTTAAATGCTAGTCTTCCTCTCCAAAACATGCTGAGGACAGAGCCAGCATTAGGACCTGCGTGTCCCTCACTAATAGAAAAAAAGGCACATTCAGAACATCCATCAACACAGTGTTGACTTCTCATTACACTAATACACTCTCATAAGCAGACTACACACAGCAGCAGCGACACATTACGCATTTCAAATGTGCAAAGATAAAAAGTCCATACATACACACATGGAGACACACATACCTACACACATACACACCTACACACAAACACATACACACACAAACGAGTGGACAGGTAATTCTAACGCCCCCCCTCAAAAGTGCATTGAGAAATGTTTGTGGGCGTTTATATCTTCACAGTGAGGGATTAATGGCCATTGATCTGCTCTGTGATCACTCATCTAAACCTGAAACAGGCACTGTCCAAGCCAGTAGAGCCTTCAGCACTGCCACACACTGATTAATAGCCTGGGGTTGGCTACGAAGCTGAGAGGGAGAGGGCCAATCTCCTGGAATACAGCAATTTCCAACTTGGAGAAAAAAAAAAAAATCAAAAGTGAGATGATTTATTTACCTATATCAGTGTTGTTTCTCTTGTTTTTCGTTCCTGTCTTTTTCTTTTCTTCTTTTTTCCCCTTCATCTTCTTCGTCTTTCAGTGTTTGAGCCATAAATGCTTCATTGGCCTTTGAGTAATTGTTTTTCAGACCCATCACTCTGCTGCCTTTCATCATGCACAGGCTGGGCCCGGTGGGTCTCGCACTAAAACCCACATCTGCTGAGCAGTGCTGAATTATCAAAGGTCCTAATATGCCCATTGCCAGCGGAACACAGAGCTGAGAGTATTAAAGCTGGGTAAACTGATGGGCACGGCACAGATGCCCCCCTGGGAGGACTGGCGTGTAAAGCTCACAATAACGCTCACCTCTTCCCTTTGATATTCTGTAACTAAAGAAAGGATCTGATTGGTTAGTGTGTGTCCACTCACTTACTCACTCATACCATACTCATGCAAATGCATAGATACACGCACAAGAATAGACAGACAGGCACACGCAGGCACACATACACACACACACAGACAGAGACAGATGCATACACACACTCACGCAGATAACAAGAGCACAGCTCACACACAAACAACCACATACCCTACCAAACACACACACCGACAGTGTCTGTCTCTTGGAGGGCAATCAAAGGGAAGTTATGAGAGATATAAAGTAAAACTTCAGAGACTTACTATGATTCTACTGTTACAATAAGGTGGGATTGTCACAATGCTGGATGTGAACGTCACATGTCTATACACAACTGCAGAGAAGCAAATAGGCAGGGCTGGGTCTGGGAGCACCTCTGGATCTCACAGCTGGCAAACGGCTACCCTTGCCCAGGTGTCTTTGTGCATTTGTATTGGGTATGATACTGAGGGGGGAGCAGAGATTTTTTTTTCTTTCTTTTCTTTGCTGCATGAGTAGGTGTATGGAAGCTTCTGGATTACTTTTATCATAGTAATATTAAGTTCTGTTGCAGGCCCTGTGGCACTGTTCTCACTGCAACAAGAGGGAAGAAAACAAACACAAACAAACAAACACAAACACACACACACAAATTGTGGGGAGAAAAAGTAGAAGGAAAGAGAATTAAGAACGAGAGAAACAGCTGCCATTAGGAGCAGCAGCTCATTTTAACTCTCCACAAATGAGGAAATAAGAGGCAGTGATTATCACTGTAACTTAGCATTTCACTTCAAGCCATTGGATTAGAAGTTAATGAAACAGGACTCTTTGGGAAGCGGCGAACGGTTTGACACTTTTAAAATGAAGAAATGTGCAGTCAGACGAAGAGACGGCGAGTTTCAAAGAAGTGCGGCAGAGATAATTAGTATTACTCGCCGTCACAGAATTTCTTCATGTGCCAACCAAAAGAAAGGGGGGGGCTAAAACAAACAAATAAATGACGGCAGAGTGGTAGCTTCGGGCATAGCCATCTGCCTGCAGCCCAGTGGGGAGGGCTACGTGCCACACACCTGTATGGGACAACCAGGGACAGGAGAGCCACATGCATTGCCCCCCCAAGCCACCTGGGCAGGAAAACAGGTGTCTGGCCCAGCCAATTAAACTATTGCACAAACACAAGCCATCGGCAATAATTAACAGCCGGCATCACATCACAAAACAACAAGAGCAACACAGCTGAACAAGATTAACTTGCCAAGAACTTTTTTTTTTTTTTTTAGGCTCGCAATTAAGTATGATAAATCCCTAAATAGCTTTGGTGTGATATAAACATGGACACAGTAGTAACCATGACAACCTATCCTTTGTGTGCTGTATGTTGGGTCAGTGCAAAACAATGCCATGCAAACAAGAAGTAGTGGAGTAATGCACTGCAGACTCAGGCAGGAAAAGCACTGGTTCTGCAACACCACTGGTTTGACTCCAGTTCTACAGTACATTTTTCATTTAAGATGTGCATTTCCATTCTACCTACAGATTGTCTAAGTGGGAATCCATGTCACTTCCAAAAAGGCATCTGCTATCTGTCAATGTCTTTTGTTATTGTCCTGAAATCACAAGTACTATTTCTTATTCCCACTCTCTCCTATTGATCCAGTGCTCAGTTAAACAGGCTTTCTCAATTGTTAGTTAAGTTCCTCTGGCTACATTAATAGCCTCAAATAGCTTAGAGTTTATACACAGAATTGAATATTTCATAAAGCCTAATTAAAGGCTGATTAGTAGGCAGATTTCAATTAACTATATGTGTACAGCATGTTATGTTATACAGGAAATACTACTGCAGTGATATTACAAATGCACAACACAGTGCTTTAGAATGGTTCTAACTCAACACAGGATCGGGACTGTCAGTTTTATAAACAGGCATTAAACTTGTTTTCAAACAGTGCCACTTTTGCTATTTAAAAGAAGTAGCATTACATCTTATAATAGGCTACAAGGAAAACATATTTACACTGTACTAAGATTAGGATAATAACAGCATAATTAAAATGACAGCGTTGCTTTGTGAAGAAATACAAAGCAGGGGTGAATATTTGTTCATTGTTGTTGCCCTATCATGCTCCGTCCTTTCCACCAAACACTTTCATCACCAAGCTATAGGGCCTTAAGTCTTTCTGAAACAATCAAGAGCACATGGACTACAAAAGACCAGGCTGAGGTCGTAGAGACAGACTGCAGAGAACGTATGCAAATCTCAGGTTGATAAACAGAAGGGCAAAGGCAGCTTAAGAGATTAAAACTGTCCAGAATGTGGTTGCAATGATTTGTTTCCAGAGAGTGAATTCCAAATGCATCCACAGATCATTTTGTCCTACACACTTGAAAAAAATGGTATTAGCAATTGCATGCTTTTCCCTCCACCTTTCAAATTATCTTCTGATTTTTTTCTGTCACAGCCGACCACAGCCGACCACAGCCGATGATTAATAAGGAAGAAACCTGGCCACAGTGGCTATGATTTAAATGGGTTCTCTTAGTAATATATTTGTTAGCGCTACACATGGATAATGTTTGAAAGGACATGTAAGTAATCATCCGTTGCAATAGCTGTGTGGCTTGGGGCAATTTTTATCAGGAACAAATTTGCTTTCAGTGTACGGGGGCAAACCTTGGTTGCATTTTTACAAGGCAGAGAAAGAGCAAGGCCATATCTAACAAAAACTACAGGAAGTTTTCAAATCTACAGTGGACCTGCAATATACACATATATAATATCTATATATAATATCTATCTAATCTATCTATCTAATTAACTAGGTCAAGTGAGAAATCTACTTCTGTCTCTGGCACACTGGTATAGTGTGTCTCACTGATTATTTTTTTTCTCTTCTGTCAGTCAGATCTTGCAAACCTGAATAAACCATCATCAACAACAGAAAGGTAGTTTCTGGACATTTGAAACATTGCTCACATTACTGCAATTTCCTGATTAATAGTCAAGGTCAATATATTGAGTTTGTAATCTATGAGCTTAATTGTTTGCTCTATGAGGTTAATTGTTGTTAGGTATTGTTTAATAAACTGTGGGTAATACATGGGTGCACTTAAGACACCGTTTTAGTTTTTTAGTTCACATAAAACATTGACTCGCGGTTCAGATGCACGTAGGTGCGGCTTGCATTTGGGAAATTCCTGTATTGTCATGTTCCCTCCAAAGCAGCTGAGTGTCCTATCAGGGCCAGCCACCATCAAGAGATGGGTTTTGAGCACGTGGGTGCAGTGATCTGTGGTATTGTAGCCTGCACGCTGTTTTAAGACAGCCACTGCCAACCCTGGTGCATTAGGGCTGCTGTCCTCTCAACGCCCATTTCAAATACATAACGTAGGAGTACACAGCAAAGGTTACATTAACATAGTGCAATGACAACGCCGAGGGTGCGTGGGGGAAGCACAGAGGTTGAGAGGTTGGGGAGTGGCGGGGAGGTGGCACAGCTCACATTTCCTGTGTGTTGTGATCCGTGACAATTAGCTCCATTCATATTAATTGGGAGTAACCTTGGCATGCTCGCCGAGAGGCTGAAACGACCCCTTCAGTCGTCATACCTTTAAAATAAGGCTGGGAGGGGACAGAGGGAGCCGGAGGGGGAGGGGCCGGCGGAGTGGAGTGCCTCTGCTGAATCGCCCTGTCAGCACATCACCCTAGGGGATGCCTTTTCTCCCAGCGAATCCTGGCCCTTCGCCGGGTGTCAGGTAAGGAGCCATGTAACACACACACACACCCGGGCATCTCTTCCCTTCACGGCCGGACAGAAGTTCAGCAATTTGCACACACCCAGAGGGTGGTCCTGGCCTGACTCACGGCCCCTGGCGCAAACTGCCCTTTCACCGTATGAATGTGCCAAAATGGGGGCGCAAGCGCACACACACACGCACACACACACACACACACACACACAGCTAAGAGTATCAAACAGGGTTTTAAAGTTACAGAAGGGCCGCACAGTGTAAGCAAACACACAGAAGTGAGTAAGCCTAGGTGTTGGCAAGAGAGAGACACAAGCACAGAGGATTTAGTGGGTACCCAAATTGATTGGGGGAAAGCACAGACACCCATAATTAAAGACTGAAGCTCACTACACAGTTGGGTTATTCTGAGGCATGCTGACCAAGCATCAAAATCAAGATTTTGTGTGTCTGAAAATTAAGTGGTGAAACGCTATAGTGTCTGATACTCTGCGCAGTCATGGTAAAAGTGTCTCTCCCGTTAGACCACAAAGAGACCTGTTAGTAACCCAAGCTCTACAAACACAATAATGATCTCTCTTTCTCTCTCTCTCTCTCTGTCCATCCGTCCGTCCGTCCATCTGTTCCTCTCTCTCTCTCTTTCCCTCTCTCTCTCTCCCTACATGGTGGGAAAGGATGGGATGGTGGGAGTGAGGGGTCAAATCACTTCCCCTCTGGGAGCCTCCGCCGGGAAGGTCCTCTCTCCGTTAGCCGAGTTTCTGTCATTCATCTGATGACCACTCTATATGCACCGCTCATTGATTCGCATTAACGAACATCTTCCTGTTAGTGGACTAGTGAATAATTGAGAGGGTGTGCTGTCACAAACTGCTCCTCTGTGCAGCTGGGACCAAATTAAATTTGAAGACCCCATCCACACACAAGGAGAAGAGAGGAGAGGAGGAAAAATGGGGTGGGGGGGTAATAGGAGTCAGACGTGAAAACGGGCTTAAAAAATGATTGAATGATCCTATAAAAAATCTGATGTAAATTCTGTATAGATCTGGGAGAAATGTGAAATTATTTTAAGTACTGAATTAAAGATGATAAAACCAGACTGTTTTTCAGGGAGGGGGGGAGAAAAAAATTATATATATAAAACAGGGCAGTGCAAGAGGGCAGCAGACATATGAGGAAAAATCAAAGCCGAAGTGGTTGATCTCTGGGTGAAGCCGCTCAGCTTATTAGAGCCTGAGCACAAACGGCTTGCTTTCTGATGTGTAAAAAGCAGACTTCCTATCCATTAGGGCGTAATGGAAAGAGTGGGGAGCAATAACGGCCTGCTCTGGTGGCCACTGTGGGCTACGCTCATTTAACCAAGCCTGTGGCACAGAGCAGACAGGCTGCTCAGGAGACAACTAAAGACCCAGTGCCAATTAGCATGCTAACAGCTCGTGAAAAAAAAAAAAATGGCAGCACCATAACCACAATCGAGTTAGAAAGAGAGAGAGAAAGAAAGAAAGAGAGATGGGCGGATGAACTGAACGCTGCTTTGCGTTAAGTCACTGTTAAGTGTTTGTGAGGAGACTGGCAGGCAGTCAGCTGGTGTCCATCCGCATCGACACACATCTTGGGCACTAGAGCGGACGTCACTTGGAAGGATGTAGGTCGCATACACACACTCTAACACTCTAACACACACACACACACACACACACACACACACACACAACAAGGGCCTGTCAGCAGGTCGTGCAGGAAACCGATGTCACAACGAGGAGGAGGGCTGGGCAAGAACAAGCCGGACTGACTGACCTGACAGGGTTGCTGGTCAGGGAGACGCGCAGGGACTCCAGGCAGTTGAGCAGCCTCTCGTCAGTGATGCCAGAGCGCAGCTCGTGGACATACTCCTGGGATGACAGGGTGCACTCGTGCTTGCTGTTCCTCAGGCCTCCCTGCAGATATAAAGACATGTTAGCGACGAGGGAAGAGAATCGGGCAGGGGGAAAGGGGAGGAGGAATCATTCACTGCCACAGCCTGCCTGCACAGATATGCATTAATTACAACATGTGTGTCAGACACCATACTGTTAGCTTGACGGGAAATGACTGAGTGCACAGGGGAGGCAACAGGGGCTGTGGAGGCTCTGTTCTAAAGCTGGATCATTCAAACTTACAGCTGGGAAATAAAAGGCAGGGCAGAAACAAACACTTTTTCCCTGTATAGAAGAGGCAAAGGAAAGACAGCAGAGAAGAAAACAATACAGGTTTTATTGCTTTGTTTTGATTTCATTTGATTTGATTTGATGTGTTGTGTTTTTAAGTCATGATACAAGACCGACATGCCTCTCCCTAGGCTGGCCACTGCAGACCACGGAAACTGGTGGCCAAGTAGGTTGACCAGCAGGCATCCCTTGTCTGACCGCCTCTGCAGGACAACATACTAGACGTGTCCCTGGGATTAGTGACGGCCCTGTTTCTGGGCCAGGCTTAAACAAAGGCTGGCACCGACAAGCATAAGAAGGCAGTGTGGAAAAAAGAGAGGCCTGACCGGGCACTAACACGACAGTAACTGCTAGCGCCGAGCAAAACAACGCATTTCCCCCCCGCCAAATGAAAGACACAAAAGAGCAATTATGGTCTGCATCTTTTTCCATGAAAGAGAAGATTTAGAGTCACTGGGACTTCATCCATCTTTTAAAGATAAAGGATTTAGAAAATGTAATCATCAGTGGACCCCTGAGAAGAGAGGAGGAGGGTGAGAGGAAAAAAAAGTACAACTAAAACCAAAAACACGGTTTGATAGCACATGCTGAGGCAAAATACAGCTGTAACTGTGTGATCTATCTCTTAGTCTCTTTCTCTCTCTCTCACACACGCACACACAGACAGACACACACACACCCACAGAGAGAGAGAGAGAGAGAGAAACTCAAAAACACACCACACTTCAATCAACGTAGACAGACAAGAGAGTGTCAGGCTGTTTGGTCCATTGGGAGCAGTGCTGTGCGGCCCACTGTCAACCGTTTGGTTCCAAAGCAGCGTGACACAAAATTTGCACAGACTGGCTGTGCTAATGCTAAACGGATTTCAGTGGAGGAAAACTCTGGAAGGAGACTTCAGACCATGTTATCACAGACTGTTGTCTACCCAAGGTACTGCAACCTGCTGGCAGTGGTAGACAGGTGGTCTCTCTCTCTCTCTTTTTTTCCTTCACAGAAGGTGGTCACTGGAGAAGTTTGTCTAGGATGGCAGCATGACAACGTTACTTCATCAAAAAGATGTCAGAAATCAACATGGAAAAGAGCCTCTGGTCAAAAGCAGAAGAAGACACAGTAATGGAGATTCCCCAAGCTGTACAGCGAACCATAAACAACTCAGAACAACATGAGTGAAGGCTATGAGGAAAGCAAAGGATGTTAAACTTTCCCTCTTTGCTAGGAGACCTATATGAGTTTACTCATAACTTTCTATCTGAGCCCACTGGAATCAATTTTCCCTTGGCTGCCAATTCATCCAAGTTCACTCAACAGCAACGCCTCATCTCACAGCAGAAAGTCAGAGACAATATAGAACACAGCAAAGACTGACTATCTATTCCATTAACGCTTCTGCGCCTTCTTCAAATACCCTGTGGCCAGCACAACACAACACAGTGCATTGTAGTGTGGGTTTGACCCACATTGTCTGATTACTTCTGCAAAGTACTGTTGTCAGGGAATCATTACTATGGAACCATGTCAATAGTTTTATATACTCCACAGTTTTTTTTTGGCCTTGCCTACCCTGAAAAAGCAAACCTGCCAAAAGCAGTTGAGAAAACAGCAAGCCAGGACTGTGAGGAGGTTGTCAAAGTCTCAGAGCAAGACAGTGCATCATGCTGATGGAGATGGAGGAGGGAGGATAAACACAACATACACACGTGCACACACACACACACACTTACACACACACCAGTGAGGAATGTATATTCTTAACAGCAATGAACTCATTTAAATGTGTTTGAGCTTGGTTGTTTGGCACTAATAAGGGGCTTGGGAGTAATATCCAAGCACTTTCATCTGAGGGTGGGTGTCTGGTTGTCCCCCATATGGCAGTGTCTATGCCATTCGCCAGGGAGAGAGAGGAAAAAAAAGTCAGCCTGCCTGCTTCATGTAGCTGTCGGAGGGTAAAAATAAGCCCCCGTGTCCCACTAGCGAGCTGTCGAAGAGCAAGCAGCAGCATCCAGAACGTTGTTTGTCATGCAGGAGAGACAGGCGTGCGGATAAAGGAAGAAATCTTGGCCCTGCATAACTTTGGAGAATTTATGTAGAGCACCACAACCCTTCACCAAGGTAAACAAGGTGGATATCTCAAGGAAAAAAGCAAAATAAATAAATACATAAATAAACAAATAAATAAATGAAATAAATATCACAGTGACAGAGTGAGTGACAGCAGTATAATGCATATAGATGGGGGAGACAGGTGGAGTGAACAATGCCTCTTTGCGGGCTTTGCTCGACAGACACAAGGCGATTGAATAGGCAACAGATGTGATGCTGCCATTCAAGCTCTGAGGTGCTCAATACTGCGATAGACAAAGGTAATCTCGCTACTTTGTGATGTAGATATTAAGCTATTTTTTCCATGGAGGAAATATGCCTGGCCTTCAAGCCTGAATGTAGAATGTGTTCTCTCTAGAACTCAAGGATAGACACTTACATATTTCTCACAAGCCTCGTACCTCAAAGCCCCCACTCTGCTTCGAGCACATTGGAACTGAATAGCCTTAGAAGGAAGCCTTACTCAAAAAAAAATTGCTCAACAATCTCTTTGGCAAGTTCAAAGAGCTCTTTTTGAGTTGGAGGCTAAGGCCCCATAAAAGTGCTCTGCGGGCGACGTTTCAGTCTATTCACTCCTGCCCCCCAACTCCTAACCCCCACCACCACCACCACCACCACCACTCTGCCGGGCAATGTGAAATCCTTCTGCCATTTGCCCTTGCCTGGAGACCCAGCCTGCTCGCTTGGTCCGATTCACACTTGTTCTCCCGGTGTACTCCGCTCTCTCATCACGCTTACTTTAATTCCTCTCGATCTTTCTGTGGCTGCGGTGCTCTCTGCTCAACCCTACCTCCACCTTGCTGTGATTTGCTTTGTTTTTGTTTACTGGAGGGAGGGTCAGCTGCTGAGGTCCTGATCTCCTGTTCTTGCTCAGAGATATCTGAACCATCATACCCTCCTTATTTGCTTTTCCTTGAGATTAGCGATGATCAGAGCTAACTCCAGGGACCTGCAGGAGTGGTCTCTTGGGTCTTATATGCATTTGTACGGACAGCGTTCGTAGCACCAAATATAATCTGTGAACCCTTTAGCCTACAGACTCTCAACAGCTCATGCATTTAGCATTCTGTGAGGGTTTCCAGAAGGACTTGTGCTACAATAAACCACAAAAAATGACATTTGTTAAAACAAATAAGGACATCTTGTATTTGTAGATACATTTCTTTACTGACGAGTTTGATACAGCAGTATTGAGCTAACCTCAGCAAAGGCCAAGTTTGTCATTAAGTGTTCCTACATCCTTAGTAACAAATACTGTGTGTGTGTGTTTGTGTTTGTGTGCAGGGAGGAGGGGGTGTGTACTTGGCATTTTTCTTCCTACTGATTCCCAGAGGCCAAAGCTCAATCCAGAAAAGCAACGGTTCTGGTTTCACTTCCCACTGACCTTTACCTTTGGAAACCAAAGACAGACCATAATATGTGCCTAACGACCCTAGTCAGCCCAGTCCTGTGGGATGATATCAACATTAAGGCAGACCACACTAATCATAGAGACAGCAATATCCACTTGCTTCTAGTAATTGAGTTTTGTCTCTGGGCAATGCAGGAACATAGGCAATTTTTTTTTGTTGTTTTTTTTTTTTTTACTGAAAAAAAACTGAGAAAAACAATGAGGGAGAGAAAGAATGGTGACAGTGCCACAAAAGGAAAATGACTGTGCGTGTGTGTGCGTGTGTGTGTGTATGTGAGAGAGAGAGAGAAAGAGCAAGAGACTGGAAGAGCGGACAGGGGGGTGACTTAAAGTAAAGGTATAGGAGCAGGACGTAAATGAGCCATGGAGGATCCAGAGCACATCTGAGGGCCTCATCTCCTGCTCCTACACCTGCTCTTCCAGAGCATTTCCTGAGAAACAAAACAGTACTGGAACCAATTAGTCCTGCTACTGTCAATTTGATTTTGGGACAGCAACAAGGTACATTTCTTTCAGCACTTTCACACTCCACACGACCACCTCTCTCTCTTTCTCTCTCTCTCTCTCTCTCTCTCAGCTGGTTCCTGAAACCCAGGTGAAAGAGAGTGTGCCAGGCCAAGCTGATTCTCCTCCACGTGTCATTCTCACCTGTAATTCTCACTAGTAATGAGACCATAGCAGACAGGGTGCCTCTACCGCATCCTCCCTGTCTTGCTCGGCTAGACTGATGGATACAGTATTCAAGTTCTGTTTGCCCGGATGGAGAAGAGGGGATTACTAGCTGGGGGGGTCACTTGGGGTGGGGGGTGGGAGTGAGGGGTCTGTTACTGCCTGCCTTGTCTGCCAGGGTCTCTGCTCATGTGAGTCAGCTGAGGGAGAATAATTAGGGATTGATGGGGGCTGATGATGGTGGGGTACACGCGGTCAGTGTAATTTAGCTCAGTGTGGGGTCGCCTATCCTGAAATGATCCAGCTAAATTAGGCTTTTGGGGAAAAAAAGGTTGTGTTATTTTAATCTGCTTAATCAGATAACCTGCCACCGATATTGTGTCTCCTCTTTCTTTTCCCCATTTTCACTCGGCCGTTTCTATTCTTCTTTTTAAGTACTTGTGACCTTTAAGGAGAACTGCGTCGTGATGACACCAAGGGATTGTCACACAAACACCACTAATTACTGCCAGTGTGAGGTTCACAGTCAACACACGAAATACAACAGGAAGCTCAACAGCACCCACAGTAGGACTGAAACTAGGGGCTAAATGACAAATCAAATCCCGGGCATGTTTGTCCAACAGCACCACTCAAGTTTGGCCTTATCGTCATTGGAAAAAAACAACTCAAGTCATATTAACATCCTGTGCCTGTAATACATAGCAGAAACAAACGAGAAATACGTAAAAATTTAATAACCTCTCCTTTGTGTGTGATTAATGAAAATTTGCAAAGTGCCCCACTGATCCTTTGAAAAATAACGCAGATACAATCTTAGCAATTAGTGCACATCAAGCAGTATCAAAGCCAAGTGGAAGAAACTCTTTATTCCTTTAATTTCCTGCTCATTAGGGTGTGAATGACAGCCATGCTGTGGGGTGTCCTGCTTTCCACAACACCTACTCACTACAAAAACAATGTCGCTAAAAATGTCAGGCTTCTCAATCTCTCTCTCGCTCTCTCTCCTTAAACACAAACATGTGCATGCAAAGACACACACAAACACAAACACACACACACACACACACCTCACAATTGTGAAGGAAGCCAACAGAGCAGAGAGATAGAGGATGTAAGAAAGAGAATGAGAGAGACAAAAGGAGAGTAAGAGAAAGCTAGAGCATGGGGGGTGGGGTGGGGCAGAAGAGACACAATTCTACCTTTGAAGTCTAAGACAGCTACTTGGGTCTCAAAAGGTCAGAGGAGCAGATCGAGCTGAGGTGCCGGCTTTATGCCTAGATGGTGACATGCAATGGGACGCTTACAGGCCAACCCATGCAACCCTCAAAGGCTGCCCCTTCACCTACCCACCCAGGCACCTCGGCGCTTGGGCCCACGGGGTTAGTTAGTGCCCTCTAGGACGTGACCTCCATGCACTCCATCTCTCTTCCCTTCTTCAAACTAAGCTACTTGCATCTCTGAGAAGTACATTTCACAAAGAGAATCCCAAGACTAGATGACTAGACCAGCATGAATAAAATGTCACTACTAAACTATGAATGCCATCTTGATTTATTTTCCCTCCACATGGCAGTAATATTCTGTCTTTTTTGAATAATAATTAAAAATGCATACATCTGCAACACGACTCTCACTCATATATACATACTGCTCAGTATTCTGGTCAACAGAGAACTTTTCCACAGATAGCAACATCGGCTTCAGCTTGCTTCCTATTGGTCACTATAAAGATAGCCGCTAGGTCTCTCTCTCAGATGTCGGCCATACGACAAGTCCCAATCATTATTCTAAACATGACAGTGAACTCGACAATAATGCCGCTGCCATCACAACAGGCTGATGACAGCAGTGCAAGCCTTCTCATAATAACAGATATAAAATACTACAAATGCAAAAAGGTACTTTTCTCAATTTGGAGAAAACATGAGTACCTGGCTGCTTGCCAAGTCATCAAAGGGAGACTAGAAAAGCAGGTCTGTGGGTTGATGACATGCTCAGAAACACACACACACACACACACACACACACACACACACACACACACACACACACACACACACAATCCAAGCAACAGCATTAGTCTGAAGCAGACACGATTAGGGTATTAAAAGATTTCGCCCTATTCACAGGAATGCAAATACAACAGCACCTAACACTTAGCAATACCAGACCATATTTCAAAGACCATATTTCTCAAGAATTAAACCCTGTAGGCCCCTGCAGCCCTGCCGTCAAGGAAGTCATTCAGGATGCACTGACAGAGAGGGGACACTGAATATCAACACATGGATATGCTGTAGAAAACAAGAGCAGAGCAGCATTTGAGAGAAATGCTGCTCTGAGAAACTCAAAACTGTGCTTTTAGAGCCTGCTTGGATTATTTTGTCCATGTATGACTGTAGATCAAAAGAAGAACTAAAATGTCACATTCCGTACTTGAGACATTCAAGGTCGTTTTGACAACAACAAATATATTGGCCTGAAGAATTACCTTGGTGAAATAAAGAGTACAAGAGCTTGTTATATTATCCCATGTCTAGAATAAGACAAAAAAAAGAAGCTTGTTTATGACTTATGAGTCACTGCCCATCATGGAATTAAGCAACAATTAGGATGACAGGTCTGATGCAACCTGGACACAAATCACACCATAACATCCTTCCCTGACGGATGCCTACTAACACCACAACAAATTACTGTCTAACAAAATGATAGGATCTGCTGGCTTTGTGTCCAACCTGTGGAATAACAGTGTGGGGAGAAGCAGAGAATAACCGCAAGAGGCAATGTGACAGCGGGGTATGTGTCTGTGTGAGGTGTGTGTTTGTGTGAAAAAGAGATGATGCAATGCAACCCAAAACAGTACCCTGCGCCTCTGGTGAGGAGGCAAACAGAGGAGCCAAAAGCAGCAACCTCTGTGCACTTGGATTTGCATACAGGGAGAAACAGCACTTGACGTCTGCTCCCAACGGTACGGCATTCCAGTGCCAAGCACTGAATTCCAATGATGAGGGGGGTGAAATGGCAGCATGGGGCAGGGGGTTCTGGGCTCCTGGACTTGTCAAACTTCATACAAAAGAAATGCCCAGGAGCTGCTGCTAGAGGCTCTAGACAGCCTCTCTCTCCTTCTCTCTCTTTCTCCAAACAGCGCGGGGCAAAAGTAAATATATAAATAAAAATGTAAAAACAAGGGCAGGTGTCTCTCCTGTAGGAGGGTCATCTCCACTCTCCTTAAATGTCTTTAGCCTGGGCATGACCTCCCCAAGGATGGCAGAACGCAGACTTGCGGATGGCTGGGTCTGACAGAGGCCTCACTCTGTGATGATGCCTGCAACATCAGTACCACACACAGTAGCACTCGTGTACAGACCACACACACACACACACACACACACATACACACACTCTCTCTCTCTGCCTTCAACCCCCCCAAAGGAGTCTCCACCAGACGTGATGTCTGAATAAAAGCAGAGTTACTATAAGCACATAGAAACAGACAAACAGACACACATACACACCAAAATGGAGAGATGGACGAAGAGATAGGGAGAGAGACAGGGAGAGGAAGAGGGAGAGGGAGAGACAGAGAGAGAGAGAGAGAATCAACAAGGGAGCCCTCAACATGCGAAAGACCACATATAATTCTATCAAAAAAAAAACCTCATGATTTCCCCCCCCTAACCTTGTATACAGGCATTTAATAGATCCAATAAAAGGCAGCACAAGATACACCATGCCGCATTTGGAGGGGTAATGCAATCCTACCCTTTTAAATGCTGAAATTATTGGAGAAGATGCCCTTCAGGAAAAATTTTAAAGTGTGAAACTGAGCTTTACAAAGTATGTACAAAGTCAACTTAATGTGCACCTGAAATTAGGCCATCCAAAAAATTGACATTCAAGAACAGGAAAACTCAGAGGAGGGAAAAAAATGGATACAATAAATAGAATAAGAAATGGAGATGACGATTACTGTTCAAATGGATTTTTTAGAGGAAGACTGGCTGTGTTTTGATCAAGACATATGAAGGTATCAATAAAACATTACTTTCAGCCAGAGATATCCAACCTCTCAGCGCAACTCCAAAATTCATTGAAAGATGAGAGGACAAAACAAACCTGCCCCAGACAACTTGAGGCTGTTTACTGATAAATAAAATAAAAAGCGGAGATGAGCAGAACCTCCATAACGTGAAAATATTTATAAAATATTTGCACATCAAAGTCCTGCTTTGAAAAAAAAAAGTGTTTGTCTCACATACAGAGACACATGACAGAAATTGTTGTAATTTAAACACAGCAACACCATCATTTGGATACTGCTTTATGTTCTGACAGGGACCTTGTCTCTGAGCGTCTCCTGCACGTCCCACATTCCACGAATTTGTTTTGCCATCATGATACACATAGGGGCCATCATCACCATAACAAACTCCTTTTTAATAGATTGCAAAATGCCACTAACATTCAAAGTACAGCAGTTATTGAGGTACTAAAACAACTTGCACAAAGTATTCATGACTGCATGAAAAATATGGCTTTCTAGTTTGTTGTTTTCTTTTATCTGCATTGCGGGAACTTCTCCATCACTCTTTGTCATGTCTCTCTCTCTCTCTCTCTCTCTCTCTCTACCTAACTCTAAATCTATCTATCTATCTATCTATCTAACTCTATATCTATCTATCTATCTATCAAATCATTAGGGGCAAACCACAAACCAATACTAAGCTGTTCAGATTGTGTCACTGAACACATATCAATGGTATGGTGTCAAGATAGGGGGAAAAAATCCTACAAAAAGTGGTTGAATTGTTCCAGCCAGACAAAGACATGGTCTTATTATTTTCCTGGGCACAGAACAGGAGTATTTAGAAAACATCATGTTCTGCACAATAATGTCTATCGTTCTAGGCTTTCTGGCTCAAGCCTGGGTCATAACCTTTGCCACTGTTCATTTATTCCATTCTCAACTGTCCAGAGTGGACAGAGGTTCAAACAGATGGCAACCATACACATGAAAAAGACACACAAAAATAAAAAAAACTGCTACAGTCACAATCTGAGGCATCTCTGTCCTAAAACCTCAAACCTGTCTTCGATTCTGCCTGAGAGCCAATTCAGTGTGGTTTAATCAACCTCCTCAATTACACTAAATGGACAATTAGCAGCAGGCGAGTGGGATGGTTGTCAGCCTTTGGGGAACCTGCTGTTGGCTGACACTGTGCCTCTCGGGAGGGGAGAGAGGAAGAGGAAGAGGAGGAGGAGGACGAGAAGGAAATGAGGCATCTTCTTGAAAGCTCTCTCCCACAGCACAGCAGGAGGGAACGCACTTTGTCACAACTCAACGGAGGAAGCGTTCGCAGAGACAAGGAGTGGCTGAGCAGCCAGCCGACGAAGGTCTTCGTGTGCGGCGAGGAGATGCGGTGAAGGGTGAATCAAACATTTGTGTAGGCGGCGTCAGGAGAGGCTGAGGTGACGACTGCAGTTCAATGCAAAACCAGGTAATGCCACAGGTATTAGGGACGGCTTAACAGTTCCTAGTGGCCACATACAGTGATTGTTGGGGGAGGGGGTTCAATTCTGTTAAAGGTGTCACAGTCCCCAAATGTCAGGGATACATTTTTATCTATGAATCTGACATATACTTTGTCTAGTTTAAGACAACATGACAAACGCAATTTCATTAGTCTAAGGCTCCAACTAAAATGTGAAACTGTAAAAAGCAAAGTGCTTGATGAGAATTGCGGTAAACTTTGCTGTCACTCAGAATAACAGGAACTTTGATAAGAGTTAGGATAAGAGATGTGCACGCCAACGCACACATCTGTGCTGTGTCTTCCACTTGTCTCAGCAAGTCCCATTTCAATAACAGCAGATTCCAATGCAAGGCCCCTTCAGGGTTGACCTGCTGCAGAGCTGCTCGCACTCATCTCTTCGTCAATCAATCAGGAAGGTCATCCAATCAGATCAATGTACAGTGGCCTTAAGATGAGCCCATCTTGGTGGGATTTCTAACTCCAATATACAGAGGAGGGAGCTGAGGAAGGAAAAGTTCACTTAGACCTCACCTTTTCCTCCCTGCAGGACGCCTAGCTGACGGTAGAAAAAGAGGACAAGGGAGGTCTATTGATTTAGCGTATTTATTGCATATTTATGCATTGTCATAGCAGAGTAAATAGCTGTGCTGTCTTTGAGAAAGGGAGGGAGCTGCAGGGCGCAGGGGCTGAAGTCACAGAGGATCTCATTTGAGTCGAGCATGGGTCTCAGCAGCATTGATTGTGCTGCAAAAGCCCTAATGAAGCTCCTCGGCTCTTCTCCTCCTCCTCCTCCTCCATCTCTCTGCCTTGCAAAGGCGCAGCTGGGGCTGGCCAAGCACAAACTACTACACCATCAGAAGTCAGAGAGACGGACTGGGGATAAGTGGAGGGGGAAGAAGATAAGGAGCATGGTGGAAGACAGGCATGGATGGAGCCATGGGGGGGTGGGAACGTGTGAAAGGTAGGAGGGGGTAAGAACAGCAAACAAATAAAAACACAAACACACACAGACGAACGTGGAGAGAAGAGAAATAAATGAGCGCCTCCTTTTTTGATGGACTTGTTTGATGATGCCTGCAGCTGCTTGGTTTCCCAGTGCTTCTTCGTATGAGGAGCTTGTACAAAATGAAATGTAGACACGCATACACACACACACGCACGTGCAAACACACACACACGTTTGCACGTCTGCTGTGAAATCAAATATGTTTTGCAGTGCCTACCTCCTTAGCTCGCACAGTCCTGTTCACACACACACATACATGCACACACACACACACACACACACATTCTGTTCTAATTCAACAACACACGGTTCCCATCGGTACAGCAAACAAATCTTCTCCATCATCCTTTGTTTACTGCAATGATCTGTTGCCCCGCATTTCAGACACAACCCTGCAGCTTAAATGAAATAAATCAAGTCCTGCTGCAAACAACTACCATCCACCGAGACAGAGAAGGCGAAAGAGAGAGGGAGGGAGAGAGAGAGAAATCTCAATGATGCCTGGCCCACCAGCTCGTTGGTGCTGGGGAGGTGGGGAGATGCTGTGGGGTGAATGGAGGAGAACAGAGGGGTGGGAATGGGGATGGAAGGGAGGGCCCAGAGTGAGAGAGCTGCACTTGTCTTAAGTTGGACACTAAGTGTGCTGGATGCTGATGAAGTGGCGGCGAGTGCAGCTAGCCGTGGTGAGGCAAGGCGGCTGGTGGAGAGCAGTAGGGCTACTGGTGATTAATGGCCGCCATGCAGAGCAGGTAAGGGGCCCAGAGCCACACAAAGCCAGGCATGGGCAAGACTCACCATGCACGCACTCACAAACATACACGCACACACACACACAAACACACACACACACACACACACACAGCAGTGCATGTGCGTGCATTCATTCATTCAATCAATCATTCATTCATTCATTCATTCATAAGAACCAATCTTTCTCTGTCTAGACTTCTAAAAAACCTCTGATTGTGGTATCATCATGTACCCACTAAAAGCTAAATATTCTATCCTTGGACAGCATCCTTGAAAAGATAAAGATTGCATTTATAAGTGATTACACACATGGATTGGACCGGGCCTCTCCGGGACATGAATAGCCCTCTCCCATAATCAGTCCATTAATTGAGCC
This sequence comes from Tenualosa thibaudeaui, assembly GCA_027481765.1. Classification (NCBI taxonomy): domain Eukaryota; kingdom Metazoa; phylum Chordata; class Actinopteri; order Clupeiformes; family Clupeidae; genus Tenualosa; species Tenualosa thibaudeaui. Next base: position 3,955,350 of record JAIFZK010000004.1, on the reverse strand, counting down.
AGCATTCAGCTCAAAATGTCGGGGAAAAACAAAAGGCTGGCTCGCCACTCTAATATCCGCACCATTAAATCAGCTCCATCTCTCCTTGGCCACTGTGCCCCTCTGCACCCACCCCTGAACCCCTCCAACAGCACAAATGCACTCGGCCCAGCTCAATAGCCGTACAAATACCTATTCATCACCGTCAACCGCGTCACCTAATAACAGACGCAGAGATCTTTAACTGCCCATAAATGAGAGCTCGGGAAACTTCAGAAAGCCTGCCTCAGCAGCCACGGCACCGCTCGGCCTGGCAGCGCCAACCCCCCACAAAGCAAGATTAATTAGCCTGTTGAAAAGAGAGCCGCTTGGGTGTGGCACACTGCCTGTGCACTGCGGCCCGGAAGTGTGTGTGTGTGTGTGTGTGCATACGGGGGGTGTAGTGTTGCAGGCTCTCAGAGGGGGGGCGGGGTCTGAATACCTGGAGATTGTGTGGCCAGTTTTGCCTGGGACACAACTAAAGGAGGACATTTTAGTGTCCACTTTCCCAGACACTTAAGTCCAATTCATGGTTCTCGGTCAAATTGACACTATTGCCTCGCATTCATGTTTCACAATACAGTACTATTAAGCAATATTCTGTGTCCAATTTTGGGAAGTTGGTTTACTAGATAACATAACTAACTAATCTAATGGCATGCAATGCACACATAACCAGAGACATTTTTTTGCCTGCTGTGTCTGTTTCTCAGCACTTTTTTTTTTTTGTATGAAATGTCCAAAGAAATTGCATTAACATTTAATCGCTGCAGTGTCAGGAGTGTTCCACTCTAAATACCACCAGTGGTACACGGAAGACTACACAGACACACTAAACTAAAAATGGTTCACAGTAGCATATAAGCGACAGTGTATCTACGGTGTCGAGTAAACCAGAAATTAACCTTGTGGATTAATTAATTAAATTAATGGAGATTATGGAGAACAATCATCACAGAACAGATCAAATATGCTCAAGATCTGATTTACCCTCCCCCATCCCCCCACCCCCACCACACACACACACACACACACACACACACACACACACACACACACACACACACACACACACACCAAACTTGCCTCACACTGAATATTGTCCGTCACGTTAAATGGAATATCCCCCAACTAGATGACAAACTGCCTCACTTATGAGCTGCAGGAGTGAAATATTGCCTCTTTTTCCCAAGTGGAAGCGAATGTGGAAATGAAGTGGATGAGAGATATGAGCAACGGCTCTCATGATTAGTTGTGTGCAATTCAAAAAGCATGAATTAGCTCTAAATGATTTTTAATATGTCAACTATCTACATAGACTGGCAAATGGAATCCCAGCAAAGCAACCTCACGTGGGACACATACATGCACAATTTTCAGCAAGTCATTGAGCCCACCTTATTTGAAGTCTTATTTCACAGTATAATGTGACCTGAAGTGGCGACGTGAACACGTAAAGGTTTTTTTCTCTCTAACCCCCAGCCTCTCTGGCGTTACGCAATAATCTTCCTCTCAGGTCCTCCTTTTTGTCCTGACTACTTCCTATTTTCTTTCTGTGTCTCTGTCTCCTCCTCTCCAGAAGACAGTTTGGGGGCGGGGATGGGTGGTTGTGAGTGGGGTGGCTACGTGTCTAGGAGACTGGGATGCTGCTCTGCTCATCGCCCCGCCAGGGGAGTCGGAAGCAGCAGATCTTCTGCCCACCTGTCCTGCCGGTGACGACTGTGACCTTTCCTTGGTCGAGCAAAGCGGCGAGATGCACCTCTCCTCCCCTCCAAGACAGACTCGGCGGATTAGTCATTCCCCTCTCTCCAAGGATCGCGCGCCATGCTCAGAGAAGGGTGAAGTGGGGTTGCAGAAGACTGGCATGGGTGTGTGTGGAAGTGCGTGCGTGTGTGTGTGTGTGTGTGTGTGTGTGTGTGTGTGGGGTCATTAGAGAACTAGCTGATAGCACCCCACACCCCCAATCCACCTTTTCTACCCCCACCCCATGTCCCATGCACAAGCGTGAAAAATAGAGCGCCTAACGCCTGGAGATAGGAACATTCATCATGGAGAAAGAGTGAAGGGGCGGGCTTGGGCGTGCACACTCACACTCAAACTCTCTCTACAGGCTACCTTCCCAGAATCCTTAGCTCGCCAAGAAAAAGCTTCTCTTTTTTTTTTTACTCTGAAAAAAATGCCAATCTTCTTCTCTGGTGGAGGTTTCAAATCCAATGATGTTACCTGCCGTTGCAAAAAAAAAAAAACCTTCCAGACAGAGTTGTAATAAAGTGGCTCCTGACCCATAAAAAAGTCTGGAGAGAGTCAGCATCAGTCGCAGTCAGTGGCCCTCCCCAGATGCTTTGAGGCCCTTCAGCGATCTCCATGATGGATGGCAAATACATCTCTGGGGACGCAGCAAAATACCAGGATGCTACCCGCAGGTACCTTGGGAGACGGTAGCCATGCCAACTGGCGTCAGGGCAGGTGAAACAGTTAACACTTCACTGGGAGGTTCCAGGCCCTTAGGGTGCATGTCTGGAGCTCTGGATGGGCGATGTGGGTGCCACACCAAAATAGACGCCTATCTGATTGCTGTTCTGTTACCATCACAAGGAGGAAACAGCCAAGGAGAGAGAGAGATAGAAAGAGAGGCCACGGCAACCACCATCTGCATCCTGCTCCTATTCAAATGCAGACAACACCACTGAGGATGACTGTTGGAAATATCAAAGCCTAAAGGTTTTCTATGCTGGGATTTTCTGCAGTGCTGGAGAAATGGTAATGAGAGAGAAATAGGTCCAGGAACATGGATAAAGAGAGCTCAAAAAAAAGACAGAGGAAGAAGAAAACAAGTCTTCTGAAACTCGAGTAGAAATGGGTTTCAAAAAAAAAAAAATCAAACAGAGCTTCAGACTTGACTTTGTAAACACACTGTTTGTAGACATTTTAATTGCCTGTGACCTCAACAGCACTCAAGTAAAAGACTCCCAGCTCCTTCCCCATTTCTATTGATACCACCAACACTTTACCTTGACTACTGATGGACAAAGGAAGAATGGAAGTGTACCCAGTTTTATTACACATCTGCTGAAAATCAGCATCTCTATGAAAGCAAAGGCATTCTCCAAAGAACTGACAAGAAATCAGTAGAGGACATGACAAAGACAAGGGCCAAGAAATACTTCAAGATACATTCTGTGAAAGGTACAACTATTTTTTAGGTGATGTTGCTTACTTTGACACCTCAGGTCTTTCTTATCAATGTCTCTTGATAAAGACAAGGGCTAAATAAGGTGTGTGGGGACCAGCTGACAGCATGACTGTGTATCAATACAACAAGCCGTATTACTCAAAAACCCCTCAAAGGTAGAAATCAAATTAAGAGCGCAATTCTCTAATATACCAATATGGAAAAAGAGACAGAGAGAGAAGGAGAGAGAGAGAACGACAGAGAGCTTGCACAAAGTAGCTACATTTCTCTATTTTCTTTTGTGTATGTCTGCATGTGTGAGCGAGCTGGAAGCCTAGCAGACACAGGGGGTAAAATGTTGTTTGAGAGTGGGATTTAGTTACCCAGGCATCTCATACAAAAAGGGTTTCAAAGCAGAGGAGCATGCAAGCCCCTTGTGTGTGTGTGCGTGCGTGCGTGTGTGTGTGCGTGCGTGTGTGCGTGTGTGCGTGCGTCAGACACAACCGATCAAGATGGTGACTGAATTACAATGGTTATTTTCTATACACACAAGCATGGGCATTCTTCTGTGTGTGTGTGTCTGTGTGTCTAGTGCGTCAGATGGTTTACACAGATACCATCATAGATGATCACAGGGCTCACTAAGTCTGCTCTGCACTACTCAATGACTACATTTACATGAATATGATCGGGATATTAAGTATCCCGGTATCGCGTTTATGCATGTAAGCACCATTTCCCAAATTCAGTATCCTGGATACTGATAAGTTTCTGAGAAATCGGGATATGTGCAAAGGCAATCAAGGCGCTCTCTTTAGAATCCTGGGTGAGATCACCAAAAAGAACACTATAATCAGTAACTGGAATATTACTATTTATCATGTAAACAGGGATTTCTCTACATTTATTTAAACACTTTATCCCGAATATGATCAAAAAGCCCCATTTTCAGGATACTTGCTTAAAATTATCTAGAAATCCCCTGCAGTGTTCCTCAGGATGATGAGAGCATCTACAAGATCGGTAGATGTTTCTTCCTTAATGTGTCAGCAGACTTAACACAACAGCCATGTTCAGGAGATACATTGAAGGAGTCAACATAACTATACAATCCTCATTGATAATCAAAATGCATCCTGTCCCAGCATCAAGCCAAACAGCACAATCAAAGAGTCCAACTGCATTTCTATTTACCAGGTGTGATGGCTTTATAGCAATTGCATTATTTAGACTCAAAAGACTACATGAGGGGTGACAAGGTGAACCTGCACCTTTGAAGAGAGATTATCAAATAGCAGGGGAGAAAGGCAGAGAGGAACAGAGGAATGGGGTGGGGTGGGGAAAAAAAGAAAGAGAGAAAAGAAGAGGGAGAGATGGAGTGTGTGTGTGTGTGTGTGTGTGTGAATGAGAGAGAGAGAGAGAGAGAGAGGGAGAGAGAGGACGAAAGGAGTCTTGCTGCGTGCCTGAGCAAAGAGATTTACAATTTGATTTGAAAATTAGTTCTTTAAATTTGCTCCCTGTCAGGGACAAAGATTTTATAGGATTTTTTTTCCCCTTCTTGTCCTGTACCGGCCGCTGCTGGAGAGGCCTCGGTCTGGAAGACTGACAAGGGTAAAGTGGAATGAAGGAGCCAGCCGGCGCGACCATAAAACTCCTTCAGCTGGAGGACTTTACAGCTTTTGGCCCGACACCCAAACACCCAAGCAAGTTCTGATGAGGAGAAGGAGAGAAAAGAGGAGGGGAGGGTGGGTAGATGAAAGAGTGAGGGAGGGAAAGGGGGGGAGAGAGAGAGAAAATGAAAGAGAGACAGATGGAAGAAGAGAGACAGAGGGAGGGAGAGAGGGAGGGAGAGAGAGAGAGAGAGAGAGGGAGAGGGAGCGAGAGAGAGATGGGGAGAGAGAGTTGGAGAGGAACAGAGAGAGAGAAAGAGTGAGAGAGGGATTTATGGCAGATAAGAATTTGCTTTTCACCCCCAATGTTTGAAAAGAGGCAAACAGGAGGCGAAATTACATTATATCGGGCCAATCAATACATGCAGCCATTATAAGCTGCAGAGGGGGGGGGCAGTGTTGTAGGAGGCAGCGTCCTCAAGCTGTGCCAATGAGCAGATAAACGGCACTCAGACAGACCGTCCAGCCCTGCAACACTCCCCTCAGCCTCTCGCCCCACCGTCGAGCAGACATTATGTGGTGTTTACAGGCAACGGCCGCCATAATGAGAGTCAAGGTGGTCACGCAATCCCTCTCCCAGACGCTCTCCTCTCTGTCGACAGGTGAGTCAGGTGGCTACACGGGAGAGATGCCGGCAATGCAGGACGCCATGCCAACACCTTAGCGCACCACAGCTTACTGAACCAAGCTTTTGTCTTGATTGTGTGTGTGTGTGTGTGTGTGCCAAAGCAGACATATGAGCAAAAGTAGAAAAAGACCAGGTGAGGTGACAAACTCTATGCCTTTTCTGCATTATCTATCAGGTCTATTCAACAACTAGTGGGGAATTGTTCTCATTTGGAATTGTATTTTAGACCCTGACATTAAAACAGTTTATACCACTTTACAACTTCTTAACTAAGTCTACAGCCATTTTTTTTGACAAGATCTTTTATACAGCATGTATGTGATCTTTAGCGCTGTCTGAGGCAAAGACTAACACAAAAGGTCTGACCTTTTGAATGAATACGTCTGGAAGAAAAGACAGGGTGTAATATTATCAAAGCAGTATAAAATGGACCCGACCTTAAGCCTATTCAGACAGCCCACTCCAATGTTATCTGCAGCCACACCTTCACGCTGACACAAGTCATCTCGGCCGCTGACAAGCTCGTCATTAATAAATAATGCCCAACAAATTCATTGTGCCTCAACTTCGCCAAGGTCAAAGGTCAAAGAATTGTCTGCCTGTCTATAAAAGCTGTGGCTTTATAGGATGTTGTAAAACCATCATGCAATCAAAGTGTCGGGGTTGGTTTCTCCGCCTTGTACGGGGCGGACACTGAAGGACTTGGGAGGAACATGGAGGGTTGGGGTTAGACTTTGGTGTAGTACAGATGACATGAAAAGCCATCAATCTGAGACAGCCGTTCAGTTTTCCTCTGGTGCGGACCAAGAAAGGAACCCAGGCAGTGAAGATCTTCAAGGTCATTCTCCGCTCCCCTCCTTTCCTCTCCACTGCCGCCAGCGCCTCTGATTGCCTCCCTTGCCACGCCACGCCAGAGAGCCACGCAGTGATTAACATGCCAATAGGTAGGTCTTCCCGCCACGCACGAGCGGCAGCAATGATGTCTCCTCACCGCCAGCCAGCCGCCTCCCTCTTAACCCCCCATGGACACAAATTCTCTCTGGTTTAATCATCTGAATACAAAGACCAGTGGAGGAATTCAACCCATTCACAGCATGAGAAACATTACTTCAATCAGGCTAAAACGAAAATCACATTCTCCTCCTCACAATAGGCCTGGCGCTGTGGTAAATTGGGGCATGTAAACTCCATGCACCATTTCCAGATGATGCTGGGGTGTGAGGTGGTTGTGTGTGTGTGTGTGTGTGTGTGTGTGTGTGTGTGTGTGTGCGTGCCTGAGTGGAGTGGGGGTTGGGGGGGGGGGGTGTAACTGGTTAGTGGGAAGACATAATGAGCTTTATCGGATTGTAAATACGTACAATTGCCCAATTCTGCGAAAAGACAGAGTGAAGCGTTTAAGCAGTGATGTGTAACCTGACACCACCCCTAGCAAGGGCGGGTCCCAATAGCCTCCCAAATGCACCAGTACAGCTACTGCCGGTCAGGAACGACACAACTATTACAGAAAAATAAACATGTAAGACGATTTTAATGAAGGGCGAGATGAATAAAAATTCTCTTGTTTCCTTGTGCCGCACTCACACCATTAGGCATTTTTAATGAAGATTTCCAGGAAAAAAACTTCCTCCTCCCATCTGTGTTTATCTGAGCACATACCTCACTACAGATTTCCCCTGGCGGCGGGGGAACTGTGCAGCTCAAGCGAAGATGAGGCTCAGCATCGACTCCCAAGTGGTGCTGATGAAGATCAACGCACACACACACACACACACACACACACACACACACACACACACACACACACACCATCACCCATCCCCCTAACCACCAAACCACCCGCGTGTCTGCCTAATGAAGATGGTGCAGCCCAAACAATGGTATAATTGACAACTATCCTACAGAGCTTTCCTAGAGTGGGTCCATTTGAATATGAGATGCAAACTACAACAACAACAACAACTAAATAAGAAGACAGAGAGAGTGAAAGAGCACAAAAAAGAAAGAAAGAGAGAATCCATAAAGAAGAGAGGAGTAATGCCACAGCTGATCAACAAGCTTGTTGAACGTTAATCGCCGGTTTAGCGATGGCTCTTGCCACAGAAAACATGATCAAAAAAGCTTTGACAATTAATAAGGAAGCGGGGACTTGACCTTCAAGGTGTGTGCCCACAGCGAGATGGCGATTGGGGAGGAGGGGTTCATGGGAGATTGGAAAAAGCAGGGAGGTGAATTAATCTCCACTTGGTTTGGGGTGACATTAGGATGCACACGGCGAGAGAGGGGATTAGAAGAAATACACACCGTGTGGAGAGAGGGAGAAAGAGAGAGAGAGAAGAGAACCTCAACACTCCCAGCTCAGCCTCGACACTAAAAACTAATACTCCTGGTGGATGAGACACAATAAGCTACACACACTCAAATACACACATAAACGTCCTGCCTGACCCTCAGGTTGATCGGAGCATGTGCCGCACGCCCACAGCTTAACTCATACAAATGCACTTATGCAACAAAACACACAACTACTGGACACAAAGAGACATATACACACATACTCACACAGTGTGCAGGGTGCAGCATTGAATGGGCCCACGTGCACATAACCTTGCGCACACACAAAAAATGCTAAATAGCGGACAAGCTCCAAACGAGCGCAGAGAGGCCGGCCTCCCACAGATGTAAGAGGCTTCCCACAGCTCGAACAGGAGGGCCATTAGTCAACCCAGCGCCCCAGCGCGGTGGTGAAGAGCCAGGAGCAGAGGCCTCTGGGAATGTTTATGAGTGAGTGGCAAGTCCACGCACGCCCCCTCCACATCAGGCCTCATTGCAGTTCATCACCTCCCCACCTGCGGATAATGACATTTAGCCAGTCCTATAAAAACCCCGGCAAAGCCAGCAATGTAAAATCAATGCCTCTCCACCTGCCAAGGCCATCCATTATTGAAGACAGGGCTTCCGCTTCAGAACAGAAAACACCGGTCAACGGTGAAAAGCCATATGTTTTAAAAGAGGGAAGAGCGCACACACACGCACACACACACATACACACAAGCACACGCAAACAAATACACACACACACGCACGCGCGCACACACACACACACACACACACACACACACACACACACACACACACACACACAAAGATAAACCTCCCAACACAAGATGAGGCACAGCGTCTTCCACTTTCACCAAGCCACCTCCCCACCCACAGGCATGCACCCATATGCACACAGAGCCATGCTAAACAGGATCAATGTGCACCGCTGCTGACATGCCATTCCTATTAAATCCTATTAGTATGAGCGAGGAAAGCATTTAATATGAGTTTGATCCAATCCATAAACAACCCCTTTGCTCACCCAACTGCCTGACACCCTGCATCTTCCCCTGAGAGCTGAAGCACTCCCAGAGCACACAGCCAGCACCAACATCCACCACCACCACCACCACAACCACAACCACCCCCTGCTCTCAGGCTGTCAAGGCAAGGACGCATGTCCGTTCGCTGCCAGAGCTTGTTATTTCCTCATCAGATAAACCATGGTTTACATGGTGGTCCAGCATACATATATCTCTGTAAAGGCTTTCTCTCTGCCATTGTCAACGCAGACCAGCGGGGCGGCTGAGCTCCTGGGCTCAACGGCAGTCAAAGTGTGCCCTCTTCAGGCCACATGGCATCACTGCAGGCAGGCAGCTTTGGGTCAGGAGTCGGGGTCAGTGAGGCATTACCGGCGACTGGTGTCCCTCTCTCTCTCTGTCTATTTGTCTCTCTCTTTCTCAATTTCTCCTCCTTTCTTTCTTTTTCCTGCAGGCTTGCACTGGACCTCCGCTAAGCAGAAAGGCACACACAAAAACACGTGCCTGAGGTTCAGGCAAACTCAGGACTGGATTAATCTTTGCTTGGAGAAAGGTCAATGAGCATGTGTTTGTGTGTGTGTGTGTGTGTGAGGGGGGGAGGAAATGTCAGTGTGGTCATAAGGACTACCTTCAACTCATCCACCTCATCCAGTTGCTCAAAAATCTCCACCACTGACCATCCATAGTGTGATGTCAACTGTGGACCATGGAGACTAAAGGTGGAGGAATCAATGGAGGCCAGTGGCATGAAAGCCCTGGCACTTAAGGCTGTGTCTACAGACAATCTGACAGCGCTGACCCCTCCTGACTCAGCAATCTCAAACGCATGACGGCAAAGGTGTTCCCACGCACCGACATCACCTTTGTAAAGAAAAATGGCATTAAGGAGACACCCAGAATGGCACAAAGACAACAATCCAAAATGGAAATGAAAGATAAGCAGCACTTCACAGCTTTACACAGTGAATCCTTCAATTTCATCTTTGCTTCACTGTAAACGCCTTAACTGTGAATGCTTGAATGGTGAGCATGTTTTTCTTTTTAAATTGCCTCCACTGCCAGATGAAGATGGGCAAAAAAAAAGTGTCATGATTGAGCCATGGAAAATGTTGATACCAGGATGAGCTTGTCCTGCCAATAACTGAAGCCATTCCTGCTGTAATCATGATGTCTTTGCCATCATTTTGTGAGCGCTGAACCCATTCCATTTCACGTGGTTTAAATGACAACCAATTTAAACATCGCTGAGAAGCCACATACACAGGAGAGTGAGAGAGAGAGAAAAAAAAAACTAGCAAAAATCATGGAGCAATTTTTTTGACTGCCACGATGGCATCAGTTGGGAAGCAGAAGGTAAGAGAGGGGGGAGGGATGGTTTTCATCAGGGCTAAAAATGTCCTATACACTATTACCATTATTTACTGCTTTGGACAGGTTGGAGGAAGAGAGGAAGCAGGGAACATCAACACCCACTAGATTGCATTACAGCGGTGATTGACAGCACTATATTGGCTGGCAAAGTCTGCTGCTGCATCTTGATTTGCTCGATGGAGGGGCGCACACGCACGGAGAGGATCATTTGGATGGAAACAGAGGAAGGGGAGTGGAAGAAATTAAGCACTCGGAAAATCCTCATTCCGTCCAATTTTATCACAGATGTCTTTTCTTTTTTATTAAGTGTGAAGATGCTAAACCTAACATGATATACCCGTGCGTCTCACAAAATCAAATTATTCCTGCTTCTGTACTGTACGGAGAGTTCACTTCTCACTACACCCCACCCCTCCCACCCCTACACCCCAAGTCTATTCTCACTCCACACTATTTCCACGGTTCCCAGGTCCACCATAAATATTAAGAGGAAGCTGCTGTTATGATCTCACTTAACAATTAAAGAGCAGACACTGCTTATTAAACTCCTGAGGAGACCCAAACATGCCCACAGACCGCCATCAAAGCCAAGCACTTTTCAGAGATAATGAACTACTTTCCAATATTAACTCGCTTTACAGCCTTGTCTCGAGGCCTAAATGGAGTATAAAAAAAAAAACATGTCTGAGCCCATCTGACCCTAGATTTTTGAGAAGGCTTGGTAAATGTACTAATGCTGGGAGGTTGCACTGGTAGGGGGATGTTATCATAGTCTCTCATGGCAATCTTCCCTCTTTGTGAATTAATCAAAGTGAACCTTAATAAGCATTTTCTTTTATTTGGGGCAGCTCTGACAAATCCTCTGTTCCCTCTGTGTTTTCAAAGATGGACTTAAACACATACACAAACTAATTTGACTTGGCATCCAAGCTGCCATCTTGCTTGATGAAAATGACCAATGTGAGCGGATGAAACCTTGCACTGAATCAGCGGTGATGGGAATACAGACATAACAAGTAGCCTAAGCCGGCGCGCTCAGTGACTGGCTGAGTGAGAAGCAGCTCCTGATGTGCTCATCTGGGATTGATTAGGCACACCTCTCCTCCTTCCTTCCATCATCACAAGTGTATGATTATGGCATTAGGCCGGATTCCTTTAACATTGAGAATTTGCAATCAAGAAATTGGCACAGGGGATTGATGTCGGCAACTCGTCTCTGGTGTGTGTGTGTGTGTGTGTGTGTGTGTGTGTGTGTGTGTGTGTGTGTGTGTTGGAGAGGGTATTTGCAGAATCAATTAAGGAGGCGGCAGCAGAGTTCAGACATTACTTTTAATCTTCTAATGCATCGTTGCAATGTCAGCTTCCAACAGCCGTCTTCTTAAGAGCAAGGATCGATCTTCGCCGGCTCATCTCACACGCCGCGTCTGAACCCGCACCTCAGCAAGCGCACAAATTTATTGGAAAGGGGTACAGAGGGTGGGGCAGGCTGGGGAGCATCCGCTCCACATATCCCCATGGATTACGAACACGTGACACCTCGCCTCTAGAATGTGTGTGTGTGTGTGTGTGTGTGTGTGTGTGTGTGTGTGTGTGTGTGTGTGTGTGTGTGTGTCGGGGGGTGGGGGGTGGCGTCTACGCCCACACTGCTCCAGTGAACAGGATACTCCTGAGATAACTTAAGAAATGTTGTGCTTCTGCACGTCAATAGAGGAAAAATTGTTAGTGTTCAGTGGGCTGGATCAGGGTCCTGTTGATAGAAATGTGGAGTAATGTTGGTCAACTAGACAAGAGACAAAATAAATGAGAAACCAATGAGCCTAACCTAAGAATTTAATGTTTTACACGGACCTGATTATTGAGCTTCACCATTGTTACACATTCTCTCGATAATCCACTGCAAATATTGCTTTGGTTCCCCTTTGAAAGTTCAATAAAGGCAAGGAAAAAAAGGAGTTGAGTGGCTTTCACATTCAATGAGCAACCTAGAAGGCAATCAAGGCAATACACTATAGGCAAATATCTCAGGATGTCACATCTCTGAAACCCTTATAATCTGAAATTACCATTAAAATTACTTCTTTTCCCCGCTAACGTCATTTCACTCTTTTCTCTCATGCAAAATACATTACAGACAAGTCAAGGCTTCATTCATTCTGCAGATTTCAATGTGGATGTGAGAGTCTATTTAAAAAAGACAAATTTCCCATGCCTATGACAGGAAATGAAGACATTGCATTAAAGGCAGGGCTCAGAAGACGGTGTGTAACATTTCAAACCTCATTGGTCACAGATACAGCAGCAATGTTGTATTTTGCAGAGAACCACTGAATTAATCCTGTGATGATAAAATTAACGGTGGGAGGGTGATCTGAATGAAATCACTGGTGAGCACTTATAACAGAGGAATGGGGCTCAGCCAAGACCTGCACCTTCTTCATCAGTGTGTCAGATTAACTACAGAAGCCTCAGAGTGTCAAAAACCCCACTGCAAACGACCATGGCACCTACCAAACCATCCAATTCCAATTCCAACCTGATTGGATCCCATACGTATTCCATGCCCTCCTGATTCTTTCACACAGCTATTTCCAGGGGACCTCACACCATTTCATTAGGACAGCACCTGAACTTGAAGAAGGACATCATCGGAGAACCAGCAAAACTACAGGGGTGTGAGAGTGTGTGTGTGTGTGTGTGTGTTGGTTCACCCTATAGATGAGAAGAAGGGGAGAGATGGCAAGATGAGGAAAGGATCGCTGTCTTTCCTGCGTGCAGTATTGATTCTGTGGGAGGTTTTACTTATTGCTGCTGAGATAAAAACAGGGGACATGACGTTCAAATGCAGTAGATGACTGGCTCTCAATGCCTTGTAGGTGGGGAAAAGATGCTAAACCCGACTCCAAAAGCCAATTCCCTCGACCAGCAAAACCACAAGCCGTGCTTCGATGGTACGTGAGCAAGGATATGAACCCCACATGCTGGGATATCAACCTCAATTCAACTATACCCTGTCGGGTAGGAGGAGATTTCTCTGTTTCTCCATGAATAAAAAACAACAAAAAAAAATCCAAGCCTCTGTGCCAGGAGGCATAAATAAAGCAGGGTGTGTGTTATGTTTTTTAGATTAAAAGACTGAGGAAACATCAAGAGGGCAGAGGAAGAAGAGGCATAGAAAAAAGAGAGGGTACACTTGACTGTCTGTCTGTTTCTCTGTCTAATCAGCATAGAGAAAAAAATGGAAAAGAAAGGAATATATCCATGGCAGCCTCACAAGTCTGGCATTGGTCAGATTCTTATTGGAGAGCAGGCTCCAATCTCATGTCTTCAAATGAGCAGGAGGGCTGGATATCAGAGCGTGCCATCACAGCCTACTCAGTGCTGCACAGCCCAGCATATAAACCACAACAAATAGAATTCTACACAAGGGATCCAGCCAAAAAGTGTTTGTATTTGTGTGTGTGTGTGTGTGTGTGTGTATCATCATGTATGTGTATGTGTATATACTTCTGCACAGTCTGAGCATCTGTGTTTGTTTGTGAATGTCTCAGTATTTGAGAATGTGCATGGGACAATGCCTGGTCAAGCCAACACACAAATAAAAAAGAAAGGAAATTTTCTTCAAAGTTTTGCTCTCTCACCAGACCATGCAATACTCTTGCAAGTAATTCTTGTGAGAACCGGCAGCTAACATTAATTGAATGGGGCATAGGAAAATGAAAAGAGTTTCTGTGCCCCATTCAGCTAGCATTAGCTGCCAGTTCACTCTTTGGTCTATGTTGTTTCAAATTGCGTTGTTCTTTTTCCAACAGCACTCAGAGACCCTCTAACAACACGGCTGAGGACTGATTCACACTATATTTCTCCTTTCTAGTAACTTGCTTGGGAGAGCTGAATTACACATTTTTTTCGTGTTGTTCTCTTAGCTGTTTGCAAACAAACCCATGTAAATAGACAGATGTGAAAGCAAGAGCCCCAGTGGAAACGTTCTCCATTCTGGTCCCCATGTTATGTACATGTGTGTGGGGCTGGGCGAAATCTGACTCACTGCATCATGTAATTTCCTCTTGCCAAGCTGTCATCATCTAATAGATTTGAACAAGGAACTGGTCTTGGGAAGCAGCATGAGGAAGACCAAGGGTGGGCAAATGATTTTCTGCTTGTCATCTCCAGAGTCTTTTAATAAAATACAATAAAATAACAACTCATGAAAGGATGCGGGAGAGAATCATTCACCTCAGTGTGCGGCATATCTCACACCAGTGAGGCTGGGAGAGCAACTAACAAAAGCATGCGGCTTTCAACGGATACAATTAAATATTTAAAAACAGAAGAATTAAAGAAAAAGAGAAGAATTAAAGATTTAAAAATAATTACTATAAACCAGCTGCCCTCCATTTCTAGAGAAATCAGAATATGCTCTCATGTTCTGGTTTTGCCTAGTGTTAAAAGACAGCTTGATCTCACATGATTTTGTGAGGAGGGGGTCAGACAATAAGAAAGAGAAAAACAACTCTTTTTTGCATGCACTCGTGCCAAAGGAAGGGAGCAGCATGTCAGCTCACATTTAAGTCAAGGGAAGAGCAATATGTCTGTAGGAGGTAAGACATGCACTCGGATGCCCACATTTCCACACACACACACACACACACTCACACACAGAGAGAGAGAGAGAGAGAGAGAGAGAGAGAGAGAGAGAGAGAGAGAGAGAGAGAGAGAGAGAGAGAGAGAGAGAGAGTATGTATTCAGACTGCAGGGGAAATTCCAATTAATGACGTTGTTCCATCACCCATCACACCACTTCCCTGACACTGAGAGTGGGACGTGATGGCGAACAAGAACAGCCGCACACGGGAGGGGTCAAAAAAAGAGCACACAGGAGGCAGACACAACAAGGCCTGGGCAAATCTTTTGTCCTCGTAGTCACACTTGCCTTAGCCTACACTTTACTTTACCACACAATACAAACACACCCACACACAAACCCCATACACCTCAACACACACCAGCTGTATAAATAAACACACACTGTATAAATAGTATTATTTTCAATTATAATTCATTAATTATAAATAAATAATTATATTAATCAAGTTTGCCACCTATTTATTTTGTTTATGTGTGGATTATATGTGTGGGCATGTACTGTGTATTTGTGTGTGTCTCTGCATGTGTCTGTATGTGCATCTGCATATCTGTTTGAATGCATAAGTGAAAGCGAGGACTGTGAGTGAGAGTATGTGTGTGTGTGTGTGTGTGTGTGACTAAGATGGTGTGCAAGCAGGGGGAAAGGGAGAAACGAGCAAGTCAGTTGAACCACTGTGCTTCAGTGAACAACAGAGCCTTGAAGATGGGGAGGTCTAAATTAGGACGCGGAACGCCAGAGTGCACTGAAGGAGTTGCCATGGGGACACATTGTGTCACTCAACACTTGTTGAGCCGAGAGAGAGAGAGACAGGGAGAGAGAGGGGGAC
This sequence comes from Tenualosa thibaudeaui, assembly GCA_027481765.1. Classification (NCBI taxonomy): domain Eukaryota; kingdom Metazoa; phylum Chordata; class Actinopteri; order Clupeiformes; family Clupeidae; genus Tenualosa; species Tenualosa thibaudeaui. The sequence goes on along the minus strand of JAIFZK010000004.1, from coordinate 3,939,661 downwards.
AGAGAGATGGGGGGGGGCGGGGGAGAGGGAGAGGGGAGGAAGTGCCAGGGACAAAACAAAATGTCCAAAAAATGCCTGGCGACAGAAAGAAAAGAAACCTTCAGTAAAACATTTGCAACCTCCTGACTCCTTGGCCATCAACCCCATACTAGGGCACCAAATCTAACATACTGGATATGTCTGATGTGCTGACTTCCACATGAAACTTATAATACCACTTATTCTACAGGTTTATGTTGCTGGTGTCAACAAGAAAATCAATGTGAGGCACTATCCTTTTGCCAAGACTTGTTGGTGAAAGAGAAAATGGATAAATCAAAATGAACTACTTTTTCCCCCCTCAGTTAACACACTATCCCTTAGGCTCCCTCAATTTCTCTCCATCTGTCTGTGAAAGACATTCTTTACCTTTTCTGTGCAATTACAACTACAGCATTACCGTCTGTAAATGATTAAATTTGAGCTCTAGTGGTATAACCTCACCCAATCATAGAAGGCTAATTTATAATTCAGGAAAGCTAGCAAAGGTTTCATTATTGCTACAGCCGACACAGGAATTTCGCCCTGCCAATTTCCTTTTCTCTCTACTTTTCAATAATCAGCAGGGCACTTTGATACAAACACCATGACAGGAAAGTCTATTCATTACCTTTAGATTTAAAATACAGTGTTCATGTGTGAAGCTACCAGTACACACATATGCACGCACACGCACACGCACACGGACACACACCTTCCAGCCCCAATCAAATACCGAACGTGGCAGATTTTCACGAAGTCAGAAAATCATTTCACATTTTACAATGTTCAGACACATGTCAAAAACTAATGCAAAGCAGAGGTGTGGGAAAAAGAGCCATCTAAATGGAAATGTGGAAGTGACACCGAACACAAGGGACTACAAGCACCAAAAAAAAGACACACAAAAGGAAGGAGAGTGGAAAAAAACATCCATTTGATCCTACTCCTAATTACTTCCATAACAATGCTTTAGCTGCTTTGCACATAATCAGCCCAAAGATATGCAAATAGATTTGAATCGGGACTAGGGAGTGGGCTTTGGAGAAATGGACTACTATGTTCCGTCTCCTTGCTTTGAATTTCAAAAGGAAGCAAATACTCTAAGAATTCTCTTTATGACAACGTGAGCAGTAATACTGCATATTAGAATCAATTATAGAGATCTGAATAGCATTCGTTTCTGTTCTTTTTTGCCTGCCTTTGTCTTTAGTGAGAAAAACATCTGGGCAAAATAAAGACTTCAACTGCACCGCTGTATCACTCTATCAAGAATAAAATCTTTGTTGTAACCAAAGCACACAGAACAGTAGGTCAGGAGTGCAATGAAAAACTCAATCATTTCTGCATTTCCCAGGACATTAGCACAGACACACACATCCATAGTAAAGGGCAGCTGATACCCCCATCAACCTCATCCTCTGCTTTGGGCCGAGCAGTGTGTCTGGAACTCCTGGCCCTGCAGAACCACAACAGTAAAGCACACCAACTCAGCTTACCGACTTATTGTTGTTCTGCTCAACGAATCATTCCCATGTACTAACTCATTGGTACATTTACTTTTCTACACACACTCTAGCCCAGTTTGAACCATCCATTAATTCACCCAATCTGACCTCCTCCTTTTGTGCCGGAGCCACAGTGGATGTCCTGTGTGCTTACGTGCTGCTGTCTGCTCACCTGTGGGACGGGAACACATGGCCACTGAGCAGGTCCTGGAGCCCTGGACCACTCTCCTTCACGCTTGGCCTCAATAATTAAAGAGCAATGAATGAAGGCTTGGACGGATGGGTAAGATGGATGGACAGGAGAGGAGATAAGCCAGGGACAATTCTGCCTGGCTGCCAGGTCCACAGAGAGGCCGGGTGCATTAAGAAAGCTTTTTGCAGGCCCGCAATCCCAAGAGAGGCAATGTGAGAGTTAGTGTGAGTGTATGGAAGAGGGGTGTAGGAGTATGTGTGTGTGTGTGTGCATGCACAAGAGAGAGAGAGAGAGAGAGAGAGAGAGAGAGAGAGAGAGAGAGAGAGAGAGAGAGAGAGACAGGCCACAGGGCCCAGAACAGGGCCCAAAGCAAGGTGAGTTCACCTGGGCCACCCTTGCCCTGTTCTATTCCCTCTGTCCCTCCATCCCTCACCTCACCTCAGAGAGAGTCCCCCCAGGCAGTCAGAGGCCCTGCCACACACGCCGCCTTGGCTACTGATGATGATGCCACCAAGAGAAATGTCCTGCTCTCTCCCTCGATCTGTCCCTGTCCTGCGTCTCTCCTGAGGACTGTGGAGAGCCTTCTGTGATGGAGAGAGGGGAACAAACCAAATGCAGCATAGGAGTGGGACAGAAAGTGACAGAACATGAAAAAAGGAGTGTGTGTGTGTGTGTGTGTGTGTGTGTGTGTGTGTGTGTGAGAGAGAGAGAGAGAGAGAAGCCTTTCACTGACACCTATACACATCCACACCTTCCTCCACCTCTCAACGGACAGTGAGAACACTAACGCCACCTCTCCTCACGGCGAGTTTCATCACAGCGTGACAGTGTGTCAACTCTCTTCCTCGTCACCGTTGCGCAGTCCATTGATATTCACTCCCAAAAACCAAATAGTATGACACTAAGATAACTTCGGCTTGAGCTGTCCCAACACAGACACACATCTGCATAAATGCATTGCACAAACACACAAACAGAAACATACACACACACACACACACACACTGCATGCCAGACACCAAATATGGCACGCGCTAGGACTAATGATCGAGAGTGCGATGGGAAATAGAGGGTAGCCATAATGGCAAAGGGGCTCTGAGTATGTGGGCCATCGAGTCATCTGATGGTCCACAGCCGCACCTGTCAGCATGGGAACCCGTGGTTGAGTGACTGGCTGTCAGAACCATGACCCACAGACATCAGTCTCTGTGCCTCTGCAGCAGATACAATTAAGATCCACCATCACATTGTCTCTCACTCACATCTCAAGCTGAGCGGAAGGACAAAAAAAAGCACACAAACATGCATAAACATTCATACATATACAAACATACATGTATTAATAATAACAAGTACTATTTTTATATATTATTAATAATATTATTATTATTATTATTATTGTTGTTGTTGTTGTTGTTCTTGTTGCTAATATTCTTACATGTATGTTTGCATATGTATGTATGTTAATGCATCTTTGTGTATGCTTTTTTTGTCCTTCCGCTCAGCTTGAGATGTAAAACCAATAATAATAATAATAATAATAATAACAATAATTTATTGTATTATTATTATTAATATTATTATTAATAATATTATTATTATTATGCGATCATAAAACACCATATAATGGGCTGAGACAACACACAAACACAAAGACAGATTCTTTATTGTCTCTTGTTTTCTTGCTCTTTGCGTCTCCAAATGCCATATTGTGATTTAACTGCAGCAATTTGTAACCGTCATTCCAGAAATGGCACATTAAAAATATCATTCCAGGCCACAACAAAGACAAAATGTCTTTCTGTAAACAGTCCTATTACTTTACCCATAAACTACATTTCTTAGATTTTTTTTTCTTTCAAATAAAAAAAAAATATTATATTGATGGCAAACATGAATTATAGATGATTTGCATATAATGTTACGTGAGGAGCAACCAAATTGATAGACGGTGGGCCCGACGACCAAATCTATACACCCAGGCCAGACATCTGGCTGTATTCAAACACCAGGTGAGGATGTAATTAAGTTTCCTGCGTCGTTTGAAAAATGAATGATGGCCTTTAATAATGCAGGGTCCCACATCCTGGGCCTGTTCGACAGGCTGCACAACTACAGCCTAGCAGAGAGCGAGCGGGAGACTGTGGTAGAGGTGCAGGTGGTGGCGGCAAAGGTTGGGTGGGGGGGGACTGGTTGATTGGTTGGAGTGAGTGTTGGATCTGGTGCAGGATGTCGGTAAAGCTGGCACCATTCCGCGGGGCAATTAAATAACACGGCTGCTGCTGCTTCGCGGAATGCAATAAGGCAAATCGAATGTACAGGTACTCTAACCAGGAGTGGGGGGACAATGTGTGAGGAGGGATGGTGGTGGTGGTGGTGGTGGTTGGGGGGGGGCATGGTGGGTACCAGTGTGGGGTGGTGGGGACTAATCGCAAGAGCCGGGTGGGCACTGCATGGCCGGTCCTCGCCAGGAGTGGAGCAGGGGCTAGCTTGTTAAAGTTGATTTATTGGGCCTTCATTTACACAAGCTTTTCCCCTGCAATGCAAGGTCAACTGTAATGGGCCTGTGAATGTGAATAAATCTCTACCCTCAGCCACAGGATGCTGTCTCTCTCCCCATCTCGCTTTCACTTGCTCTCACCATCTCTCTCGCTCTTCTAAATTGGATGCTTTCTGACACAAGGGATTTTTTGTTTTCTTTTCTTTTTTTTTGTTGTTTTTTTTCCTCACACACCCTCCCCTGATTATGATGTTCTGTCTGCCCGCAGACTCGCATTGCCTGCGATGGAGCCTTGAACAGCTTGAACTGCAGCAGGAGACAGGAGGGGCATGCATCATGTCTGTGTCAGCCTGCACCACAGTTAAAACAATTAAGAGCTTCTCCTGTTCACACCTTTCAGCAAGGCGGAGAGGAGAAGAGTTTGGGGGTGGGGGATGAAAGCCCTGCAGCCTGGGTAGCTCTTCGTCAAAATCCAGTCTGACAGATGCACAAATTCAGTTTGTTGATCAAGCTCTATCCCCGGCACTCTATGTTTACCAGGGTGAACAAATAGGGGAGAGAGTGGGGAGTCAAAAAAAAAAATACAAAACAAGTCTTTTTCAAAATCTTCTTACTCCTTCCATCAAAACGCTATGCATGCAAAATTTCCGCAACAAGCCAAGAGGGACTAAATTCTCTTTCTCTCTCTCTCTTTCTCTCCCTCTGCTGTGCATTTTGCACTGGAGCAAAAATAACTTCTCCTCTCCTCTTACTTCCCTCACATTTTATTTGTTTGCACGAATTCCCTGAGATCAGAGTGGCACATGTACACCATGTGAAACTGACACCAAAGCAGCACTTCGAAGCCTTCAACGTCGGAGACGAGACAGGCCGTTGGGAGAGATGAGTGATAAGAGGAAGCAAGTGTGTCGTCCTCATGCAAACTCCCCAGCACCTCCATGAGAACACCGCATGTTCCATCCTTCAATCAGTCTGCCCCACTTAACAGGCAGCCATGTGTTCTGTGGGCAAGCCCTTTGCTTCCTTTAGATTTCCCCAGTACATTTTTAGAAACAAGTGTTGTTTGTGAGTGTGTTTATGTCTGTGAACTCCAGAGGAGTTTTTTCCCCTCCTCATCAACTTGAGATCATGACGGTGTGCTTTTCTTTCAAGGTCCGAGAAGCACAAAATCTTTCCAAACAGACAGTAAATCTGACAAAAACCGGTGGATTAGGGAGTTGGAGTACATTAGCAGGAGAACAGCCAGTTCAGTAAAATGAACTCCACTCCTCTGTGGGTCATCATGTTCTTTAGGGTGCTGTTTAGGTCTTCCTGGTAGGTCCTGTTGAGCTGCACAGTTTAGTGTTAAGGGCAGATTTAGCATGAGGCTTAGCAGTTGAGTCTTTCACAACCATCAGCCAAAATGGCCATGGAGCTATTCATTGTCAGAAGTTCACTGCTCTAAAAGGCCCTCCAACCTGACTGATATACAGTTGAAGAAAACACACAGAGACATACACAAACACCCACACACACATAAAGAAAATGGCTATGTTTCCTTGCTTGAGGTAAAATAAAACTTCAACAGTAGCCATGCTATTGAACTGGAAAAGGACAGAACTAATTAAACTATCTGCTAGGTTTTCCCCCAGGTCCACTTCACCATACACCCACATCCCCACTCTCTCGCAAGAATGGCCAAATGCATTAATTCTAAAAAAAAATTGCAAATCTCTATTCTACTTTCAGATAAGAAGTTGTTACTGCAGGTATGACCATTAATACATAGTTGGGACCTGTTGAAGCTGCAGTAGAATTGCCAAAAAGATTTGAGTCCCTGTCGCTTTGGACAAAAAACACTCCTTCCACTGCTCCCATGCAAGAACACACTGTCCATCCAGTGGTACTGAGTGCACTAATAAACCAGAAAAACTAATCCAAAGATGACAGGGAAACTTTTATGCACAAATGTGAGGGCAGTAAAATGTTTCTTAAAATAAATAAATAATAAATGTTGCCCACCAAGAGTAATGTTTAAAAAAGTGCCAATTAAGCCAAACGCTTAGGCAACTGGGCAGCGACTAGACCCCTGCTGCAACACTCAGCACGGTCTCAGCTGCCGGCACAGGAAGCAGAGCGTCTAATAATAAACCCTCGACTCCGAGCTTCACACCACACAATCACCTCACCAGAAGCGCTGTAAAAATGTGATGCTGCCAAGTGCAACGGTCAGATTAGCATAAATCTTTCAGCTAATATGGTAAGTTTAATTTTAGGAAATTAACTTTCGCCTACAGGAGTCCTAAGAGCAGAAATGAATTACATGTCGGCCCCCCTTGCCAGCAGTCCCAAGCAAACTCAGTGACTGCACTATCGGAAAGCTCATTGTGTATGTAAATGCCTCTTAATTGGAGTTGGCAAGCTAGTGTAACGACACAATTTTCAAAATGATTTTGGGTTTTTTCCCTCGTGGGACATTTAACATAAAACAAGGAATGCGTGGAACCACATATTTAATTTCAAAATCATATATTCCAGAGCAAACTCAGCCAATTACAAACTTGAGTTGCTCATTTCTGAATGCTCGCTGATTAAGAACCTTTAGCCATTTTAATTTAAAAATGATAGAGAATGTAAAACGAGAAAGAAAAAAAATGGAATCATGATACCATATTGTTATCCACTACTCGGAGGGTAGAGTTGGGAGAGTGAGGGGGTAGAATAAATGTCTCTGTCATGCCAGAAATCCATGGTGAAACCAAACACTGCCTTGTTACAGTAAGGGGTCATTCAGAAACTCTACCCATGCAATACCATCTCCCAAATTGAAGCACAGCAGACAAACACAGTGACTCCTTTTCATGTCATAAGGGGCTGTGAGGATCTTTCCAACAGCGATTAATAAACAACACTTGAGGCGTCACTTTCTGAGAGGTCATTAGCACAACAGGATTGGACTTTCTTCCATGCCAAAAAAACTGGCAGCAAAGTACATATTTCTTAATTACTTAGTGTGCAAGTGTAGTGTGAAGATACTCACTACTCCACCATAAATTATTTTTTAATATAACCTCTTCTTACCATCACAACATGTCTCCAACGCCTTCCCTTTCAACACCCTTTGATTTATGTTCTTTATTGAAGATATAGAGCTCAATAAAAATGGGAGACACAACAAATCTCGTTTGATTCAAACACTAACACTTTTAAGGAAAAGAGTTTCACTGACTCCACCAGAGCAGTCCAGGGAGAGCAAAATAGCTTACACAGTACAAGCCCACATGGCCACAGAGTTTAAAATGACCTGGTGTTTCAATGTCCCAGGAATCATTGACAAAACTTTAGTTTTTCAATGGTCATAATTGGACATGATGGATTCACTTATATGCACTGGTCAAAAGACAAAGAAGAACTAGAACTAGATGACAGCTTTGATAATGGCAATTCACTATTCTAAACTAAGAAAAACAAAAATAATAAAATAAACAAAATGTCCATAAAATATGTGGGTTTCTACAGACAACACTTAAACATTTCTGTAAAACCAAACATTAAAAGGTGGAGGTGGAGTGGTCTTCAAGAAAAACATAGCATAGTTAATTTACCTTAAAAGAATGAAATATCATTCTGAAACCACATCTATTTACAAGATGAAAAATTAAGTGTCTGACTGGCACTGCCTGCCAACGTTGTTGATCAGGGAGGATCATTAATGTTTTAGTGAAAAGAAACAGGAAGAAGAAATGAAAGGAATGGCTGAGGACATTAAGCTGTGGCTGAAACACAACATCTGAAAGCTGACCAGGCAACAGACAGAGGTCACCATAGTCGCTGAGGGAAGAAGCCAGCCTATAAATCCGTGAGCGACAGCAAGTAATGAGAGGGATCAGTGGGATGCGGGTGACTGGGGAGCTCGTTCTCTCTCTCTCTCTCTCTCTCTCTGTGTGTGTGTGTGTGTGTGTGTGTGTGTGTGTGTTGGGGAAGGGCGTAGGAGGATCTTCCTATTCCATGATTTAGAGATTGTCGGTGGCAGCGAGGTCCCTACAGTCTGCCCTAGACTCATACCACCACCACCCCTTAGGCATCTGACTGCAAGCCACCAAAGCATAAATATTGATGAAAGAGGCCTTCACAAGCAAGCAATGAGATGAAAGGGAAGAAAGAGAATGGTAGACACAGACAGAGAGAGAGAGAGAGAGAGAAAGAAGGAGAGGGAGAGGGGGGAGAGAGAGAGAGAGTGAGAGAGAACACAAAACATGAGGGGGTGGGGGGGGACACAAACTAAATATTGAAAAAGAGAAAAAAACTGCTTGGTTCAGGTAAGTTATGAATGTGAAGAAAGGAGACATAGGCAAAATTAAGTATGGACTGGACTTTAAATTTCTTCCATTCTAAACAAGTTGATTTTTCAAAGTAATGCTGCACTTTGAGGTTCAAAATCGCAAAGGAACACCAACACTACATCCCATTGTTACTGCTGTACGAACAATCAACCAAGCATTTTACTGATTGTTTGCTTGTTTTGTTTTGGTGTGTTTTTTGTTTTTTGTTTTTTTTTTCCTAGATGTCCATTCAAAACTTTCTTAGACAATGACAAATGTCAACACTGCGAAAGAGGGGGATCACCTTTCGGCTGATGGTACGAAGGGAGAGTAACTGACTCTGTAGATGAGTTCAAGGAGACATCCCGCATTAGAATCTCGGCTAATCAGCTTTTGGATGGGATGGCATGCTCCGATTCTGTGAACAATGTGTAGAACATCCCAACACCGAGGGGAGCAGCTGTAATTTGCTGCAGTGCTTTGATAACTTACAAGTAATGGGTTTATCTTTGAAGACGGTCCGCTATTGATACACATTCCCCTAAATCTGCTTAGTTCCTTCTGACAGAATCTAATAAAGACAGGTCAGGCGATTTTCATATTGCTTTTTTTTTGCTGTTAATTCTCTGACACTTGTCTAATAGGATTTATATGCGGCTCCTGTTAATTGTGTTGGCGCACACAGCAAGTGTGCTTTAATCCAGCTGCTTATCTTTCACACAGAGCTCTCCCATGTACACACCATGCAACTCCTATACACACACACACACACACACACACACACACACACACACACACACACGCATCCACATCTACATGCACAGGTCTTCTGCAGAGAGAGAGATAAGTCCAAAAACACAAGGTGGGAGGGATGAGAGGGGAGGGTGCCTTTGCTATAACAGAAGCACTATCCACAACAGAAAGCAATGCATGCAGAGTATGGCAAGGAAGCTCTCTCTCTCTCTCTCTCTCTCTCTCGTTCAGCCATCACATGCAGGTTTCCTTCACACTTGCATCCATCAAGGCTGTGTGTTTCAATGACTTGCTATTGTACAGAGGGAGATCTTTGAAAAGGAGCACACAAATAGTAAAAACCCAAGTGGGAATCTTTTAAAGGAAATGCACAAATCATGCCCATCCAGTGAATTCTTTACAAGGCACACTCAGGAAATATATCAACGAGAGGAATACATAAACATGTGCCGACCTGTTCAGACCAAGGTTAACTGTAACTAAATCCAGCAGAGAGACCTGTTTCACCAACACAGAACAGTGTAGAGTGATGTTGTATGCATTGCAAGAATGCAGAATGCAAATGCTCATTGACTACTTCATGTAAAAGTCTCTCACATGACAAAATACAGAACATTTCAATTTTGAGTAGCCTATTCTTCGCAATGCTTCTACTAAAATGGTTATCCTAGTATTGCTATGTGCATACCAATCTTGGTGTGTGTGTGTCCAGTCTTGTTTCTATTATTTCACACACACAGAAAGACCTACACGTCCACCACCCATCCACTGTATCCTACACTGGGAGCTATGGCTAGAAAAGAAAGCACTGGCTTCATGAATTGGCATCCAGCATTGGCTCATTCCAGTTCAGTATGGTTCTCCAATCATGCCCATAGACTCTTGAGGCAATTTCAAAGCAGCCACTCTCCTTGTGCAGCTCACATTTTCAGCTTACGACTGGCAGCTGATTCATAGCAGCGACATGTCTTCATGGGCACCACTACAACAGCCTCTTATTCAGCCTCCCCCACTGTTTCAGAGACGGCAACATATTTACTGTGCTAACTGCTGTGCTCCCCGGAAACATGGAGGATGAAACATTAACATGCTGGCAAACTGTTTACCAGCAAGATAGCAAATGTTTCCCCTGATAAAAGGCGTGATCTATCGGTTACGTGCTCGGGAGAAGCGCTACTCCAAAAAAGGACGTATAACTCCTAATGTTTGACTGGTAGCTCGAATCACTCCAGTCTATTTATCGTTCTAAGTCATTAGGAAGTTTTGTAGGCCTGATTCACTTGCACTGGAATCTGCAGTTAAAATGAAAACCAATTTAGACGTTAGCACCATCAAGACATAATGCATTTAGGGAAGGGGGGAGTAAGGGGGAAAAAAAACAGATAAAAAGAGATGTGATTCTTATTATCTAATTAATCCAAGCATTGCCCAAGGTTATTTAATTTGCTGAAAGATCATTAACAAGTCTCCATCCGGCAAATAAAATAATGGGGGATCTTAATTTGCTCCAATTCGGGAGAGCATTGCAATAAACAATGGCTGGCAATATCGGCCTCCTCAAACGGCTCTTTTGTGTAGCTGGTGGAATTAGGCAAACACTAATATTACAGAACTTTTGGGGCAAACTTCATGGCTCCTGCAGCAGCGACAGTAATGTAGATATTGTGCCCACATGACGCCCCATAAACAGAGAAGCGAAACATTAAGTTGTCAGACTTAAATGATGGGTATTTAAGTAACTGAAACATGAAGCAAGGAAATGTTTTTGTTCCCCACCCCCCTGTGCATGAACTGATTATCTATTCCAGCCTCCGCCACTAAAAATGACAAACTGATATTTATCAAAACTCAAACCAAGTTCAAAACTTGGCAAGTGTTCATGTGATGATCACCCACAATCTAGATTTTTTCAATCTCTGAGTAAAGAATAACCGATAAACTAACTTCAATGAGACCAGTCTCATAAGCCCTAATAAGGTTTGGCCTCCCCTGGTCCCTATTCTTCCACGGAAATAACAATTAATGTATCTAATTAAACACAGAGAATGCAACACTATATATCACAGTTCTCTAAAAAAACTGACAAAATAACCAAATACAAATATTAAAAAACATGCAAGCATTGACTAAAATAAGGAAGTAAAAACCCAGGGTCATCTGTGGAGTCAGAACTTTTTCTTGCATAAGCCTTACTCCCTAGTGCATTTCTCACTCCTAAAAAGGCCAGAAGCAGCGGTTCTGACCAGTGTATTAAAATAGTCTCATTTATTGCTTGCATCACTGCAGGGAATATTAAATTCAGTTCACGATAATGAAGCAAAACCTTCCTTGAATGGCGAATGAAATTCTTCCAAGTGCACCCCCACCCCCCAACATCTACCATGTCACCCCACTACTTTCTCCACTAGCCACAGGAGTCCTATTTATCCTCTCTGCCTATATGCTTCGCAGCATGGTGTGTTCTGCATTCCCAACCCTTCCCATGTGGTTTTATATAACAACTCGGAAATCTAATTGGCTCATACACTTCACTTTTTACAAAAGTGAAATGCTATGTTTTTTATTTTTGTTTTTTAACACATTTGTCTTATGTTTTCGTCTCTTATATCGACTATCTTTATTCTGAATCGTGCCTTCTCTGCTGAGGAGAGACGGGTGCCAGTGTCGTGTCTTGGCATTGATGGCGGCCTCGGTGTCGAGAGGTGGTTAAAAAGCTGCTGGCGTCTGCCGGGCAGGCTTTTCTTCCTTTCCCAAATAGTCAAAAGCAGAGTGCAGCCACTCCTTCCCAAGTAATCTTTAGCCATCATAAGGGCTTAAAGATTGAGTTCATTTCAAGGCCCTTCCTCAATCACACCACCATCTGAAGAATCAGTCTTCAGAAAGCCCACCACAGAACATCGGCTTCTCTCCCTCGCGCGACTGGAATGATAGAGGCAGGCCTCCAGCCATGTGAGCACTGACAATCACCTGCCTCTGTTTTTTTATGGTGCTAATGAGACCTGAAATTCATACAGATGGGTTGCATTATCTGCCAATTGACATGCACAACAGACATGAATGGCACCAGTTGTAACCATAAAGCACGAATAATGACTACACAAAGACAGCAGCATGAGGAAGGATTCCACGTAAATGGGAGATGCTATGTGGAGCTGCATTTACATTGCAGGCAGTTTTTAATCCACAAGTACTCAAGGCACACTGAAGCATCAGTGTCATCAGTTTGGCCCCATGTAAATTGAAGTCATGACCTTGCCACAGCTGGTATTATGCAGCTGGCTGCCCCAAAAGGCATTAAGTGCAACTATGTGCTACGGGGTATGTGCTTTCTGTCTTTATGATGTGGGTGTCTGCCTTCAGTGAGTGAAAAGACGTGTCTCTCTGTTCCACTCCCTCATTTCTCGTCCTTCTCTAGTGGCTACTGCCAGAATAAACAAGTGTGGACATGTAAACACCACACTGGTGCTAGTGCCACCCAAACACCTGGGAAACCAGGGGTACCACTGGGACACCCCCATCACCACCACCACCACCTACCTCTACCTCCACCAGCCAACACACAGCCAGCGGATCTGACAGAGAGCCAGATGTGTGTGTGTGTGTGTGTACAGTGGAACTGGCAAGACAGTGTCGCCAAGGGCATGCTTACACACACACACACACACACACAGTGTCTGCCATCTTTTAGAGACCTTGGCAAAAGTGTGCAAACCAGACATGTGGGAGTAAAACACACATGTTGTTGAGAGCCCCGAGGCCAGCTCAGCCCACATACAGCTCAAAGCAGCGCCCACCCCCCCGCACAATCCAGCTAAGTCGCTCTCTCTATCTCTCTCTCACACACACACACACACACACACACACACACACACACACACCCTTTCAGCTCTCTCTGTGGTGAAACAGCTCAGTTCAGTTCATGGCATGGCATCTGCTGCCATTATTCATCCAAGATGCCAGAATGGCAACAGCACATGGCTTAAAGCAGAGAGTGTGGTGGCTGTAACAATGTCTTGATAACAAAACTGCAAAAGTTACTTGTAGGCAGTATCATTCCAGTGCTAGAAATGCTCTGCAAATACCAAAGCAGGAGCACTGTCTTCTGTCATTGCTCTTTATTAGTCAGAGTTGGAGGAAGGCTATGGCATACTGAACATTTTCAGTAGGTTTCAGTATGTCTCTTTAAATTTTATTTTCAGTTCCCATCCTTAGCTCGACAACTGTCCAAATCGTCATATGTTGAACCATGACCGTGACCATGACACCATCACAGAAAATCCCCAATGCATTTGCAAGTGATGTCAGACTACCTGTACGCACCTATCATCTTCCTTTTCTCTGGGACTACTAACCAATCCCATGCACTAGCGTCTCCTGGCTCGCTTCTTTCACACAGCAGAGCAATGCTTCCCTCCGCTCGGCAAAACTTGCCGACTTCAAGGTGATGGGTAAGAAATGTGTTAGTGCTACAAAGTGCTTGAGCCTCCACAAGAGTGCAGGTAGATGACTGTGCGGGTGGTTTGTGTGTGTGTGTGTGTGTGTGTGTGTGTGTGTGTGTGTGAGTGAGAGAGAGAGAGAGAATGAGTGAGAATGTGTGTGTGTGTGTGTGTGTGTGTGTGTGTGTGTGTGTGTGTGTGTGCGTGAGAGAGAGAGAGAGAGCGTCTGGTGGGAAGGGAAGGGGGGAATAAGAAAGCACAGGGGGATGACAAGCACACGAGCTGTGCTGCGCTGCACACCTCTGAAGTGTCACAAGATCCCAAGCTCCGATGAGCCAACCAGGAGGGCTGAGAGCACATCTGAGGAAAGCAGAGCGACTTTTAAGTGGAAACATCACGTTACCGCTGTACCACTGAGTTTTATTTATTTATTAATTTATTTCTTTTAACAACATGCTGCCACGCACCGAGTACCCACACTCACACTCACACACACACTCAAACACACACGCACACACACACAAACACGTACACACACACACAAATAAAAAAACACACACACGTACGCATGCACACACATGAAGAGTGCATTGGAGTGGTGTAGGTTTTAACCAGTTTTGAAAACATGTGGTGGTAGCAAGTGGGAGATAAAGTGAAATGTAGAGGGCAGGTGTTCTGGAGACAGAGACAGACAGGTATGAAATAAGGGCCGGAGCACAGCGGAGGTGGTGGAGGAGGAGGAGGAGGAGGGGAAATATACATAGACCATCTGCCGGCTTGCACCCGGGAAATTAATTATGTGGCATCATCTTAATCACCTGGCACTGATAAAACACCAGGAGAGTAATCATTAGCGGTAATATGCACATAAGACCCCTATCCTAGACGTAGCTCTGGTGAAATCAATGCAGGGCAGGGCCAAGGCCCCGCATGAAAATTGCTGCAGAGTGATCAATTGCTCCTCCAGATTTTTGGGATCCAGTGCACTATCTGGCCGCTGAAGGAGCCCGGTGGTTCTGCCTCAGATCGAGAAGACTAGAGACAAGGAGGCGGGGAGGGGTAGGCTAGTCAAGGGGAGAAGACAAAGCCCTTGTCAATAGCAGCAAGTTTCCCCTCAACTTTGTTCCTTAATCACCCTGGCTCTTAATACACTGCACTATCTGACACCGCTCGCTCCCTCACCAATAACCACTAAGCTGTGGAAAACAAACATCTACCTGCTTCCAGCTCCGGCAGCCAGAGATGCTCATCCATCTCCGCCAATACAAAAGGTCTCCATTAAAGATTGTAGACAAAGGTGGGAAGACCCGTGTGCATGTGTGTGTGTTGGGGGGAAGGGGGTTGGGTAGTGTTTATCTTTTATTGATGCTGTTGTCTCTCTATTGTCTTTCCAAGTCTGGAAAAAGCACAGTAATTACCTTCCGCACCGCACACCTCCTTGTTCTGGTCACTGTTCATCGCCAGCCATTGTTCAAGCAATTAGCTCACTAAAAACAAAGTTTGAAGCTACAAGATGCGTGTACTTTCTACACAAAGGAAGGGGCAACAAAGACTATATATATATTTTTTTTTTTTTTGACTGGCATTAAACCATTTCAGTCTTTCTAAAGGGAACACATCTATAAAGACAGTGACCTACAAAGGCCTTTACAAATCGCTTTTGCCTTTCATAGTCTTTTACAGTTATTCTATTCATGGTGACCTTTTTAGCCCTTTGGCACAAGTGTTTTTCTTTTCTTTTTTTTTTTCAACCGTCATCCTTTCACACAACTTTACTGAGCCTTTCTGACCAGACCTGCTGTGCTTGCCGATCAACTTCAATTGGAAACGATGCTGACCTTCTTTTATACACGGAAAATACTCAGTGACATGCTTAAAGAATCGAAGAACCACTAACACTGAAACCTCCCAGCCAAGATGGCTACACCTGAGAAATGTGCTCAAGATTCATCTTAATACTGGTAATTACTGGGTTCCTTGTAGTCAGTGTATGTCAGCTGGGTAGAGTGGTACCAGGAGAGAGAGAAAGAGAAAGAGAGAAAGAGAGAGAGAGAGAGAGAGGGGGAGAGAGAAGCTTGTCTTCTGTCAGTCCCAGTAAATAGCTCTCCTCTCTGATGAAGGAAATCTCATCACCTCTCTGAGTGTCTCTCACTCACATGTATCCCCTCCTCGACGGCAATCATTTTGAGGCGATCCGTGGCAAAACCACATTATTTACTCTTTTTTTCCCCCGCTGCCTTTCAATCGAGTTAGAGGAGAACACTGCACGCTTGGCCGGGAGAATGAATTGCTTCATAAAAAGCAGAAAACAAATGATGCCGCCTACAACCACCCACCCCCCTGCCACACACCACATACTCTGCCCTCAACCCACTCCACCCCCACATACATTTGGAAAGATTTGAGCCATTTGTATTCTCCTCTGTTGTCTATAAGGGGCGAGTTGGAGGGCATATTCGTGGCCAAATGAAGCACTTTGCATCATTTAAATACACTGTTGCCCAAGGCAGGGAGGCACAGTCTGGAGACGTCTGTGCAGATTTGAGGTTGAGGATGTAGCCGGCCTTATTAATGCCTGATGAAAATGAGAGAAGGACGGGCTTTAAATAACACAGGGTTAACAGGAGGACGACTCACAAAAGACAGATCGCCGCGCATTTTCCTGGAACCGATGATGCCCCCATTAAAACCTTCTGGCTCACCTCTGTCAGCCTGTGGTGACAGCGGGAGGCAACACAATCCCAGCGATCCCATTCTTTTCCAGGAATACCATGTCGGATGAGGACTTCGGGAGTCAAGACCCACAACAAAATAGGATAAATTATTAAAAATATAATCATTTTTCAATCAAAATGTAACCAGTTGCTCACGTAAAAAGATTTATTTGATATTTTTATATTTGATCGAAATAGCAAGATTTATTTGATATTTTGTTCATGTGTTTGTTTGTTTTGGTAGCAGGGGAGAGGATAGATGGTGCTGTCAAGCCATCAATCACCCATCCACCTGTGTCTCAGTGTGAAGGCCTCACACACTGCCTTGCCTTCACTTGCTCTCACCCTCTCTGCTTCTCTCCTGTTGGCATCCTAGTGAAAATGACATCTGCCTATTCTCTACACAACAGAAGCTCCTACTACTCTCAGTCTGTAGAAGAGTGCTCTACTAGCACAGGTAAGTCAAAGGGTCCAATATATTTTTCTCATTCAATTAAATGAGCCTACATGCACCTGTTTACACATTCGAGTTATCTTTTTTAAGATGCTATTTAAAAATAAATAAATGTAATTATTTTGTTTTAAGTACATGAACTAACTAATACAGGCAGTGGCCTCTGTTGGACCTCTGTGCATAAAGAGAATCTACGGTTCTGCACTCTGAAGCTCAAAGCTGGGGGGGTCTTCCACTTTATGCTATTTGTCTGGCAACATACAAGATGTGAAACTCCATAGTAGCAAAATGAGAGGTTAGTGTTGCAGTTCATGACATGAGGCGCAAAGAAGCAGTGAAAGAGCTTTTCAAGAACAGTGGACAAAGCCTGTGATTTCATGCAGCTCTTTCAAGCCAAACTGGCTGACAGAACTGATGCTGATGGACTGGAAGGGGAGATGGTGTGTGTGTGTGTGTGTGTGTGTGTGTGTGTGTGTGTGTGTGTGTGTGTGTGTGTGTGTGTGTGTGTTTGGTCTTTGGTCATTTTGGGAATGATTTATAAGCAAAAAAAAGCGTATGCAACATGTGGAATGTTTGTCCATCTTCTGGGTTTAATGACAGTCCCAGCTCTTTCAGATAGTCAACACAATCAACTCAATCACACAGTTCAAGCTTCACTGGGACTTCTATCTGGCCAATTAAAACACAGTACAATGTTGACAGTCACAGAGATCAGACAAAAGAATTATATACTTATATATATATAGACAAAAAAAGTTTACCTGTCATGCCTCACCTATCAATATAGATAAGTTGTACTGCGAGGGAGGTGGAGAAAAATTACATTTTTTTTACAAATACAAAATCACTGCATATCTGCAAGTGTGTGTGTGTGTGTGTGTGTGTGTGTGTGTGTGTGTGTGTGTGTGTGTGTGTCATCTAAAATAGTGCGTCAGGGTTCCACGCCACCGATGGAGTTAAGTGGCAGACACATTAATAAGGCGCGTCTAATTTAACGCCAGTCAAGCCATGGCCAAAAGCCAAGCGTGAGGCGCAGTAGAGCTGACAGTAGCCGGAGGTCCTAATTATGGGAGGTAAAGGAATGATTAAGTTGAGTGTTCCTTAATGACCTAGGTTGCATTTGTGGTGGAAGAGAGGGGCAGGTGGAGAAACCTGTAGGCAGGGACTGTCTGAGTGCCGATTCCAGGAAGGGGTGAGCACAGACAGTGTGCTGGGTAGGGTCAGATTACCAGACACACACACACACACAAAGCGAGAGAGAGAGAGAGAGAGAGAGAGAGAGATGGTCCCATAGACACAGGGTAAGCACACACACAGATACACAAAGAGTCTCCATCACTCAGCACTCACGTCCACACTCCTACCTACATTTGTGGACACAGACACACACAAATGGAGTATACACTGAGGAACATCCATACAATGAATGTGTTGTTTCGCGCTGCCATCATGCCCTCATGGAAATGTTTTTAGTGAATGTAAATGTGAAGTGATTTTTTTTCGTGACTTTTCGCTCTAGAAAAGACAAAAGCATGTTATGAATACAAGCCAGGAGTAACACAAAACAACTAAGTCATTTACTCCATCACAGGTATGGAGATTTGTGCCCATGACTGAAATGCAACAGTCAGAAAACACATCACTGAAAAAACCTCATCTCAAAATCAAGCTCAAACTAGCCTTGCTGAATATGTGCTTTTGCATTCAAATCATTAAAAATGTTCTATCTAAACCATCTGTCAACTACATTCACTTAAAACAGCTATCTTCTGCTGTTGTTGCGGTTGTAGTTAGAAACAGCACACCTTTCCTCCCTTGATGCTGCCCTCTGCCTTAGACCATTAGCCTTCTTGGATGGAAAAATTATCATCATTATGCTAGGCTGGTCAATAGTAAGACAAAGACAAAACCATAGAGCAGAGGTAGAAGAACAGTGGTTGAAAGTATTGAAAGGCTTCCTGACTGCGGCAGTGAACATGAATTTACAGGCCTTTTGTGTCCGTGGATAATGAGAGTGGGTGAGTGGGTGAGTGTGTGTTTAAAGCACTGGACAGAGGTGACTTGAGGTCATATGAAATAGTCTGGTAGTGGAGTTGTTCTGTTCTGCCAACTCCACTCACACTCTTCCTCTACTTACTGTCTTGTCTTTATTTTATTTTTTTTGGACTGCAATTTCCAGTACTAGCACTGAAGTTGTGGGGAGCTGTCCGCTCACAGTGGTGCTGAAAGAATCTGCCCTATTTTTCTTTCTTTCTTCCTTTTTTTTAATAAAAAGGAATGATGACTGCAGGATGTCAAGTGTGTATTCAACATCTGTCACTTGTACGGTGACACACACACAACAAAAATCCTTTTTTTTCCCCAAAAGTCACTTCCTTCACCTGGTGGCATGGTGTCAGCCCCAGCCTGGAACTGTCAATGCTGCCTGTCACTGCAAAATCGGTAAAAACACAAGTCCCTTGCAAGGGAGTGAAAGAGCGTGCAAGCGACTGGCATTTGCCTGGGAATAATTCATTCAGGGTCTGTTTGCTGGGCACAGCATTGCACACAGTTTGCTTCCCCCAGGTACTTTATGGGGGCTTGGACAGGGTGGTAGGGGACCAGGAGGGGTGGGGGTGGCTGGTAGTTGAAAGGGTGGCAGTCGTACAACCGCGTGTTGGATTTACCACACCTGGATTGAACAGGTGATCGCATTCTGTTCCGCTTCCGCAGGGTGTCTGGGATGCTTGCTGCCACTGCAGTCGGCCGCAGAGGACAGACCCCACGGCTCATGGCTGCTGCCACAGAAAGAGCGGGAGACAGAGCGAGGCTAGAGCCAGACAGAAGGACTGGCAAAAAGAATGCACACACACACACACACACACACACACACACACACACACACACACATACACACGCACACACACACACACTCACACCTGACAGCTTCCCTCGTGCCTCCCAGGCCCAGGATGCAGCCTTGAGGAGCTAATTACCTGTGATTGGGGCCTTCGAGGCTGAGCACAGAGGCCCCGGGCCCTGGGCCCCACACAGGTGCAGCTGTATGGGCCAGCAGAGCCCCCTACCCAACCTGCGCTCACACCTGGATGCCTGGCCAGGCCCCTGGGGCTCCAGCAGTTGAGTCCCCCACAGTAGAGCAAGCTAAACCAGAACAGGCTGCACTGCCACCTGCAACAGAAAAAAAACAGAAGCCTCTTCCCACCGCTACTAATATCAATCTGCTCTGAACACTTTATACAAAAGAGTCAGGACTGGAGTGTGTCACAAACAAGAGGCACTGAAGGGGGAAAGATTTTCCTATTTCTGGAACGCAGAGAACACAGCTTCCTTTTCACATACAGTTTTAGGGGGGGAGGCACAGCACAACTCACCTATTTACCACACCATTAACACAGAGAGGCACCTGCCACCTATATGCCCTCTGCATGCTGTAAATACACTTGTTTCTATATATACAGCACTAAAAACTGCTGCATTTCACTTTCCTCGTGGAGCAAACACAGAGTAGTTGCTGGTTCATTTTCATTAATGGAATTCAAGGCACACAGAGAAAAACAGATGATTATCTCTCTCAGGCTGTGCCTCCCTTTCTCCTTCCCTGTAATGGCCTACTAGTCTCCTGTGCCAGAGAGAGAAGGGGGAAGAAAAAAAAGACTTGTGCGTTCTTTCAAGTGAAAATGAAGCAGGCTATTCCACAGTGTATCAATCAGTGTGGCGGAGTTTTGAAGATGCATGAAACGAGGCAAGAGGCGATCAGCAGTTTTTCAAACTGAGCGGGTCAGCAGAAAAAAAAAACACCCTGTCTTTCCTCACCAACAATCTCTCTCTGTCTCTCTCTTCCTTCTCTCCACTTTTGCTGTCTCTTTCCCTTCTCTCTCCTCCATGCTCCCTTCTGTCCTTTCACCAGCACATGAGGGCTTCTGACAGCCCTCAACCATCTGTTTGTTATTTAGATTCACTGCTGTTTTTTTCCTTCCTTCCTTCAAAAAATAAAAACATACATTATCATACCATCACTGAGGGTCCAACTCACATGAATAAGATGAAGAGACTGTTGGTAATTACCCACTTTTTCATCCATGGTAATTATACTTCAGTGATTTTGGTTATGGCGTTTTATTATTTTTTTTGTCTTTTGAAGGAGTGCTATCTTTGTCGAGTACATAACAACATTCGAAACTGGAAGAGAAAAAACCTTTAAATATAGAGAAATGGAAACTTCCATGTGAGGAGGCATGGCAAACCAGTAGAATGTTGTCTCCAGCGCTTTGGCGGGAAAAAAAAGCCTCACTACACTGTGTATATTGTAACTAAAGCAGTGAATATAGAAGCACTCTTGCCATTAGAGGCAAAACAACTGGCACTTATAAATTTATCACCTATTAAGATATTTACTTTTCAGAGTGCTAATAGCAGGCAGAAACTGTTCAAAAAATGCTCAAAATCTCAGAAAAAGCCCCAAACTCTCTCAGTCTCTGGAGCAAAACTACTTTTTTTTTGGTAAAATAATGAGGAAGCGGGCAAGAAAACAAAGTCGTTGCTTTGAGTGTGTGTGTGTGTGTGTGTGTGTGTGTGTGATGGAGGGTAGTCCTTGAGACTTAAATGGCACTACAGCATGTTAATGGCCTGATCAGAATTCATGGGGGCTCTTTGCACACCTTAATTATTATTTTTCCAAGGAGGGATGGAACGTTCCAACCGTCCTCTCTGAACTTGCCACAACCTTTGCCGAGATGTTTGTGCACTGATATGGCGCAGCACTGGGAGCAATAGGGTGGGAAGGGTGGATGTGGGGGGAAAAAAAAGAGCAGGAATTGGAATGATTAAAATATTACATTTGAAAAGAGTAATGCTAACCATGCAGACAAAATGGCTCTCTCGCCAAAGTGAGGGCATCATCTTCAATCAGTTTGTAATTTATTGACTCCCATTTACACAGCCGTAATGTGAGTGATCAACTCCGCCATCCGTAAAATGCAATAACCCAGGGAATTGTTTTGTGAACAAAGGCAAATAACAATGCCCACACATCATTATGCACCCTTGATATCCCATTATAATTGCCTCAAATGGAGAAAACACAGTGATGCCAAATCCATGAGGTTCAGGCGGTGGTAAAGCATGTCACAAAAACAACCACACACTAAAGAGTCTGCCACAACCCTCAATCCAGTCAAGGGAAATGACTACCCTCCAATGGCTGCCAAACCAGACAGACACAAACCTCCCCTTTGTCTGTTGGTTTAAATT
Source organism: Tenualosa thibaudeaui (assembly GCA_027481765.1). NCBI lineage: Eukaryota > Metazoa > Chordata > Actinopteri > Clupeiformes > Clupeidae > Tenualosa > Tenualosa thibaudeaui. Next base: position 3,917,534 of record JAIFZK010000004.1, on the reverse strand, counting down.
TTGCTGTTTAACACTGTTATGGAGACAAAGATAGGGGAGGGAAAAGAGAAAAGGAGGAGGGCAATGAAAAAAAAGAAAGAATGCGGTTTGGAACTCATTACAAGACAAACACTTTTGGGAAAGCAATTTCAGTGTGAACAAACCACACGCTGCTGCCCAGGTCTTGCAAGCATAGTCATTTTGGACGGCTATTGGCTATTTAAGCTAAGATGACAAAAGAGCAACAGCTACATTTTCCCAGACAGCCCAAAAAGGTCCACTTCTTTGTCAGTCAAGCTGAAAATTATTGTTATACTTTTTCATGATTGGTGGGGTTGAGCGAGTCTTTCCTTTACTTCCTGATGTTTGCAGACGATTTGTCACTCAGAAAACGCCGCACGGCAAGCCCTCATCCATGGAGGATGAAGAAAGCCATTCTAATTCCCAGACCAAACTTAAGATAGAGAAATGCCACTAACAGACTGATGAAAAAGTCATTAGTGCAGAATAAAACTATTTATCCAAAATACCAGGCGTGAACGTCATAATTAAAATGATGCCACTCAGCTTTCATTAAGAGTTGGGACATTTATATTGGTTGGGGTGTGGGTGGGAGGGAGACTGGGGCAGAAAAATAAATAAATGCTTAGGAGGATAAAATTAAGATTGATAGGACGTCATCTAATTAATCGCAGAGGGAGCCTGTTGTTTCCTGAGACTCAGGGTGAGAGAGACCGGAGACTGTGTTATTACTGGGGACAGATATAGAAGTGGTAGCCTGCACATACACGCCCACACACACACACACACTGCTTAGACACACAGTGTCTGTGCCATGAGTGGATAAGAGAGCTGCATTGCTATGCAGTCGGTGGTGCACTACAGCAGTGGAGTCCCCCCTGCAGGGATTACATCCAGCGAGTGGGAGACGAGGAAAAGGTAGAAAAAGTGGGAGAATAAGGCAGTTCACCATTCCTTCAACCCTCCCTCACTCTTTCTCTCTCACTCACTCACACTCTCTTTTACTCTCCCTTCATTCTCTCTCTCCTGCTGCATCCCCCTCCTCCTTCACTTTCTTCACTGCTCTCCTTTTCTTTTTTTCTCTCTCTATTTCTCCATCTCTCTCATCCCACAGTGAATAGAGGCAGGATGCCTCGTTGATTTCACTGCATGCCGTCAGAAGCTCCACAAAATCCGTCTGTGGTCTGGGGGCCTGGGGGGCGTGGGGGGGGGGGGGGGGTCGAAGGAGAAGGGAGGGAAAAAAAACATGGATATAGAGAAATGGAGAGAAACAGTGACACTTGTTTTCTCTCTCAGCAGTAGAGAATAGGCCCTCTGCATTCAAGCAGTCACATACGCAAACACACACACACAGTGAGAGAGCTCTGTATGCAGAACTGCACACTGTAGCCTAGAGCAAAGGCCAGAGGCATAGCCATGCCTCATTAGGTCTGAGTCCACCTCTCCTGATGCTATTCTCTAGAATCTCACACACACAAACACAGACAAAAATATATACAGTAGCCACTGACAAAAATATTCCATGTGCATTTATGCCAATACACAGCCTCCCGCCCCCTCCACAAAAAATACAACAAAAAACACACAAACATCAGTGCTAAACACATGCAACCAACACTTTCCTCCATGCATGCAAATAAATCAAGTCAGATGAAACCCATAATATTCTACACCCTCTTGTAGGCCTGAAAGGACATTTCCATTTCTGAAATATGAATGAACACTCATAAGGAGGCGTTCGTGGGTGTAGGTTGTCTTGCAGGTGTCATGGAGAATGGAATGTGTCCTGCATTCCAACCAAGATCTAAAATGAAAAGGACAGCCATGTCCGCTCCTCCATATGAAATATGAGAATAATATAGCCCTCCTGCACAATACTGAGGGACACAAAGGCTTTCTGAACAATAGGCCAAGGCTCATGGTGAAAAAGTGTAACCATCTGCGCTATGTATGAGGGAACCAGGTAATTGACAGTCTCCAAGGGTCTCCACTGGGATGGTATGCAATCATGAAGTGCAGGGGAGAGAGGGCCGCCAAAAGTCCTATGTCAAGGATCAGCCTCTTTCACCCGATTTCCTCTCTACACTATCCAGAAGATTTTGCACAGTATGGTCGCACAGCAACATGGAAGAGAGGGGACCCATAACATAAGAGCCAGTGATCTTTTTTTGCAAGTCCATCAGGATGATCAATTCCATTTCTGGCAATGCAACATCTGGAACAAAGACCCCTAATGGCCAACAGCTGCCAGACTAAATGGTGGGGTAATTACGGAGAGGCTTGGCACAGCCAGTCTCCGGGAGCACTCAAGTGACCGGCGTGACAGCAAGGAAGCTGCCCCCAGAACTCCTAAAAACACATTGCTGCATTTTTAATGTCTTCATTTCAATTAATAACCCTGGCAATTTGGTGAATCATCTCTAATGGGCCCCGACTTGACTTACAAAAATCTGTGAGAGTCTATTTTTCTTGCTGTTTTTTTTTTTTTTGTCTTTTTTTCTTCTCAACTCCCCTTGATGAGAGACTATTACAAGGGGGAAATGACACTAGAAAATGGGCGAGAGAATGCACCGCTTTGAAGTGACCACCTCTGGCTCCAGTCTGATTAGATAAGGTGTGGATCAATCTTGATGAAAGATGAAAGTTATCTCGACGGCCATGCTGAATCGCTGAGCACGGTAACAGGTGAGGAAAGGGGTTAGGTAGGCACCTATTATGGGGGGTGTGTGTGTGTGTGTACGTGTGAGAGAGAGAGAATATTTGCTTTAACCAGGACAGAAGCTGCATAGTGGTCAGAGTCCTCCGGAGCTGCCCATTCTAGTCTGCCAGACACCCGGTGGCCTTGTTAAGATGCATGAAAGGAGAGCAGACATGAGTGGCGAGATGAGGAAGGGGAGAGAGGCCAAATGAAGCGAGAAGCAAACACATTGTGGGTAGACAAATCCTTTTTTTCTTCCCTGTCATTTCACATAAATCTGTTTTTCAAATTATCCAAACAATGGGTGAGTAGTGTGTGTGCATGTGTGTGTGTGTGTGTGTCTAGACTAAGCTATCTTAAGAGAATGAGACCATGGTTCTTTTCAGCAAATGATACTTCAAAGAAATCTGCTTTGCAGTATTCATCATCGAAACCTCTACACCTAAAAAAAAAACACAATGACAAAACAATTCAAAAGCATGAACAGAAAAAAATGAGACTAAAACTTAATATCCATGACTAGCTCTGAAAAAACTTTTCCATCTGATCTTTAATTAATAGAATTATCCTCAACAAAGAGCAGCAAGGTGAAATGCCAGCCACTGCTTGAGCCTGGTTGTTATTTCCATGAACCTTTAATTACATTTAATGAAAGAACCGGAGGGGAGGAGATGTGGAGAGAGGAAGAAAAAGAAGTCATTTTGGTCTCTCATTATGTTTTTAGGTTTCTTGTTAATGTTAGCATGAGGAGTTGATTCTTCCTTCTTTGCATCATCAATGTCGCACTGATGTTACTGTCTCCGAGAACAATACCTTTGTGTTCAACCTCTTTAGGGAAAAATATGTGGACGACATAATGCCAAGACTTAAAATCACACTTCACATCTTCCATTTTCCCCTTCTAATGTCTAAGGTATTATTATATTTCAATTCAAAACAGTAGCAGCCATAATTTAGATTTTTTTTCCTTTTTTTAAAATGTACGTCTTTCAAACATAATGAACTAGAAGATTCTTCACAGATAACCAAAATCTGAACTCCCTGTGAAGGAACCAGCTGCAGCATGCCACAGTGTTTTCTTATTATACATAATGTTGGTTGTGATTTCCATAGCATTGCATATTCCTGGAGCATATGCATATTTAAGCACAGGGAATAAACTGGAAAAAGATATGAGGTTCCTCTGCTGTTGACACTCCAACTGCACCGTTCTACAGAGAGTGGGACAAACAGCGTGAAAAAGAAGCCATGAAAGCTATAGTAACTAGTTTTAAAATGTATAAAATTCATTACGTTGGCAACGCCTCTTCAGAAGCACAACCAGAAAAAACTATTCAGAACATCAGAGAGTTCATCTGATCTTTGAAACATTTATAATAATTATCTATACATCTACTCATATCTAGTACATCTATTCGTTATCATAAAAGCTATTGTTACAACGCCTGCATTTAGATATAGAGAAAGTTGCCTTGACTTGCCCTGACTTCACACTACTGTGGGACTGTGAATAAAACCTAGCTCTACCTGTGACTGACCCACTTAGCTGCTGGAGGGGTGACCAGAGGAGCTGTGGAACACCATGCATGTGAAGGTTAATCAAAGCCAATTGTGGTGAGTGAGTGAAAGAGTTCTTACTGCGCTCACTCCATGTATCAAGAGAAGTACTTTAAAATGAGAGTAGTGTTATTGCTCACTGGTCCTACATGGGGGACTATACATTTGCGAGTGAGAAGCTTGCGTTCACAAGCACACATAGACCAAGCGACAGGGTCAAAGAATCATGTTGGAACAAAAAGTGTCATTATTCCACACAGAAATGCCTTTAACACACCCATGAGAGATGTCTCCACGTAAGAAATGAGCATGTCAGCAAGTTCAATAATAATGTGCAACTAGGCTGCTGTTTGTGTGAAACTGGACATCTCAGTCAAAAGCTTTATGTGTGTTAGAGGACTCATTGTGCGACAGTGACCCAGTTTATTGCCCATCTCGCCACCAAACTTGGCATTTTGGAAAGACCATAAACTGAAATTTATCCTATTTAAGGTCCAAAACAAGTTCACCAGCATATGAGTCGGTGGGCAAAACCTTCAAAATTGCCTCAGCAGAGTTCCCTAGTCAGTCGTTAATAAGTGTGACCTCTCCATTCACATCAACTGGCCAATTATAATTCAAACATTTCACATAATAAGGATCTTCTAAAGGTTGAAATATCACTGATAAGTAATTCTGTGAGGGATTTGGCAAAATAAGGCATCAAACTCTCTCACATCAACCTCTGCCGACACCCAGCACTGCTGTCAGCTGCAGCAGAAGGAAGAGGATTTTTTTACCCCCTTTTTCTTTCTTTTTGCAACTGGGGTTGTTTTCCAGGAACTGATTTTGCAAATAAACATTTGGCTGAGCCACCTGAAGAAAACAGGAGTGCCATATGGATGCGCTTTAAAAATTGATGCGGCGCGTTTGAGCGAAGCGCCTTCACCAGAGCAAGGGTGGCACGCTGGCATGTGCACTCTCTGTGAGTGTGTGAATCTGTTTGTGTGTGTGTGTGTGTGTGTGTGTGTGTGTGTGTGTGTGTGTGTGTGTGTGTGTGTGTCAGGGGGGTGGTAGGAGGAGTTGGGCTCTGCTACTCACCACCATCTGATGAAGGACACCTCCACTGAGAGAGTGAGGACAACTCGGGGAGACTCTGTATCTGTGTTTATGTGTGTTTATGTGTGTGTGTGTGTGTGTGTGTGTGTGTGTGTGTGTGTGTGTGTGTGTGTGTGTGCGTGCGCCTGTCTGTCTGTCTGTCTATCTCAGACAGGGGGAGAAAGATATGGAGAGTAGTCTGGGAGCAGAGGCAAAAAATAAACCCAGATATATTAAAAACTTGACTTGATTTTGAAGTTTCCTGAGAGGCTTCCTCGCACTCTGACCCAGTTGATGGTCAGATGGTCTGGTGAAAATGTTGTGACTACAGCAGCAAACTCCACGTGTACAATGCAGCCCATGGATGGAAACTGACCTGAGACCTGGCCAGGCATTCCAATCCCTCAGGCCTCCTTCCATCCTACAGAAGTAAAAGCAATGACAACAGGGGCAAAAAAAGGACACATGGTGACCGAAAGCAGACAGCCTCATCTGCCCGACGCATCAACGCCCTGTCAGCTCAGAGACGCTATGTAGTGACTGGGGCCAGCTTGTGTGAAAAGGCCTTGAATCAGTCTCTCTGGGTGTGACAAGGGAAGGGGTGGTGGAGTGTTGTGTATGTCTGCATGCACCTTATTTCTCCCTCCCTTCTCACAAGTGTCTTACAAAATGTCTCACGTCTTACAAATGGCATTAGAGCCAGGCGCAGTGGTGTGCAGGGCTTGAGAGGAACCCATTAGGTCAATTCCATAGCAACAATGTGTCTCTCCCCCCCCAGCCCACCCTCCCTCCTACAGCTCAACCTCACTCGCCTCTGCATCCCTTCTAATCTGCCCACCGGAGGCTTGCTGGGATTCTAAAGACATCTACTGCCATCTAGAGGCCGTTTCTGTTTTTCCATCGCAGCCTGAGGGGAGACGACAGCGGCGCACAGCAACAGCTTCGCTTTTGTAACTGCAGCCTAGCGTCTTCAATCTGTGTATTACAGAACAGCACATCTGACTGCATGCAGTCACAAGTACACATCTTAAAAGTGCATTGATCTGCTCAATATATTTTTACCAATAAATCTGCTGTGGCAAAACTTCGCTGTTGTTTTCTTTGACAGGAGCAACTGCAAGATGGGGAGCACTTGCAGACATGAACCGCACCAACGGAGGCTAACAAACCCTCAAACCCCTCATTTGTTCCAAAGCTATACTTCTTTTTTGCCCCCTCTCAATATCTGCACTGTTCCAGAAGTCCCACCGCCCGCCTTAAAGAGGTTACAAATCCCTGGGCCTGTTCCTTTGTAGGCTCCCTGCAGAGGTGGATTTGATGAGGGGATAATGATCGCTGGCTGCAGAGCATCGCCGAGATGGCGGCAGTAAAACTGGTCAGCGAGGGACAGTCTGCCACACCTTATTAGAGGCCTGATTTGCTGACTAGGCTCGAAGGGAACAGCTGTGTGTGTGTGTGTGTGTGTGAGTGTGTGAGAGAGAGAGTGAGTGTGTGAGTGTGTATTTGGGATTGAGTGAGAGAGAGTGTGTGTGTGTGTGTGTGTGTGTGTGTGTGTGTGTGTGTGTGTGTGTTGGAATAAGTATTGTTGGAGAGCTGGTGGACTTCACCAGTCAAATAAAAACTGCTACAGCAACAACCAAACCTTTTGCTTGCATGTCCATCCTCACTATACGTTACACATTTGGCCTTGCTTAGCTTTCTTTTTTGTGTTTTACAAACCCTCCTGTAAAGGACAAGACTCTACACAGTAGCTGGTTCTTGGTCACAAACCAAAACAAAATGAAGTGTGTCATTGCGAAACCCATGCTGAACCCCTTCAGAGACACTTAGTGTCCTCGATGGGCCAAATGAATCAACCTCCCAAGTTCTTCCAAGCACTCAGAAGATGAGCCTGCATGCTCAGGACATGTTTATGCTTATAAGACCAGGTGTGCAACACAAGTTATTCAAGCAGAATGCAACAACCATATGCTACCACCTAGACACACATAAATACACTTCCTGCATATGCAAGACAAACACAGCAACATGATGACAAAACAATGACACAGTTCTGTTAGGAAGCCACTTATCAACACAATCAAATATCAATCCTGAAAGAAGCTAACCACTAGCCTAGAAATCTAGAGCAGTAGCAAATAGTTTTGCTATGCAGGTACATCTAGAAACGAACCACAGGGTAATAATCTGGTCGGATCACATCGCTATTTCCTTGTGGAGAGACGCCTAGACGTACCTATCTTATCAGGCTAGCTATTGCATCCCTGATTCCGCCCCTTAGATTGAGCCCAGTCATTTTGATGTTACAGTCTGGCTTGTCTGGCCAGCAGACCACCTGAGAAATGTGGTGATGCATTAACCCTGACTCAACAGCGCTGTACTAAGATCAGTTGTGAGTCATCAATATGCCATGTAGCCCATATCCATTAAATGATCATGGATTTATGCCAACTGTAGTGCCCATATTTGTCTGCGTGCTCCTTCTTTACGACTGTCAGACACTCTCTCTGATCACTGTCTGATCATGTCTTTGAGATGTCCTGACCTTATATTTGAGATGATGCATGTTTTAATGCTGAAATAAAACTGCACATGCTTGGCATGCTCTCCGACATGTTTGCATTTGGCATCAGATTCTATCAATCCACAAGGTCAGGATGGAGACCGTCGTGGCACTGCAATTTTTATACACGGATGGCATCAGAAGGGATGCAGGACACACCCGGCTATAAAGTTTACAGCGCCTGATGCAGCCATCAGGAGCACCACATCGCAGAGATGAGAGGACAGGCAAACTTTCATGAGAGAGATCTTAAAAGGAATCACACAAGCGTGTGCGCACGCCCACAGACACATGCGCACACACAGACAGACAGACAGACAGACAGACAGACAGACAAACGGACAGACAGGCACACGTGCATACACACAAACACACTCTTATGCATACAAACGCATGCGCCCAGAAATAAGCAGTCACACTCTCATCAGTATCAAAGCAAGCCATGCACTCTGGGCTCGCTTTCATCTCTTTTTCAATACAGCGTAATAAGGGGCCATTCCTCTGGGCTGGCAGAATGAGCACTGATTGTTTGTTTCACTTAGTGCAGAATAGTTTTCAGCATAATGCATTCACTCCCTCTCAAACAGACAAGAGGGGGAAGAGAAAGAAGAGCAAAAAAGAGAGAAAAGGGGAGAGAGAGAAATGGTCTCCTTTCTCCAATTCTGGTTGCTAGGGGAGGCAAAGCTACAGCCACTGTCGTCCAAGTTTAACTCTGGTCATGTTTACTACATGTTTATATGTTAGGTGTACAGAGAGCGAACATCTACCGGAGTCAAATTCATTGTATATGTAAATACATTTGGGCAATAAAGTTGATTCTGATTCTGATTCTGGTCACCCTAGAATTCTAGCTGTCTGTCAGTTCCGACCACCAACTGTCCTTGAAATAGCTCACTCGGTGAGCTACAATTAACAAAGCAACCAGGTAAAAAATGAGTGTCTCTGTGTTTGTGTGCATTACCACCAAGCCTGTTTGTGTGAGTGCGTGGCTAATTTTTTAACGCTTATCAAATCCAGTCATCCCGACAGAGACATCATTACAGAGTGCCGTTGGGGGATGTGCTAGTCAAAGGTCTAAATCAGTTGGGATGTGCTGAGGCAGAGCGAGGTTCATTTGAAATCCTGTTTAATTCAAAACCTGGGCACTATATTTAAATCCTAGTGCTCTCCAACCAGCGATATGTCACCACCAAATTCAGACAGACCCAATGCAATATAAATAATCCTTCATAAAAGGTCTGGAAATTGTATTAAGGGTGAATCAATCACGCCTCTCATGACATTTCTGAATTAGTACTTGACTGCAAAGCATTAAAATTGTATGCAAAGAGGTGTCTGCCCACCAGGATTTTTAATAAAGAATTTGAAAAGGTAAGGCTTGTATCCAAATGGATATTATTGCACTGTCAATCTATGCTTCATCCCATGACAACAGAGATATTATGCCAGAGGTTGAGCAGCAAACACAAAAACAATGCGTGGTTCCACATTGTAAAATGGTCATCCAGAACTAAAACATACACTGTCAAAAGAAGACAGACTGAAAGGGAATGTTTACGTATCAGTTACGTTTCAGTAATGTGTCAGCTATGTTTCAGTCATGTCTGAGCATGTTACATTCAAGGGCAAAAAAACATACAGAAGCTAAGCTAACAGTAAGTCTTCTCTAAAGTTACACTTTAAGAGATGGTCTCAGTATTGAGCACTGAAGCGAGCCAAAAAAAAATTAATGACAGCATCTAAATTAGTGGATGCTTTACCCTTGTAAAGAAATCTTATTCAGTATGTAGTGTCATCAGAAACTTTCTCTTCCACCATAGAGAGGCTTAGCTTTTTGAAGTGTCTCCAAAAAGGGCACTTCCTTGATCCTAATTAAAACAAGAATCTATGGCTCACAAAGGCAATGGCAGAGAGGGGGGCAAGGTAAAGGTGCAGTCTATTGATTAATTTTTTATTGCTGGTCTTTCAGACGTCCAAGGACATGTGGCGAATCAAATCAGCTCCGTGCTGCATCCACCTTGTCACCTCCAGCAGCCCTTCTTAGACAAAGACATGTCTCTTTGCACTAGATGGAGTTCAAATGTACCTTCGCTGACACAAAAATGTGTGTACCTTCGCTGACACAAAAATTAAGAAAAAGAAAAGGGGGGAGTGGGAGGGCTCCTGGGGATGGAGAAAGGAAGCCCACTAAATGGATGCACACACTCAAATACTTTTTTCAACTGCAAGAAACAGGGCAGAGGTGCATTTAAGAATAACCAAGAACACCAGAGCAACAGGGCAACAGTTCAGATCCAAGAAACAGGGTAGGGGTGTATCTGAACATAAGCAGCAGAACCAGAGCAGCGGATCCAAGAATCAGGGTAAGGATGCATCCGAACCTAAGCAGGACCACCAGAGCAGTGGATCCAAGAAACAGGGCAGAGGTGCATCTGAGTACAATCAGAGGCACCAGAGCAGTGGGTCAACAAGAGAGGAGTGGAGCCTGTGCTTAGCGACAGGCATTCTTTGTCTGTCTGGAAATAGTGCACCCATACCAAAGGATTCAAGACCACAGAGAAAAAAAAACAGAAAGACAACAGTTTTGAAAGCTTGAACCATCACTGAAAGACGAAAGGGAAAAAAAAACAAAGCTGAAATCTTCTTGGGCTTTCTACATCAAAATGCATATCGAATACACTGACTTGTTTACATTGACAAAAATGAAGCCTTTTTTCAATAATGATTCAAGGATTGTGTGTCATTCCATCAATAGAAAATACTTCATTGAAGTGAGGAGGTTCAAAGCAACCGTCAGCTCGACAAATAAAGTGCATTTCCATCCCAGGCACAGTTGACAAAACAACCATTCCAAACAATGGCAACATAAATCAAAGTTCATACCGGAATGAAAATGATTATTCCTTGTCTATTTGATAATGGTTTTCTGCTGTGAGACTGCAGCAGGTTGTTGCCTGCATTATTCTCCCTCTCTCGTACTCTCTCACACCCTCTCTCTCTCTCTCTTTTTCTGTGCCTGTCCACTCTACACCATAGCTACCCTTGGCAGTCTCATCATCTCCTCAGCACATTTCTAAACATGAAGGACAACAGGAAGGACGTGTCATTCTGTAAAACGCATGCTGCATTTCAGATCACCATAACAAACAAAAGAATAAAAAACTGCTGCTGCCTTCATTGTATGAGAGAGGAAGAGAATGAGAAAGAAAGAAAGAAAGAAAGAAAGAAAGAAAGAAAGAAAGAAAGACAGAGAGAGAGAGGAAAAAAAAGACAGGAGTTTCTGTCCCAGGGTGGGGAAAAAGACTCATCCATTCCATCAAAAAAATAATAAAGTACAAGCTCTGTCCATTATTTTTCCCTCAGACAAAACGCTCGATTCTCTGAATCCTGTGCCATTACAAATCCAGCAGACAGCTCTCCCCCAGGTCCAAGGTGTTTCTCACTTCTCCCCTTGCCGGCACACCTCCCTCCCTCGGCCTCCCCTCCTCTCCCATCACCCCTGTCAACTCCAAACAAGTATGAGTGGGGGGAGAAAAAAGTGTGTTTCCACGGAAACAGCCGGTCCAGTCTCAGCGCGCGCATGGCCAGGGCAGGCCTGGTGAATATTGATCTCCTCCCATGGTCAGCATGGCCTTCAGAGGTCAAGTTATGTCTCCAGCACTCCCTGTGCTCTCCCCCAACACCCCGTTTCACCACCAGATATCTTGCTAGGGAGGTTGCACTGTGCTGCTGGGGCTTGGAACACGAGTATGGGTCTGAGTCTGGGTCTGGGTCTGGTTCAGGTGGGATGCAGTGTCTTTATTTTGAGAGAGCCAGAAAACCTTATGTCTCTGTGGCCTGGTAAAGGGGCTCATCAATAGAGGGACCCCTGTTCAAAACGTGGGCCTGGGCAAACTGCATCCATCATCCTTACTCAGCTGGATGAAACTCACCGAGACGCAGATCGATCACGCTGACCACAGGGCTCCTGGGTCCATTCTCACACTTTTTTTTTTGCTGTTTTTGTTTTTCTTTTTGTTTTTCTTTGTCTTTTTTCTGTGCATGAGGCTATGATGGTCAACATTTTCAGAATCCCTTTAATCAAATTCATTTTCCTTGCCATCATCACCACCACCCAGATCCTCATCACCATCAGTACCACTGCCACTGTCAAATCTCTACTGCACTCTGTATTGTCTTTACTCGTTGGTCCAATACCGACTGCATATTCCCTTAGCTCTGTGCTACCTGAAGCAGGTTGCCAGAGCGATTTCATGCCCCAGCCAGAGGAATGAGTGTAACAGGCTCCCCGCTGTGCCCCTATCCCCTCCACCACCACCACAACCACGAGCCATGAGCTCCAGCTCTTTTCTCCACCATCCACCTGATGTACTTCTGGGAAGGCTCCCCAAGCAGGGAGAGCTGACAGCATGAAAATGGCAATCTGCCCAGTGAGCAGGACTCCACTTAAGCACCCCAACTAACTGGGGCTGAAGACTAAGTCTCCCTCTCTCTCTCGCTCTCTTTTTTTCTCTCTGTCTGCTTAGAGCAGTCAAGGAGATGAGGTGAGTGCATGTGTGTGCATTGTGTGTGTATGTGTGTGTGTGTAGCAGCACCCTGCCTCTGCCGCAGCTGTCTGGCAGTGCTGGTCTGGCTGGCCTCCGAACACACCCTCACATCTCTGGTATTTCACCCAGAGCTGCTGCTCCTCCGGTGTGCTCAGGGAGACTCGTGGAAAACCTGAGAAGTGCTGCCCAGCACAATCAACACATACCAGCACCTCACATCCAAAGGAGCCATTCATGTCTCCCATTATGTCTCCTCAGAATGAGTGTGGTACAGCTTCATGCTTTCTAACGTCATCGCTATCACTCTGCTGTGATATAATCACACCACTGGACGACAGAATGAGCGAAACCCTCACAAGGAGACGCAAGTCTAAAAGCTCAAACAATCCCCCTCTGCCCTTTGCATATGTTGCAAAACATCCCCACTGTCTCCCAGTCTGCCGCCCGCCAAAGCCATCAGCCGCCACTGAATGTGTCTGTTGATGCTTGCAGACGGCCGTCGCAAGGCCCCTGCGAACAAATAAAACCAAATCAGAACATCGTGCCAAGCAGTCATGCAAGGTGTCGAGGGCTAGAGGGGCTGCTTTCGGGTGAGAAATCATGGTGAGCAGCTCTACAATTACCACATTACAGTGCCCGTGCAATGAAGAAGCATCGGCCTCTGACGACTGTGTGCATTTATTAAGATTATTAGAGTCATTTGTGTGAAGGGAGAGACAGAGGAGAGTGGGGGAGGAGGAAAAATAAGTGATAACAACAACAGTAACCACAAACATTTCTCCAAACAAAAAGGAAAGAAAATGGACACGACATGCCTCTATATGCTTGTTTTTTTTTCTTCCTTTTTCTTTCCTCTGTGCTTTACAAATTGCATTGTTACATCTCCGACCGTTAGAATTAAACCAGCTTTGTATTTATGGGATAGGGAGGGGGAAAAATGTGCTCAATATCTTTTGGGGCTGTTCAATCAGCGTTCTATGCATGTCTGTGTCTGTGTGTGCAGGGAGAAAATCAAATTAAGTAATAACCTCTCAATGTGCTATCTAAAGAAAAGAATGAAAACAATGGGAACCATTTCCAATGTGTAGCGTTAAAATAAACAGATTAGATGGCAGATTATGATTATTTGCCTAAAAACCCATCACTCATCCCCGGGTGCTACAATATTTAAATGCTAATATGTGTTAGTCTGCAATCCATTTCAAAGAAAAACTGCTTAAATGAGCCAAAATGGGGTTCCAGTTCATTTTCAGGCGGCATCATTTAGATATCTTTCATTTGAGAGTGTGGCCATTTGCATGCCAGGAGACTGTGAAGGCAATTTATATCCCTTTCCAAATCACAGCATATTAAATATATTAATGGAAAAGAAAAAAAAATCCAAGCCATAAAACTGACCTCCCTGGTGCATTTCTGGATCTTTTCAAAGGGGAAAGCCGAGGAGGGGATGCATAAGAGGGACAGGAAGACATAAAAAAGCTGAATAAATTATATCTACTTACCGCCACTTTGCTTCCAGTTATCTGCATGCATCGGTCAGCGGAGGGAAGTTAATGTGCAAAAAGACACAAACAGCACAATCATTAGTAGGCCAGAGTTGGTTTCCACTATCACAATTGTTGAGGGATTAGTGCAAACACAACACACAATAATGTACACACAGAACATCACCCCTTCCCCCCTCCCCCAACTTCATCCCAAACTCCAAACACCACAACACACTCACTTCTTTCACTGCAGACTTTGTTGCCAGACTAGACAGTTACTGTAAGCTCATTCTCACAAAGCACATACAGTTAACATGGAGAGAGAGATAGGACAACAGACAGATAATGTCAGCCATTTCGTCAGCTGCTTTTTTAAACATGGAGTTCCAGCCCAGGGATTCACTAGCTATGGTTATTTAATCCATTGTGGTGTCTGAATGAGAAATCAATTTACGAGAATGATGTAAATTTACTCTTGATTCACATCAAGTGTAATGCGACAAAGGAAATGGTGCAGATTTACTCCTGATACGCAGTGGGTGTACTGCGACTGAGGTGGACTAAGGGTTTATTCCCATTAAATCAAATAATAAACTTGTTGAAATTTCATGTCATGCTCCCATTGCATACCACACAAAAAGTAGGAAATGGTGAAAATAGCAAAAAAATAGCATTAATGCATAGTGTTGTTTTAAACATTTTAAACTACTCCCAATCTCCAATGACTGCCTGGGCAAATCTGACATGCCCAATGGTCCACTAGTTAAACCAACAGTTTTCTACACATTGTTGCAGAGGAGGAACAGAAAAGACAGAAGCATCATGGGTATGTAGGGAAATCTTCCTCACACACAACAGTGTTTTTGTGACAGTCATCATGGCTAAATACAGTAACACTGACCTGCCAGGGGTATGTTAAAATTCAAGAGGAAACTATCTCAGTCACTTATATAGAGAGAGAATGCAACAATTTCAACTAAATCTAATCTTGTTGAGCAGAGTTGATGGGATTTGCAGGGAATTAATCCCCGATAACTGCTTTTTCTGCGGCAAAACAACATGCCTCAAACTGCCCTCTGGGATTTAAGAAAAAAAAAATCAATCACCTGTCAAGATTTGTTTCCCGCAGGTGTCAGATTTAAACCCCCTGCCTCCCCAAAGTCCACGCAGTCAGCAAGATTTTCGCTTCTTAACCTTGTTATCCATCAATACTACTAGAATTCGTTTGAATCTGTAGGCATGTTTTCAGACAGGAGGGAGTGCTTGGAGAGAATAGAAACTGAGACAGAGAGAGGGAGACAGAGAGAGAGACAGACAGTGGGAACAACAGACTCTCCCTCTAGTGTAACAGTGTATAGGTAATGTGGTGCAGCTGGATGTTTGCTCATCTGTAGCTGGCTGAACCTGAGGCTTACTGCTTCCAAGGTGAACACTCTGCACGCTGATTACTACAACTTATAGAGTCCCTGCACACTCAGGCTTGTCTCTACCCCCTTCCTAGTGCCATTGCTCTTGATCCCACTGTCTTCAGTGCTCCTAGACTCTCCCCCATCTCAATCAGGGTTTATGGCTGCCATAAAGTCAGTTTTAACCGAGCCGCCATTTGATCATGCGCCGCTGCTTCAAAGAATAAATCTACATTGTCCCTCTGCCTGGCAAATATAGCATGTCACCCACTAACGCACTTTTACGATTTGGAGTTTTGACCCGAGGCTGGGTGTCACAACGGGACACTCGCTTACTAAAATTGCTATTGGTGATCGCCGCTATTGATTTAGTGCTGTGTGGCAGACTTGCATCTGATTAGCATGTGGTGGGGCATGCAGCTTGATCAAAGGAGCAGACATTATCTTGAAACCGAGCACACACAAACACTCTCAAGCTGGAGCCACAAGGGGAACTGTTGACGCTAACACCAATTTACACACATTCCTCTCAGTAACACCTCTGTCTCTCACTACATCTGCATTTTCCCCTCTCCTTTCCTTCCCTTTCTCTTCTCTTTATTTTGTGACTGTCATTTACCTAAATAGGTTTGACTGAGAGGGAGGGAGAGAAAAAAAATAAACAAACAAATGTAATTGTTCTAATGCTGTATTAAGCCGTCATGTGATATGGAAATGAGGCACTGTAGTGTTCAAAAACAACCTTCTGAGGAATTGTCATCTAGCTGGTGTATTTATATCCTCTAGTCTTCTAGGCCTTCTCCCACATTATACACGCATTCATTTATTCATTTATTAGCTTCTCTCACTTTGGTGGCAACGGTCCATTGGATTCCATAGGATCTGTCAGGACTTGTTATGAAAACAGGTGCTATATTCAGGATATTTCTGTAGCATTTCTGTGAACCCAACGTCAACTCCCATGTTGACTGGGAGGAAACCATCTTGTGGATATAACTAAAGCCAATGCCCCAAACTCCACCACAATCTGAGCCCTGACTCTTGTGTTAAATCTCAGAGCCCCACATGAAAATGATGACCAGCAGGTGGTCACACAGGAAGGGAAAAAAAAACAACAATCTGTGTCAGGAGAGAGAAAAGCAACAAAGTTAATGTTTGTCATCATGCTGTTCAGAGAAAAGAGGATTGTGTTAGCAAGGAAAGTCGGAGAAGGCATGCTTTGGCACAATCACCAGCACTCTCGTCACATTTGGCAATGAAACAGGGAAAGAAAGAATGAGAGAGAAAAAAAGGAAAAAAATGTCACGGAAAGACAAAAAGAAAGTGAGAGGCATTCATGCATTATTAATGCTCAAGGACATTCACGCTGTCACAAAGCCATGCTAGATTTTCATGATGTATTTAAATGCACATGGTCAATTCAATATCGTTCCCTGTTTGAAAGACAGCATATGTGTGGATGGTGTGAGAGGGGGTAATTTGAAAGGCAGCACTTCAGCTGCGTAGGCAGAAAACTGTCCTCAGTCTCGCTTTGTGTTATTACTGAAGGCTACAGAAGTCGTCTTTATTATTTTAAAGTATTTCTCCATAGTAACCTGTGCAAGGCTAAAAGAAAAATAATAATTTTCTTTCCTGATTAGTCTGAGTTAATAGTCATTCCTGAAATCTAAAAATGTGGTTTAGAAAAGCAGCAAAACATACAACAGACACTGCAAGATGAAGTAATATTCATTCCATTTCCACTGGGATAAATAAAGGGTCTGTATATCAGTCTATCTATCTATCTAGCCATCTACCTATCTGTCCTATTCTATTCTATTTAGCCACATCATATCACACAATAAGTGTGTGGAGGTAAGGAAGCTGATCAAGAAGGCTTTCTTGGCTGATGAGTCTCTTTGTGTGTCACCCCATTAAGGAGGGTGTGCTGCTGATGCAGGCTATTAGAATCAGCATCACTGCTCATCTATAGTGCCTTTAGCATGTACTTACGTTGTCTCTCTCCTACCAAAAATATAAACATACAGAAACTTCAACTACCTGACTTTTGTGTCTGGGTTTCTTCATCCACAAAAGCAAGGGCCTGGAAAGAACAACACTCTCTCTCTCAGCGCAGAGCAGTCAGGGAGATAAGGTGTTTGTGTGTGTGTGTTTGTATGCGTTTGTATGTGTGTGTGAGTGTGTGTGTACATGTGTGCA